>QNTS01001069.1:132174-248955 GCA_003317085.1 Hucho hucho | reverse complement strand
TAATGCTTGTGTTTCTAGCTCCAACAGTACAGTAATACATAATGCTTGTGTTTCTAGCTCCAGCAGTACAGTAATACATCATGCCTGTGTTTCTAGCTCCAGCAGTACAGTAATACATAATGCCTGTGTTTCTAGCCATCATGTCATTATGCGCGTAACGCTGGTGACAGGTGTGCGCCCTAACGAGTAGACTGGTGACCTAGAGGCCGGAGATGGAGCACTCGTGACATTATGGCTATATACAGTGTTGTAACGATAACGCTATCTATATATATACATATATCTCCTCACCTCTCTTCTTTTCTCCCACAGGGACCAAACTCTCCTCCCTCACACTCTCTGTTTATCGCTCTGTTTCTCTCTCCTCTCCTCCACGCATGCCCGTCCTCTAGCCGACCATCTTTTTACATTGATGCTAGCTGACAGCAAACACACTTGCTCAGGTGATACACAGCAGTTGTCATGGGCAAAACGTGCCCTCTCTCTCTCCCTCTCACTCTCTTTCCCTCAATCTCTCTCCCTTTCTCTTTCTCTTCCTGTCCCTCTGCCTCCCTCTCTCACTTACTCTCTCTCACTCCTTTTTCTCTGTCTCTCCCTTTCACTTTCTCTGTCTCTCCTTCTCTCCCTCCCTCTCTCATTCTTCACCCACTGAACGCACACACTCCCACTGTAGGGTAAATAGGGTTGGAGAGGAAGGGGAACATATTGTTTTTAAAGACTGGTTGGCCGGTTGGATGGAGTGTTTAAATCCTGTAGCTGTCGAGGAAGGCATTTGGAAGCATATGGCATGATGGGGGAGTGAGAGAGAGAAACAGAGAGAGTTAGAGGAGGAGAGGATGTGGCGTTATAGAGGGTCAGTGACGTGGGAGAGGTGGAGAAACGAAGAGAAAGGGAGGTGAGAAGGAGAGGAGAGGTGAATGGCTGTGACCTTTAAGCGTGGCCTTTAACCTTTAATTGGCTGTGGTGAGATCACATCTTAATTTGGTGTGCGGGTGTGTGTGCATGGATTCATATGACAATGCTTAATTGAAGCCCTCTAGCTGTAAAACAGAGAACAGACAGAGACTCAGTCAGTGGAATAGTGCTTCACTGTTAGCTCATCTTCCCCCTAACTTCAGACACTCTAGCAGTTGGAGGATCACCTCAAGCTCAACATTTAAATGGCCTACAAAATAACGGTATGTTTTGCGACTAAAGACACCCTTCTTGCTAGCTGACCACTGATTTTCATTGCAGTTTATGTAAGTTAAGTTAGATTTTGAGAGTTTCAAAAAGTAATATATAGACACATTTTGTGGGACACACTGTTTATTGTAAAATTCAACTGTGTGACAGATTATACTCATTTATATGTTAGTATTAAAATGATATGCCTGTGTTTCTAGCTCCAGCAGTACAGTAATACATCATGCTTGTGTTTCTAGCTCCAACAGTACAGTAATACATAATGCCTGTGTTTCTAGCTCCAGCAGTACAGTAATACATAATGCCTGTGTTTCTAGCTCCAGCAGTACAGTAATACATAATGCTTGTTTTACTAGCTCCAGAAGTACAGTAATACATAATGCCTGTGTTTCTAGCTCCAACAGTACAGTAATACATAATGCTTGTGTTTCTAGCTCCAGCAGTACAGTAATACATAATGCCTGTGTTTCTAGCTCCAACAGTACAGTAATACATAATGCCTGTGTTTCTAGCTCCAACAGTACAGTAATACATAATGCCTGTGTTTCTAGCTCCAGCAGTACAGTATGACCGTATGCCGATAATACGGGACATATTTTATTTGCTAAACTGCTGATAGTAGTAGTATTTCCACTGAAATGTCAAACCCGTTAGCTAACATTTTTATGACACCAATAATCACAAAACATTGATGGCTTGACCACAAGATAACACTGTTGAAGGTAATATATTTCTTAAACGCTGTGGAATATGCCAATAATACGGGGTGCTAACGCTAGTATCAGACATACGGTATTGTTCTCGAAAAATGCCAAGTCGCATTCAATATCCCAGCTGATTCCCAAGTAATCTCAATTCGCTGGTAAATTGGAATTAGACACAGTCTTGAATGAGTCATGAATCAAGAGTCATGATACAAAAGTCATGAATCAAGTGTCACGAATGTCATAATAATATGTGAATATAGTATAACAAAATAGTATTCTTCTTTCCATTTCAGTTGGCCACCGGTCTGTACTGTAGTTTGGACAAAGTGGATCCGTGTTTAAAGACGTTAGAGTCGTACCTTATGTTAGCTCCAGAAGGGTTCAGCAGGGTGTATCAGCCAGCTGTGTGTGTGTGTGTCTGTCAGCGACACAGCAGTGGACAGAGATTTGCTGTGGCACCATGCAGAGAGTCTGAATTGTCCCCTGTTGTCCTGTCCTAGTTTTGGGAGTGGGTGTTTGTTTATCTTTTGTTTTCAACACTGTAGCGGAGAAGGAAAGTGGGGCTGCCGTGGAGGGACTGAGTTTAGAAAAGATACAGGATAATTTAAGATCATGAGAGTGAATAAAAGAAAGACTGATAGCGAGGCATAAAAAAAATACTAAAGTTTGCTATAGAATACTACAGTACTTACTATAGAATACTACAGTACTAACTATACAATACTACAGTTTACTATAGAATACTACAGTTCTTACTATAGAAAACTACAGTTTACTATAGAATACTACAGTACCTACTATAGAATACTACAGTTTACAATAGAATACTACAGTTTACAATAGAATACTACAGTACTTTCTATAGAATACTACAGTTTACTATATACTACTATAGTACTTACTTTAGAATACTACAGTACTTACTATATAATACTACAGTACTTACTATAGAATACTACAGTTTACTATAGAATACTACAGTTTACAATAGAATACTACAGTTTACTATAGAATACTACAGTTTACAATAGAATACTACAGTACTTACTATAGAATTCTATAGTAAACGTTAGTATACTGTAGGATATTATACTACACCCTGTAGTATCCCTTGATAATGTGTAGGGTTGCAAAGGGACGGAAACTTTCCATTAAATTTCCGGAATTTTTCCGGAAATGTTCCATGGAAAATTAAGCCCGGAAATGTTGAGAATTTTACTTAATTCATCAAAAAAGTTAGCTTATAACAGTGAACCTTTTTTGTGGGAATCACATAAGGCAATTCTAGCTATTGTGGCATATTTTAGTTAAACTATCACCAATTCAATTCAACCCTCTGCATGTTGGTTTTAGCCTGCTAACTGAGGACTGTTAATTCACCTTTTTCCATACATGTTTCATTTTGAAACATGTATCTTAAAATGGAGTTGTTTAATCTAACTGCTTAACTATTTATCTGTACATGGAATTGTATTTTTTTTTTTTACTATTCTTTTTCTAATATGTACAGGAAAATGCCACGGGCACTTTCTGATGTGTGGAGACATTTCACTGCAGCTAATGTAGATGGAAAAGCTGTATACATTTGCAAGTACTGTGCCAAATCATATGTGAAGAATGCAACAAAGATGCAGAATCATCTGGCCAAGTGCATAAAGTTCCCTCAGCGCTCACAACAAGCAACCTCTGACAAAAGTCCCTCTATTTCTATTCGAGGTGAAAATGATGAATCAGACACCTTATCGATAGCAACAGCTCATGGTCCTCCTGGAATCAGAAGTTTTTTTGACTCAATGGAGGAACGTAGTCAGAGAAATGCTGATGAATGTCTTGCTCGAGCTGTGTATGCAACTGGTTCACCTCTGATGCTCACAGGCAACGTGTATTGGAAGAGATTTCTGAATGTTCTTCGCCCAGCATACAGTACACCCCTCCAACCAGACATGTTTTATCTACTCATTTGCTGGATGCAGAGTTCAACAGAGTTCAAGTGAAGGTCAAGCATACCATAAAGAAAGCAGACTGTATTGCAGTCATCTCTAATGTGTGGTCGAATGTTCGTGGGAACGGAATAATTAACTACATCATCTTCACCCCTCAACCAGTATTCTACAAGAGCCAGACACAATGGACAACAGACACACCGGTCTCTACATTGCAGATGAGCTGAAGGCAGTCATCAATGACCTTTGACCTCAGAAGGTATTTGCACTGGTGACAGACAATGCTGTGAACATGAAGGCTGCTTGGTCTAAAGTGGAGGAGTCCTACCCTCACATCACACCCATTGGCTGTGCTGCTCATGCATTGAATCTGCTCCTCAAGGACATCATGGTACTGAAAACAATGGATACACTCTACAAGAGAGCCAAGGAAATGGTTAGGTATGTGAAGGGTCATCAAGTTATAGCAGCAATCTACCTCACTAAGCAAAGTGAGAAGAAAAAGAGCACCACATTGAATCTGCCCAGCAACACTAGTTGGGTGGTGTTGTCATCATGTTTGACAGTCTCCTGGAGGGGAAGGAGTCTCTCCAAGAAATGGCCATATCACAGTCTGCCGATATGGACAGCCCCATCATGAGGATCCTCCTGGATTATGTATTTTGGGAGAGAGTGGTTAGCAGCCTGAAACTCCTGAAACCTATAGCAATAGCCATTGCACAGATTGAGGGAGACAATGCCATCCTGTCTGATGTTTAGACTCTGCTTGCAGATGTAAGAGAAGAAATCTGTACTGCCCTGCCAACTTCACTGTTGCTCCAAGCAGAGGAAACTGCAGTTCTGAAATACATCAAAAAGCGTGAAGACTTCTGCCTGAAGCCCATACACGCCGCAGCGTACATGTTGGACCCCAAGTATGCTGGCAAGAGCATCCTGTCTGGTGCAGAGATCAACGAGGCTTATGGTGTCGTCACTACCGTGTCTCGCCACCTTGGCCTGGATGAGGCCAAGGTTCTTGGCAGTCTGGCGAAGTACACTTCCAAGTAAGGGCTTTGGGATGGAGATGCAATATGGCAGTCGTGCCAACATATCTCATGGTGGAAGGGACTTTGTGGATCTGAGGCTCTTTCCCCTGTTGCCTCCATCATCCTCCAAATCCCACCAACATCAGCCACCTCAGAGTGCAACTGGTCCTTGTTTGGGAACACACACACCAAAGCACGCAACAGGCTGACCAATACAAGGGTTGAAATATTGGTGGCCATCCGTGCAAATTTGAGGCTTTTTGAGCCTGACAACGAGCCATCCTCAACAAGGTTGGAAAGTGACAGTGAAGATTAGGCCTCAGAATCTGATGTTCAAGAGGTGTATGCATACAGATGTATGTATGTTCAGTGAAATCATCCCATGTGAAAAGTTGACTCATTTAATTAAAGTTCAATTCGTAACTAAATCATTTGCAATTATGTCTACTTATGATAAGGTAAACAGTTTATGTTTCTGTCTCCATATGATTTGGTAAATATATCCATTGCAAAAAACATCTACATTTAAATGGTATTAATATTCATTCCCATATATTCCCGTTAATTCCCACGGAAAGTTTCCACCTCTGAATATTCCCCAAAATGTGCAACCCTAATAATGTGTGTACTTAGTATAGAATTTTGTAGTATACTGTAGAACAAAAACACTTCAAAAAAACATTTAACTACAGGATTTATTCTATAGTAAACTGTAAATACTACAGTATACTACAGTGAATACCCTACCACCTTTTTAATGTGTGGAGATACAGAGGGAGGGAGTATGGAGGAAGGGAGAGAGAGAGGTTTTCATGCTCCTTGACCACTCTCCCTGCTCTGTGTCTCAGATGGTGGACTCACCGAGACACACACACGCAAACACACAGAGAGAGAGAGAGAGATGGAGGTATTTTCTTTTCTTCCTAAATCCTTGTCAGAGTGATTCTTGTGGCTCACATCACAGTAACATGGTTGTCATGGGTACATGTAAAGATTGCTATTTAGCCATTTCACCCTGGTTAAGCTTTGAGACCCATGGTTCAAAAGTGTGCGCACATTCACTCATACACTCACACACGCACACATACACTCACACACGCACACACACACGCACACACCGACATACCATGTCTAAAGAAGATATATTTTAATGTTAGAAGGGGTCCATGTTAATCCGGCATTGTTTAAAACCCCCTAAGGTCGATGTCCACGCGCCACCAACATCTAATTAGCATAATAATAACATCTGTCAGTTTAAGCTGGAGATATCTGTTCATTTTCATTGGATACGTCTCAATCCACCACGTCCACCAATGTCGCACTTCCGCATCTGCGGTGAAAGATGGCAGAGCTAGAGCGGTGTTTGTCAGACCATGAGACATTCCGACAAACGGTCTTCTCACAAAAAAGTCTGTACCTTCCGAATGGTTTGTTCTTCAAACTATTATGAGATGAGACTCTCATGAACACGATGGTGTCTCCGTTCTGCTCTACGACCCCTACAAGCGTCTTGGGACTCCTCTGAAGTCGGTAAAGCCGATCTGCCAATTTGTATATGTAGTGTCAGTTTGGGCTACACACTAATACGGTGAGACGCTCATGTAGATGTATATGTCAGTTGTTCTGTTCTAGGACACCCACTGGTCTCAAAAGACTTGTCTAAAGGCCCCCCGGTACCAGTTGAAAACATGAATGAAAGGATAAATGTTTAGTGCCAAAAATAAGGGTTAAATACATGTTAAAAAAAATCCTGATCTTTCTTCTATCTCTCAGGTATAGGAGAGACATTTCAGAACAAACTTCGTTTTTATTCATCTGTTGTTCCATGTTGTGAATCTGTTATTCAACGCATTTGTATGGGCTAATAGCAGTAAGGCCAAAATATGTGTTTACCCTGGCTTAGACAGGGCGTAGACAATTATGGTTAAAAAGATATTCGTCATCGAGCTATAGAACAGTGAGCCTGTGTCCATGTGTGTGTGGAAATTAGTCAGACGTTGTCACCATAGTCACATTTGCACCATGGTGTCACATTCAAAAGCTCAAGTCAGTCAGTCAGTCGGTCTCTCTCCTCTCAATTAAATTAATTGAAGGGCTTTATTGGCATGGGAAACACATGTTAACATTGTCAAAGCAAGTGAAGAAGATAATAAACAAAAGTGAAATAAACAATAACAATTAACAAACAATTTTTTTTTACTATAAAAAACATTAAACCTTACTCTCACAAAAGTTCCGAAAGAATAAACACATTTCAAATGTCATATTATGTGAAATAGTTCAAGTACAAAATATATAAACATAAATATAGGTTGTATTTACACTGGGTTTTTTTGTTCACTGGTTCACAAATCTAGGTACAGTGAGGGAAAAAAGTATTTGATCCCCTGCTGATTTTGTACGTTTGCCCACTGACAAAGAAATGATCTGTCTATAATTTTAATGGTAGGTTTATTTGAACAGTGAGAAAAAGAATAACAACAAAAAAATCCAGAAAAACGCATGTGAAAAATGTTATAAATTGATTTGCATTTTAATGAGGGAAATAAGTATTTGACCCCCTCTCAATCAGAAAGATTTCTGGCTCCCAGGTGTCTTTTATACAGGTAACGAGCTGAGATTAGGAGCACACTCTTAAAGGGAGTGCTCCTAATCTCAGCTTGTTCCCTGTATAAAAGACACCTGTCCACAGAAGCAATCAATCAATCAGATTCCAAACTCTCCACCATGGCCAAGACCAAAGAGCTCTCCAAGGATGTCAGGGAAAAGATTGTAGTCCTACACAAGGCTGGAATGGGCTACAAGACCATCGCCAAACAGCTTGGTGAGAAGGTGACAATAGTTGGTGCGATTATTCGCAAATGGAAGAAACACAAAAGAACTGTCAGTCTCCCTCGGCCTGGGGCTCCATGCAAGATCTCACTTCGTGGAGTTGCAATGATCATGAGAACGGTGAGGAATCAGCCCAGAACTACACGGGAGGATCTTGTCAATGATCTCAAGGCAGCTGGGACCATAGTCACCAAGAAAACAATTGGTAACACACTACGCCGTGAAGGACTGAAATCCTGCAGCGCCCGCAAGGTCCCCCTGCTCAAGAAAGCACATATACATGCCCGTCTGAAGTTTGCCAATGAACATCTGAATGATTCAGAGGACAACTGGGTGAAAGTGTTGTGGTCAGATGAGACCAAAATGGAGCTCTTTGGCATCAACTCAACTCGCCGTGTTTGGAGGAGGAGGAATGCTGCCTATGACCCCAAAACATTATGCTTTGGGGGTGTTTTTCTGCTAAGGGGACAGGACAACTTCACCGCATCAAAAGGGACGATGGACGGGGCCATGTACCGTCAAATCTTGGGTGAGAACCTCCTTCCCTCAGGCAGGGCATTGAAAATGGGTCGTGGATGGGTATTCCAGCATGACAATGACCCAAAAACACACGGCCAAGGCAACAAAGGAGTGGCTCAAGAAGAAGCACATTAAGGTCTTGGAGTGGCCTAGCCATTCTCCAGACCTTAATTCCATAGAAAATCTTGAAACCTCGAAACCTTAATGACTTGGAGAAGATCTGCAAAGAGGAGTGGGACAAAATCCCTCCTGAGATGTGTGCAAACCTGGTGGCCAACTACAAGAAACGTCTGACCTCTGTGATTGCCACCAAGTACTAAGTCATGTTTTGCAGAGGGGTCAAATACTTATTTCCCACATTAAAATGCAAATCAATTTATAACATTTTTCACGTGTTTTTCTGGATTTTTTTGTTGTTATTCTGTCTCTCACGGTTCAAATAAACCCACCATTAAAATTATAGACTGATCATTTCTTTGTCAGTTGGCAAACGTACAAAATCAGCAGGGGATCAAATACTTTTTTCCCTCACTCTAACAGTTTCCGGGCTGAAAGACAAAGCAGGGCCCGGTCTCCATGGCAACGTCAGCAGGGTGAATGGCGTGGGGGGGGGGTGATTATTATAACAACAGCCCCCCAATCAGGCAGACACACACAGTCCGTATAACGTAAAACTTAAATTAGTAGCCAGGGCGTTTATTTGCTTAAATCACTGAACACAGCAGGCGCTTATTACAGACAAGCTTCTATTTGAGCCAGGCGTATATTTCCTTAATGCACACAGCTTTTGCCCACTAGAGGGCGATCAGCTGATTTCTGGGGGTTTGTACTCCTGAAGTTGTTGACTGTTTTTGTGTTTGCCAGTTAGTGAGCAGTTCACAGCTGTTAGCAGCCAATGGCTACCATTTTCTTACTGGCAATAAAATGTATTATTGCCATAAAAAAAATGATTGTCACTACCGAATTATTTTATTTAACAAATCCAACACTGAACCTCGTAATCAATTCATGGTAATTCATGGTAACCTCGTAAACAATTAATTTAGACCCTGAGTTTATTTGAAACAGGCATTTATTTTCTGAAATGTGTGCCACTCAAGTTGTCAGGTGTGCCTGTGAGAATCTGACTAGTAGAGACCAACGACGTCTCTTCGCTAGCAGTGGAAGTTGTGAACAAAACAATGTAAATATCCAAGAAACACGAGGATACCAACTTTCAGAACTTCACTCACAGTGCACACAGCCCCCCAGACAGGCAGTGTTGCTGCACAAGGTGGGACATAACGTTAGGATTCATATTTCTTTGTGCATTACCAGATATGAAACAAAATGGCAGAAATACTTTGAAAACAGCTACTGCAGTATAAATTCAGCTATAAATCACAAGTTGCACATGTGTCCATACTTGACTTCTGACAATATTTATGAAATGCTTGCACTTTAGAGCACTGAGAGGGACCACCCTCCAAAGTGGTTGAGTAGCCATGGTAATAAAGTGATGGAGGCACAGAGAAAGAGAAAGAAAGAGAAAGAGTGAGCAAGAGAGAGGGTGTGGCGAGAGAGAGGTAGAGAGAGCGATAAAGGAGAAGGCTTAATCTCCCTCTCTCAGGTGTGTGAAGCATGTTTTACCCTCATATTTCACTCGCTGCTTCCTTTAGCTCCTTGACAATCGTGTGTGTATGTGCGTGCTTGACAGCATGTGCCTGCGTGTGTGCATGTGTGTGTGAGAACAGTAGGTCTTGTCTGCGAAATAGATAATAGCACAGTGACATTGCTCTCTAGTCAAGTGAATAGTCTCTATGGTGTGCTAGGCTCTAGGCTACCACACCTGGCTTCAAATCATTTTTAAAACATTTCAAATAACTTTGAGCGTTTACTCTAGCCTGCCTAGAGGTATCAGATGGGAGGGGATTACAATTTTGAGACTATTCTATTGATCCATGAAGCCAGTCAAGCTCAGTCAATTACAAAGTGTTTGGAATTATTTCAAATACTGTTGAACCCAGGTCTGCTGGGCGCTAGGCCATAAGGATGCCAGGGGGTAGATTTAGCAGTTTAGTCACGGTGGAGAGGGGCTGCCTGGGCTAGGCAGGCGGCCATGTCCCCCCTCTGCACACTCCTTACACTAGGATGGAGGGAGGGAATGGAGGAGGGAGAGAGAGGAGAGGGAAAGAGACAGAGAAGACCAGCAGAGGTTCTCTCCAACCTCCAAACACTGAAATAGAGGAAGGGAGGGGTGGAGGGACAGGAAGAGCAGAAGAGCAGGAGACAAAAGCATGTTTGTGTTCATGAGAACGTGCAGGATTTAGACAGGGCCCTTCTATGTGTGGATGTAGTGTCAGCCTCATCATAGAGTGAGAGAGAGGGGGGTAGGAGGCACAGAGAGAGAGAGAGAGAGAGAGAGAGAGACGGGGCGAGAGAGAATGGGAGAGAAGGGGGGGTAGGAGGCATGGAGAGAGAGAGAGAGAGAGAGCAAGAGAGAGGAAGAATGGGAGAAAAAGATGTAGAGTAGACAGGGAAGGACACAGCAAGAGACAAAAAAATTAGAGAGTGAGGGAGACGGAAAGAAAAAAATGAAATAAGGGGAAATAGACTACACTGTAACAGAACTGTAAATTATACAGTATTTTTTTTGCATTATTAAAAGTAAAATACTCTGAAACGTTTTACTGCAGTATACTGTAAATTACAGTGTATTGTGGGGAAATGTTAAGAGCAGGGAAAGAATTGCTGTATTTTGAATGGTACTATAATTCAATCTCACAGAATACAGTACCGTATCGTATCTTTGGAGCGCAAAAAAACTTTTGACCACCAGTGAGTCCATGGTATTGTTGTTTCTTGCTCATTAACATATTTTGAGGTGTGCCCTGTAAGACACTCTATTTGTTGCACCGTGAGGGAGAATGCTGTACCAATTTAACTCATATGTGGTTAAAGTGTCCCACCAGTTTAAAAGCTATAGGGGACAGATTGGTGTGGCAGCATATCTTAAACCTTAAATGTTTGAGCATTTTGCAGTGTCCAGTTGGTCTGTTTTGTCCTGTAGTCGCTGCCAGTTTGGAAGCCTTTGAAGGCCTCTAGAAGTGATATTCATTAATGCACCCTGTAATGCACACATACAACCTCTCTTCCACACACACACCCTCCCACCCTCCCAAACACACATACACCCTTTCTCCCACACACACACCCTCCCACCCTCCCAAACACACATACACCCTTTGTCCCACACACACACACCCTCCCTCCCACCCTCCCACCATCCCAAACACACATTGTCACCAGTCCTGTGCTGCATCCCCTCTTACATTCACCTGGGCAGTGTGTTTCCCAAGGGAGTCGTTGGTCACATTTCAGTTGAATGCAGTTGGTTGTACAACTGACTAGGTATCCCCCTTTACCTTTCCTTTATTGACTAGGTATTCTGACTAGGTATCCCCTTTACCTTTCCTTTATTGACTAGGTATTCTGACTAGGTATCCCCCTTTACCTTTCCTTTATTGACTAGGTATTCTGACTAGGTATCTCCCTTTACCTTTCCTTTATTGACTAGGTATTCTGACTAGGTATCCCTTTTACCTTTGTGTGTGTGTGTGTGTGTGTGTGTGTGTGTGTGTGTGTGTGTGTGTGTGTGTGTGTGTGTGTGTGTGTGTGTGTGTGTGTGTGTGTGTGTGTGTGAAGGGAGGGCCTGTAAAACACACTGTTATTATACCTCGCTCCTTTGGGAACAGATCTAGGATCACCCTACCATAACCTTACCTTTTGAGGGAAAATGCCACAAACTGACCTGAGATTAGATTCGGCCGAGAGAGAGATTACAGTGAAGGGTCGGGGTGGTACTCAGATCCAGACTCATTGCAGAGAAGAAACTAACATCTGTGAGAGTGGCGTTTGGCTGGAGCAAGGAGCCTGGGCAGCAAGGCAACGGAGAGAGAGCACACACACCATTGGGTCTATAGAGCAACCACTGCCCTCTGCTGGTAGTAGATAATATGACACTTCTAGTATCTAGGCCAACCCTGAGCCTTGTTCATCACACACACACACACACACACACACACACGCACACACTCTAAATCAGACAATAGACTTCGGAGAGATCCATCAAGCATTTCACTTCTCCTTTTCAAGTCTAGACAGTGTTTGTTTGTTTGTGTGTGTGTGCGCGTGTGTGTGTGCGTGTGTGTGCGCGTGTGTGTGCGTGCGTGCGTTCATGCACGTGTGACACCTCAATGCCATTGTTGTGGATGTCACTCGGTGCTCCATATCCACCATTACTCATTTTATATTGTACGTAGATGCCATTGTACAGAAGTCAATAGTGCACACACACAAACCCACACACAGACTTACACAGAGAATTAGACAGAGAGACAGACACACACAGACTTACACAGAGAGATAGACAGACACACACATACTTACACAGAGAGACAGACACACACAGACACACAGATGTCTCCAATACTGGATACCGTTTTGATGTTTCTGTGGCTTCCTGGCTATGGTAAGTATAGCCACTTTCCAGCCTGCCATCGGTAGAGTGGGAGAACTTGTAACAGAGATCACAATAGAAGGACAGAGTGTCCACTAGAGTCTCTGTCTCTCTGTCTCTCTGTCCCATTCTTTCTCTCCTCCTCGTCTCTAAAGTGGTCTCAGCTCAATGTAGGGGGTGCCCGTAAACACAGATCTAGGATCAGAAATAGAACTGACTGTGGAACAGGGGTAAGGGGTAATATCTAGAGAACAGAACACTGACAGACTAAAGAAATGTAACCACACATTCATGCTCTTATGTACATTATTTAATAATAGTTTACTAGTTTTGGCAGCAAGAGGCTAGCATGGTCATAGATCTGTTTGTGCTATCGTTCCACTCTTTGCCACTCCTTGTCATTCCAAGTCTTGTCATGCCAAACTAAGGCAAGCAGGATGCCCCTGTGACCCTCATTACCTGGGCCATTTTGGATCGCCTTCATCCTGTTTTTCTCTGATTAAGAACCAGAATTGACTAACATGCATCCTCACTCTTTCCCCCTCCTTCCATCAGACCATGTCGGAGTACAGCTCTTTGCTCAGCGACCTGTCTGAAAACATCACCAATGAGGACTTGGACCAACTGAAGTCTGCCTGCAAGGAGGACATCACAGAGGACCAGAGCAACACCATCACCTCCTCCAAGGAGTGGTTCAACTACCTGGAGGAGAACCAAAAGCTGGCACAGGGTAAGGGAGGGAGAAGTTTCCAGGTTTCCCAGATCAACATTTGGAAAGGGAAGGGAAAGGAAGGGAGGGAAGGATGGAGGGGAGTGGAGAGTGACTTAATTACCTGGCGAAGAATGACAAACTGGCACAAGGTGAGGGAGGGAGAGAGAGAGGGAGAGGAGGAGGAAGGAGGCTGCAAATGAGCACAGATCTTATAACGCATGTTTAATAAAAAAAAAAAAATGTAATCCCGCTGCCATATTACAGTAAGGTTTACCGTATTTTTGCAAAGATCTGTGCTCCTTTGCACCTTAAAAATGCTGTTCTATGTTTCCCTCCTTTCAGATAACCTGTCGTACATCGAGCACATCTTTGAGATCTCACGGCGACCAGACCTGCTGACCCGGGTCATCGAGTACCGCACCACGGTTCTCAAAATCTCAGAGGACGATGAGATCGACACCAAGCTCACACGCATCCCCTCCGCCAAGAAATACAAAGGTTACTTTACTATCCCTCTTTTTTTCTGTCCTTTTTTTGTATTTCTTCTTCCGTCTTCCTCTTGCCTTATCTTTCTCACTCTTTCTCTCCCTCCTCCCTCCTCTCTCCACTTTTTCCTTATCTTTTCTGTTTTTCTCTGAGCTGTCTTTCCTAATCTGTCTCTAACTGTACACTGTATTTCTCTGAGCTCTCTTTCCTAATCTGTCTCTAACTATATACTGTATTTCTCTGAGCTCTCTTTCCTAATCTGTCTCTAACTATAAACTGTATTTCTCTGAGCTCTCTTTCCTAATCTGTCTCTAACTATAAACTGTATTTCTCTGAGCTCTCTTTCCTAATCTGTCTCTAACTATAAACTGTATTTCTCTGAGCTCTCTTTCCTAATCTGTCTCTAACTATAAACTGTATTTCTTTGACCTCTCTTTCCTAATCTGTCTCTAGCTATAAACTGTATTTCTCGGAGCTCTGTTTTCTTTAGTTCTTCCTCGAGGCATTCTTCTCACTTAACCTCAGATTTCTAAATTATTTCTTTCTTTGTTATTTGACTTTTTCTTCATTTATTTAGTCATTTTCTCACGTCTGTTGCAGCAGTTTACTGAGACCTCTCTCTCTCCTCTTTCTTTCTCTCTCTCTCTCCACTCTCTCTTGCTCTCTCTCTCTCTCCTCTTTCTTTCTCTCTCTCTCTTCACTCTCTCTTGCTGTCTCTCTCTTTAGATATAATTCGCCAACCCTCTGAAGACGAGATCATCAAGCTGGCCCCTCCCCCTAAAAAAGTGTGAGGTCTTCACCTCTGACCTTTGCACTTTGACCCCTGGCACTCCAACCGTCTCGACCCCACTCCTCCTCCCGCCTCCCCCCAGTTCCGCTAACACAAACCATATTACACAGAGACAGACGCTAGCAACACCTCTCCAATCAACCAATCAGATCGCCATGACGCTTCACCGCCACTTTATCCAAGGCTAAGGAAGAGCTGAAGATGAAAGATGGAGAGAATGAATAAGAGAAAGAAAGACAGAGCCAAAGCCTATCCCCCTTGTTAAAAGATGTGTTGGTCAGTTTAGAGCTTGTGTACGTAGCTGTACTTGTAACACTGTTTTGAGAAAATGTGTGAGTGTGTGTCTGAATGAATGCGTGTGTGTGTGTGTGTGTGAGCGTGTGTGTGCGTTCAAACATAGCTCTCTTTGTGTTTGTATGGGATCCCCTCTAGTTCGACCTAGAAATGTTGTAGGAAAAGCAGCATTATATCAGATACGGTATTTGCATGACCTGTGTTAGGCCATTAGGATGAACATGCTGCCATTAGGTACATTAGATTTGCAACCATACCCTTCAATCAATCTTGCAGTACACTTGAATTGCTATTCCACTAAGAGACAAGTCAATGGGAGACTAAGTGAAAATGTCACTTAAGTGGTTGTAGGATTCCTCGTAACTTAGCATTATGCATTACGCTTTATCAGTGGAGCAAAAAGAAAGCTATAGTACAGGTATAGTTCCTTACCTTAAAAAGAAATCATCAGATCATTGGATATTAAAAAGGGTTTCGTTAGGAGTTCATAGAAAAAGCCAATATTTGCCTTTAGCCTAGCCATAGCATGGAATTATCGAAGAAGAAAATGTTATAATGATATTATATGTTTTCTTATATTTATATGGTATTACACCATGACAATAGTATCATTTGATCGTCTTTTGTTTTGTTGACTTAAAATGAACATGCTATCCTATACCCTACATCGTTATAAGGACCAATAGAATTCACATACATGGGGGAAATATAGCCTATAGGCTACTCTCTGTATTGTCCATACTAAGCTTTGAGTATGTAATATATAATTGTATAATTATGTATTATATATTATATACATATATAATTATATGTTATATACATATATCATTATTTAAGTCTATGGTATGAAAGCTTGAAAGCTAACTCTAATTCTAGGTTTAGGCTAATGCTAGCAGGGAACTCTCATTACAGTTCTGTGTAATGTTATTCCAACGGTAATCCAACGTCTGTGAAATAATATTGTTTTTAAACAGTGATTTTACAATACAGTGATTCAATGCTCCTTTACTGTGAAATCGTATTATAAAAAGACACCTTATTGTAAAACCTTATTATAAAAACATATACAAAATTCTTATATTGATCAATTTAAAAACTCTATATGAAACATTATCTGATATTGGAAAAACAAATATATATATATTTTACAAGGATATAAAATATTTATTATATTAACTGTGTTTGAATAAGAATCAACGTCTTTCTGCTCCAAAGTGCCACTCAAATTCCAAGCCAAATGTTTTTCAGGACATAAAACAACTGACCAATCAGGGAGAGGGACTACAGCCTCTGAAAGAAATGTAAGGAACTAACAAAACGGTACATAGAAGCAGAAAAATAAAAACTGCCGCAATATCATGAAAAAAAAGACAATATTTAAACCAATGATATACATACATAGTTCATAATCTGTTTTGTGAAAAGCCCAAGTACTGCATTAATCATCAATACACACACAACAGTGCACTACACTTTAAATCAGGGCTGTCAAAATCATTCCATTGAAGGCCTAGTGTCTGCAGGATTCAGTTTTTTCCTTTCAGTTAAGACCTAGACTACCAGGTGAGGGGAGTTCCTCACTAATAGTGACCTTAATTCATCAATCAAGTACAAGGGAGTAGCGAAAACCCGGAGACACAGCCCTCGGTGGAATGAGATTGACAACTGTGCTCTAAATAATCTAATCACCTAATCCCTAACATCTTTTGGGTCTCAGTCACCATACATAAAACAAAGCAAGACTGTTGATTCAAATCAACAAATTACTCATGTTAATTACACTGTGTTTCCTCCCTACGAAGAAGCCTTAGCAGAATTCGGTGTACACACTCCATGACAACTAATGTGTCAAATGTGAAAATGTGTGTGAGCATGTGTGGTTGCACCCACACACACTTGTACAGTCAGTACACATCAAGTTCAATCTCACTCGTAAAGAAGGGGGGCTATTTTGCGAGGTTTGCTGAGGGCTTCACGACTCACGACTGGTCTGTGTAGATGTTTGCCAAACTGAAGGGTCTAGGCAGGGACACTGATTACAAGTGTGTGAGCTGAGGGCTCCTGATCCTGATGAAACCTTCACGGAGGTCCTAAGATTTCAAAAACACAGATACAACGAACTCTATAATTGCACAGTCACGGCCACCACTTTCTTTGGGAAAAAACGGCCTTTTCTCTCCTATAGACTCTACTCTCACCTCTCCCCACACCCCCTCTTTCCCTACCCCCAGTGCCAATGACCAAGACTTTTATTTCCATTGCAGTTTCTGTGATCTGGTTTTGTATTGCTCGCTGTTAACGCATAGTGTTGGAACTTATTAGTATCCTATGCACTTATCTTTGATATATACCCCTCCACATGTATTATCCTCATTATGTAGACCAGGGACTGTATTCATGAAGCGCTTTAGAAAAGGATTCCTGATTTAGGATCAGGTACCCTCTGTCAATATAATCATCATGCATTATAATCTGAAAGGCAAAACTGATCCTAGATCAGCACTCTTACTCTGAGACTAATGAATGCATCCCAAACTACTGAACTGCATCAAAAATAGTATTGTAAATATATTCAGGCCAATTGTTTGTAAGGTTGACTGCCAAGCAAGCCCCCTTTAGGAAGCCAGCACCCTTTTATGGTGAAGCGGTGGCTGCTGTTAATGAACCCTGTGCCAAAATGTGTAATCTGATCCTCGATCTGTTGTTTGGTGCGACTTCTAATCTACTGTAATTTGTGCTGAATGGGTTATGGTTAGGATTATCTGTTGCTAGGGAGCAGCAGTTCGTATTGCAGGCAAGGGCAATCAGTTGTACTTACCGCTATGATCTGTGGGTGCTGGTAGACAGGGTAGCTATGTGCTCACCTTGCTGGAGGAAGAGTTTGTGTCAGATGACCATTATAGATCCTCTTAGGCTTACTATTTCACGTACCACTAACAGATCTCTGAAGAAAAGCAGAGAAATTGTCGTAACAGTAATAGGGAGTTATATACAAAGTGTGTCCAAAAACAAAAAATAATTTTTTGTAGATTCTTATGAGGATCGCAAGGGAGGTGTTGGTTTCTTGTTAGTTTTTTGTCTTGTTTTTGTTTTGTGTGTTAAAAAATATATACTTAAACAGTAAGTAGGGATGTTTGAATGTTTTTCATGTCAGAATTCCACTATGGTTAATGGACTGTGCCATGTTAGCGATTGTGTGGTAGGATATCAGTAGATTGAGGGATGGGTGAACCTCACACACACACACAATGCAAACACACACACCACGCACCGATAAACTCAATAATAATACAAATCAATTGCCCTATACCTATAAGGACCAACCTTCACTTTACAACATTCACGATTCTCCTCCGATCTAAACACATTTGTATTTTTGGGATTGTTTATGTGTTGTTGTAGCTACTGTAGCCTATGCATATTTTAATATTTCAGCCCAGAAAATTAATTCAAGCAGTGAGGAAGTTGCCATATGTTTTACTAAGAATGCAAACCCCCCTTTCATTCCTGTTCTCAGAAAAAAAACTATGATATCACCTCTTTCTCACTTCCCCCTCTTCCACACATCCTCTTCCGCTCCCTTCCTCCCTCCCAATGTCAACTCTGATATAGTCCTTTCCCCATTGGCTACAATGCAAAGACAACAAGGAAGGACTCACACTGTGTGAGATATCACCATAGGTTCTTAGGTGACGTTTTAATTTCATGGTTTCTTTTTAATCCAAGTTTACATATGCCAAGTACAGTAAAATCGATAGAACTGGTCGTAGCTAAGAAGGCAGAGAAATTGTTTCATTCTGATTCATTGGGGCTTTATGACTTCAGCCTAATGTTCTATACCTATGGTAAAATCTCAAACCCATAAGTCTCTGTGTGGATTTCATATCTTTCTGATTGGTTAGAAATGATGTGTATGACATCGTTTAGCTTTTTATGTGGCCATTGGCACATACAATAACTACATATCACTCACAAATGATGTCAATTTGGAATTGTGTGTACCTATTACATATCAAGTTACTAAGAAATGCTGAGAAAAATATATATTTAAAAATGGAACAAAAAACGATAATAATGATAATAATAACAATAATAATAAATATAGCATATACGACAAATATCTAAGACATACATAAATTAGAATGATAATTTTAAGATGTACAACAAAGCTTACCATTAGAACGAGCTCATCAAACTACATTTTAAATTCAAACTTTTCAAACTACAAGATTTACCTTTCCCTTTTCCCTTAGTTTGCATTCAATACACTTTAATTATGACTGAAGGAATTTTAAAGTAGTTAATTTTCCTACGTTTTTTCTTTTCTTTTGTATTAGGTTGTACATATATATTGTGAATTTATATCCATGTGTTTGTTTTGTAATGGATTAACGTATTTAATGCCAACATATTGTTTGTTTTTGTATTTTTTTAAGTATCCTGATATGTTAACTAACTGGAGACAAATCATGGGATAAAAGCGTGTCACTTAGCTGATGTTGAGTAAGAATTTATATTACAGAGACCACACTTCAATTTAGCTCTCTATCCATGTTTTAATCTTTATAAATGGATTTAGGTGTTGCATCGCTTTTAATAATTAGGAGATATGACCACCTTTTCTTAAAAAACAAAAAACAGATTATATTCCAGTATTTTATTTTACATTTATTTTTATTCTTATCATTTGATGTATTTAAGGGCAGCAGGTAGGCTAGTGGTTAGACCGTTGGGCCAGTAAAACCTGTCGATGTGCCCTTGAGCAAGGCACTTAACCCTAATTTGCTCCAGGGGCATCAAACTACTATGGTTGACTGACCCTGTTAAACAACACATTTCACTGCACTTATCTGGTATATGTGACAATAAAAACTTTTTGGGGGGGATGGACTACACACCCAAAATACACCCAAGATTATCCAGACAGTTGCTAAATTACAACAGAAGATCCATTGTGATAATCCCTTTACATCATTGTTGTGGCTTCGTTGTTTTTATCGGATTATTGTCATTGTTTTTGATAGAAATGCTTTTCTTTGTTGTGTCGTGAAATGTAATGATCAATAGGCAGGCCACTGGATGGAAAAGCAAAAATCAAAAGAACTCTAAATACGTATTCTCACTCATAAGTTTGTTTATTTTTTGCTGTAGAATAAAGTGTTGATCTGCAGTTGTGACCACATGGATAGAGAGATAGAGACAGAGGAGGGGGGATTTGGGGTCAGTGGAGTGCAGTGAACTAGTAGATGAAAACCCAAAATTCAATCAATCACAGATAACTGGGAAAACCGGACTATGGGTTTATTCTAAATGTTTGTGTTGATTAAGACGAAACCACACCTGTTGATAAGAACAGGTGTGATTTCGTCTTAATATCCAATGACAATAAGGTCTGCGAGAGGAACAACTTACTGGGGTTATCGGTTTTAATGGGTTCCTACAGGTTAGTGGTTTAGACTTTTGAGCGTGTTAACAAAGTGCACAACCCCACATTGTGGTTTTCCTTTATCTGCAATAGATTGAATCCAGGGTCTGAGTTGGATTTGAAGTGGCTGGGGAACTATAGATTACAAAGGTCTTAAGATAAGTTCAATATTTTACAATTTAAGGTTAGATGGTTCCTTACCATGAAACCAACCCGAAACATGGATTACAGTTTCTGTTTCCAAAGAATACTATGGAAGGAACCATCTGCCAGTTAAGTACTGAAATAAAGAACTTCTAAGGTGTTGAATGTTCAGAACTTGCACATGATGCTATACAATAGGCTAGACAGGTTGTGTTGGGTATGTTTGTGTGGAGTTCTGTGTTGTTAGAGAGAAGTTAGTGAAGTTGAGGATGTTGAATGTCTGAAAGATTTGTTAAGGAAAAACATCAATGACAAGCATGTTTGATTTTGCATTTGTCACTGTTCATCTTTGAACCATGAAAGAAAGAGAAAGAGAGAGATTGGGTTAGAAAAAGAGTGAGAGAGCAAAAATGAATTTAAATTGTGCACATGCTTTTTTAAACCATCTCTATTCAACCCTCTAGGACTAAATAGAAAAATGTAAAATGTGAAAATGTACAAATAAATGTTTACATTAAGCAAGCTTTCACACCAGAGAAAAAAGTGCCAACTTTAGTTTAGTTGCAAACTGTTGAAAAATGATGATGCCTATATGTGCTGTTGACATGACTGAATCCAAAAATGGTATGTGCACTGAACAATCTCTCAGAGGCTACACTCCAAAAATCCACACTATCGTACTATCTAGATTGCACTCCAAATAGGCCACATACATTGCTCCAATGTATGAGGAGTATGTTAGTGTGAAAATCAGAACGGATCCTATTTATTTTAGACGGAAGTTGAAGACGGAAGTATTTGGTGGCTGTAAGAAACCATTTCATTAGTGTGTGTTTTTGCATTAGAGACTAGCTAGCGGCATTTGTGTGTCGTTTTTTGAGGTGCTCAGTGAGAAGTGAGTTCAACAAAGTGAACCGTTTGCGATTGTTAGCTAACAGAAGCTAACACATTCCATTTTGGTTTGTGTTAGCTGCAAATATTCACTAACATTAGCTTGCTAACAGCCAACAGGTAGTGTGCGGGAAACATAATAGCATAATAAATTCTGTTGTGGTTCTAAATTTCCACTACAAATAATCATGTGGTGATGTAGACTTTCTATTATGTAGTAAAAATAGCTAAAATCTTTTTCTGTTTGAATATTGTTGTGAAACAGTAATCCCTTCCATAAATGTGCTGTTTACGGCTTCACTGTAACACTGGAATGTTCATTTGAATCATTCATCTGAAATTGTTACTAGGTAGAAGAATATGTTCGCGGCAAGTTAAATCCTTGTTGAACTCCCCTCGTGTCGGTTTAAGAGCCGTATATTTCGAAATGTCAAATCACCAGCCATGTTAGCTCCCCATTATTATATGGGCAATATTGACAAATAGCAGGTCATTGAATTTTCTACATTTCACCAATGCTATAACTGAACATCTAGGATTACAATTACAATCCAAACAGTTGTCATGAATGGATAAATGCTTGGATGTGCTATCCATTCTAAAAGTTGTCCGAACTCTCTAAATGTATGGCACTGATCATAACTGATCAAGACGTGAATAAAATAAAATAAAAAAACTACCAATTTGAGAAGGAAAAACATTGTGTATAATAACCATAAATCGGTAATCAATATGATTTGCAGTGAGGGACTTCAGATGTGCCAAACATAGGAGAGGCTAGCTAGCTAGCTGGGCTAGACACATCTGTCTAGAAAAATGAATACTCAGTCAATTCAAGCTAGCTAGCTAACTAGGTGTTTTTTCTGAAAGAGTTAGCTACAGACAGTAGGGTTGTTAACAGTGTCCACTCCTATTAAATCAATTGCAGCTAGTTACCTAATGTTGCCAATGTCCATAGTGAAATCCAAAATCCATAGTAAAATCCTGCACTGTAGCAAGCTGATCTGCTAACATCACTAGCTAGCAAAATATCCATCAATGTCAGCTGAGCTTGCCGTGGTTTTGGACTAGCTCGCCAGCTATGATAACCCACTTTGCACAGTACATTTTTGTTGTTGTTCAATTTATCATTCATGCCATGTTACCTGGCTAGTCTCTAACAGGTTATCCTTCTAAAAAAAGGCACTTATTTTCATTTTTTTTGTTGTTATCAAAAAGAAAACAATGAGGCTACTAACATGCATTGTAATCTGGGCTGCCTATCAGAGGAACCACTCGACTGATGACGTCATTAAGATGGCGGCACTCACAAGTCAGATGAGACCGTTTTCTAACGTTTTAACATAAATATGAGTTTTTCAGCAGTTTTAAGGGTAGGAACATGCATATTTATCACATTTGGTTTTCAAAATCACCTTTACTTACTAAAATGTTTCCGTTCATCTTTTATGATGTAATAATCGTAACTGCAGTGGTGTGGTGTGGTCCGTCAACGTGAGTAGAGGTAATCGTAAGGTCATAAGTCACAACATTCCTGTGCTTGGGTTGGATAGACTAAGGCCTGCGTCCCAATAATATCTCCTTCCTCCTGAAGTGTACACTTGTTCATTTCTTCCCACATATCTAAAAACACTGTATTGGTGGAGAAATGGGCCAGTCATTTTCTTTAAATCAGCAAAGGGAGGTGAACAAGTCCACACAATAGGAGGAGGGATAGATCATTGGGACGTAGCCTAGATAGAGGCATCTAACTGTTTGATTTTACCATGTAGGAACTTTAGATTTCCGGGGGAACTCAGGCAGCGTGGTATAAAGCAGGCAGGAGGTATCCAAATGAGCATGACCATAATCATTTCCTCATTTGAGTCATTTTGAGCCTCAGAAGTGAATACAAGTAAGATAAGGTTTTTCTTATGGATCACTGCATTTTATCTGGCTGTTTTAAATGTGTTTGGAAAGTGTTTTGTTTATGATCCCGTTTCAATATGATATCACGGACTGAGACTGACTTTATTGAGCCACAATATAATAGGTGTCCAAAGTCCAAAAGCATCAGTCATCCTGCTGTACCTTGCATCATATCGAATCATATCTCAACCACAATATATCTGTGGTAACAATCCATTTTATAAATACAGGTCAAAGGTCAGGTTTTCTCTGATTAGCCAATGAAATGGTCTCATTCTTACCGAAATGACAGGATGTTGCATCAATCTGAATGAGAGATGGGGCTTGGGAGAGGCTATACGGTAAGCTAGCTGGGAAGGGCTCATCAGGACGACTGACTAAATGAACTGACTTAACCGAATCCGTTCGTCTCCACTTGGCTCTCAATTTGCGACATACGTAATCAATTTGGGCATCAGGCGTGTCCGTACAGCATCTCCTATGTTGCTTGTCTTGAAACTCTGTTCTAACCATGTGATAAAAAATTGGTCATGTTCCAGGCTGACCACATTGCAGACGTTGCACTGCATTTACCAATGGTTGCGTGCCACGTCATGGAGTGTGCAGTTGGTTATCAGATCACTATATCATTTGATGTGGTTAGCTTAAATGTTAAACACCTATCCATGCATTGTGCGATCTGGCATGCATCTGCAATGTAGTCAGCCTGGAAAACTATTACAACCACTACAACACGTTTTATTGTTATCATATCTCCCACTGGATGTCATATGCTGTTAGATTGGATTAGGATTTTTCTTTTACAGGACCAAAATAAAAATTGAATTATTTATTTTCCAATGACAGCAACAAATAAATAAATAAATAAAAGATAAGGTATTCGAATATGTATTTAAATAAGTACTTTTTTCCTGATTTAAGTTAGACTAAAGTGAAATGATGCCATTTTGTCATTGTGCTAAAATGAATATAAATATTATATTATATATTAAAATATATTTGCTAACCTCCTGAGAACTGTATCATGTGATCATTTAACCCTAATTCCCTGGGCTCTGGTCAAAAATAGTGTACTATGTAGGGAATAGGGAGCCATTTTGGAGGCAGAATATGGTTTCATCATCCACCATTACTATCATCCACACCAGGGATACAAGTACAAGTTAGCCTACACTGATGTGAGTAAAGATGATCTTTAGCGTCACATTAATATCCAGTATGTGTCCTATTCCTCAAATAGAGCATAGGGCTCTGGAAAAAAGGAGTGCACTGCAAGGGCGCAACCTTCACTGGGGACGGGGGGACATGACCCCCGCACATTCTGAAATTGCTTTTTTGTTGTAGTCCCCCTGTTTTATCATTGCAATGAGATGCAAAACAAGGCTCCGGTGTGCGTTAAGACCGTGCGGACACCTCAAAGCGTTTGGGTAGGCTGTTTTCCGGTTTGGCTGTGTGAAGGCAAAGCTTCTGAAAGGCTGGCGTATAGGACCAGCACAGGAGAGATGAACAGAAGCAGCTGTTGTCTGTGTTGAACTTTTTCTCAGAGTTGTAAAAGCAAAGAGAGCAGAAACTGGCTACTGATCTAGCTGGCAAGGTAACTGCTGTTTGACAGAACAAATTATATTTTTTCCCAGTGCTGAGCTAGTAGTTTAACTAACATTTTACTTTAGCTAATGTTTGTGGAATTGTCTAGTCAGCTCAGTACAATATATATATATATATATATATATATATATATATACACAGTTTAAGTCAGAAGTTTACATACACCTTAGCCAAATACATTTAAACTCAGTTTTTCACAATTCCTGACATTTAATCCTCGTATAAATTCCTTGTCTTAGGTCAGTTAGGATCACCACTTTATTTTAATAATGTGAAATGTCAGAATAATAGTAGAGAGAATGATTTATTTCAGCATTTATTTCTTTCATCACATTCCCAGTGGGTCAGAAGTTTACATACACTCAATTAGTATTTGGTAGCATTGCCTTTAACTTGGGTCAAATGTTTTGGATAGCCTTCCACAAACTTCCCACAATAAGTTGGGTGAATTTTGGCCCATTCCTCTTGACAGAGCTGGTGTAACTGAGTCAGGTTTGTAGGCTTCCTTGCTCGCACATGCTTTTTCAGTTCTGCACACAAATGTTCTATAGGATTGAGGTCGGGGCTTTGTGATGGCCACTCCAATACCTTGACTTTGTTGTCCTTAAGCCATTTTGCCACAACTTTGGAAGTATGCTTGGGGTCATTGTCGATTTGGAAGACCCAATTGTGACCAAGCTTTAACTTCCTGACTGATGTCTTGAGATGATGCTTCAATATATCCACGTAATTTTCCTGCTTCATGTTGTCATCTATTTTGTGAAGTGCACCAGTCCCTCCTGCAGCAAAGCACCCCCACAACATGATGCTGCCACCCCCGTGCTTCACGGTTGGGATGGTGTTCTTTGGCTTGCAAGCCTCCCCCTTTTTCCTCCAGAGAAAGTGATGGTCATTATGGCCAAACAGTTATATATTTGTTTCATCAGACCAGAGGACATTTCTACAAAAAGTACGATCTTTGTCCCCATGTGCAGTTGCAAACCATAGTCTGGCTTTTTATGGCAGTTTTGGAGCAGTGGCTTCCTCCTTGCTGAGCGGAATTTCAGGTTATGTCGATATAGGACTCGTTTTACTGTGGATATAGATACTTTTGTACCTGTTTCCTCCAGCATCTTCACAAGGTCCTTTGCTGTTGTTCTGGGATTGATTTGCACTTTTCGCATCAAAGTACGTTCATCTCTAGGAGACAGAATACGTCTCCTTCCTGAGTGGTATGACGGCTGCGTGGTCCCATGGTGTTTATACTTGCGTACTATTGTTTGTACAGATGAACGTGGTACCTTCAGGCATTTCGAAATTTCTCCCAAGGATGAACCAGACTTGTGGAGGTCTACAATTCTTTTTTTCTGAGGTCTTGGCTGATTTCTTTTGATTTTCCCATGATGTTAAGCAAAGGTGCACTGAGTTTGAAGGTAGGCCTTGAAATACATCCACAGGTACACCTCCAATTGACTCAAATGATGTCAATTAGCCTATCAGAAACTTCTAAAGCCATGACATCATTTTCTGGAATTTTCCAAGCTTTTTTTTCCAAGCTTTCCGACTTCAACTGTATATATATACAGTGAGGGAAACAAGTATTTGATCCCCTGCTGATTTTGTACGTTTGCCCACTGACAAAGAAATGATCTGTCTATAATTTTAATGGTAGGTTTATTTGAACAGTGTGAGACAGAATAACAACTAAAAAATCCAGAAAAACACATGTGAAAAATGTTATAAATGGAATTGCATTTTAATGAGGGAAATAAGTATTTGACCCCCTCTCAATCAGAAATATTTCTGGCTCCCAGGTGTCTTTTATACAGGTAAAGAGCTGAGATTAGGAGCACACTCTTAAAGGGAGTGCTCCTAATCTCAGTTTGTTACCTGTATAAAAGACACCTGTCCACAGAAGCAATCAATCAGATTCCAAACTCTCCACCATGGCCAAGACCAAAGAGCTCTCCAAGGATGTCAGGGACAAGATTATAGACCTACACAAGGCTGGAATGGGCTACAAGACCATCGCCAAGCAGCTTGGTGAGAAGGTGACAACAGTTGGTGCGATTATTCGCAAATGGAAGAAACACAAAAGAACTGTCAATCTCCCTCGGCCTGGGGCTCCATGCAAGATCTCACCTCGTGGAGTTGCAATGATCATGAGAACGGTGAGGAATCAGCCCAGAACTACACGGGAGGATCTTGTCAATGATCTCAAGGCAGNCAGATGAGACCAAAATGGAGCTCTTTGGCATCAACTCAAATCACCGTGTTTGGAGGAGGAGGAATGCTGCCTATGACCCCAAGAACACCATGTCCACCGTCAAACATGGAGGTGGAAACATTATGCTTTGGGGGTGTTTTTCTGCTAAGGGGACAGGACAACTTCACCGCATCAAAGGGACGATGGACAGGGCCATGTACCGTCAAATCTTGGGTGAGAACCTCCTTCCCTCAGCCAGGGCATTGAAAATGGGTCGTGGATGGGTATTCCAGCATGACAATGACCCAAAACACACGGCCAAGGCAACAAAGGAGTGGCTCAAAAAGAAGCACATTAAGGTCCTGGAGTGGCATAGCCAGTCTCCAGACCTTAATCCCATAGAAAATCTGTGGAGGGAGCTGAAGGTTCGAGTTGCCAAACGTCAGCCTCGAAACCTTAATGACTTGGAGAAGATCTGCAAAGAGAAGTGGGACAAAATCCCTCCTGAGATGTGTGCTAACCTGGTGGCCAACTGCAAGAAACGTCTGACCTCTGTGATTGCCAATAAGGGTTTTGCCACCAAGTACTAAGTCATGTTTTACAGAGGGGTCAAATACTTATTTCCCTCATTAAAATGGAATTCCATTTATAACATTTTTCACATGCGTTTTTCTGGATTTTTTTGTTGTTATTCTGTCTCTCACTGTTCAAATAAACCTACTATTAAAATTATAGACTGATCATTTCTTTGTCAGTGGGCAAACGTACAAAATCAGCAGGGGATCAAATACTTTTTTCCCTCACTGTATGTATATATATAGTAGTTTAATAGTAATTTAACGGACATTTTACATTAGCTTTGTGGAATTGTTTAGTCAGCTCAGTGAAATAAATATATATATACATACCTACTTAAATATACACATAGTACCAGTCAAAGGTTTGGACACACCTACTCAATACAAACTGAAGGAACTTTATATATCAAAGATAGTCATGAAATATGAGATTGAGTAACTCCCACAAACACCCATGGTACAATACGGCCGTGCCCTTCTGGGAGGAGACTGAACTAAATAGCTGCTGCTTACCTTGGCTAACTTTCCAGTTTGCTAGTCTACACTCGACAATATGTATTTTGATGGTCTAGATTATTTGCTTGATTACCTGATCTGTAAATAATATTAGCCATACAATCTGGATATGGGGAGACACCATGGAGGGAAGTAGTATGAAGACACTGTGAGTACTGTAACCTAATATTCTGTGAAAACAATGTCTCTGTTCCTTGCAGTGAGTAAGCTAACATCAATCATGTTAAATGTATTTAAATGTATCAGTAGTAGTTCTTTTTTTATTTATTTTTTTACACATGAACCCTACATTATTAATTTTAAACTGTGTACGTTTTTGAGGCTGGTTACTGTTATGTTCATGTTATATAGGTGTGTGTCCCTTTAAGAGTACACAAGTTATTGGCTAAGGGCTAGAGTAACAGGATATAATATTAGCCTACGAGACAGAATGTCAATAAACGAGCCCAGGGTTAAAATATTCCTCACACTGGATTCCCCTCTTATCACTAACAGCTAGACAACAGGTACCATTATGTTTGTGCTAACATTCCACTCTGCTGCTCATCGTCATGACAAATAAGTTTTGCATATGACACGAACTACAAGGAGTAGAATGCCAGCACAAAACAGGTCTGGATTTCATGCTAACTCAGATATTGTCAGTCAAGGATGTATGCCTATTTACAGGTTTTTGTCAATCATAGTAGCCAAGTTAGCTTTGACAATATTGCACAATCTAGGTCTGTAAAGCTCATAGAGATTTGCCCATGAAGACTCACAGCCTTAATGCATCCCAAAGGTGTTTCTAACATGTAATAAAATGTGAAGAAATCCACGGGGTATGAGTACTTTTACAAGGCACTGTCATTAGCATCAGTGACACCATAGATACTAGTGCAATAACTATTGATCAAGTGGACTGTTAGATTAAAAGTAGGCAGGCGAACAGTGTGAAATATTGTGATTAGTATAGCTGTACAATGACATATTGTTGATGGTAGTGAAAAGTGGATATTGTATTTGTGTAAAATGAGAAACCGGAAGTCCTGCCACTTGCTCCGTCAGAGTATTACAGCTGTAAGATTGTATTGAAGTATTTTGGAACGCTAACATTGAGTACCAACTGAAATTTAAATCAACATGGTCATGGATTCGCTGATTGGACATAAAGTAATATAGTTCCTACATGGTAGAGTACTTCCTTTGTTATCAAACTGATATTTTGTCGTTTCTGTCATCCTGTGAACCTTGTTCATTGCTGCTCGCAGCTATGTTTGGTATAGTTAAAACCTTCACAAACTTTGACTTTTTCCACATTTTGATTAAATGTACATTTTTTGTCACTAGCCTACACACAATACCCCATGATGTCAGAGTGGAATTATGTTTTTAGACATTTTAGCAAATTAATTACATTTGAAAAGCAAATGTATTAAATTTGACAAGCAAATGTATTCAATTTGAAAAGCAAATGTATTCAATTTGAAAAGCAAATGTATTCAATTTGAAAAGCTGAAAAGTCTTGAGTCATAAGTATTCAATCCCTTTGTTACGGCAAGCCTAAATACATTCAGGAGTAAAACTTTGCTTAACAAGTCACCTAAGTTGCATGAACTAACTCTGTGTGCAATAATAGTGTTTAACATAATTTTTTTATGATTACCTCATCTCTGTACCCCACACATACAATTATCTGTAAGGTCACTCAGTCGAGCAGTGAATTTCAACACAGATTCAACTACAAAAACCAGGGAGGTTTTCCAATGCCTCGCAAAGAAGGGCACCTATTAGCAGATGGGTAGAAATAAAAAAAAAGCAGACATTGAATACCCCTGTGAGCATGGTGAAGTTATTAATTACACGTTGGATGGTGTATAAATACACTCAATCACTACAAAGAAACAGGCCTCCTTCCTAACTTAGTTGCCGGAGAGGAAGGAAACCGCTCAGGGATTTCAATGGTGACTTTAAAACAGTTACAGTTACAGTTCAATGGCTGTGATAGGACAAATCTGAGGATGGATCAACAACATTGTCGTTACTCCACAATACTAACCCAATTGACAGAGTGAAAATTAAATATTCCAAAACATGCACGCTGTTTGCAACAAGGCACTAAAGGAATACTGCAAAAAATTTGGCAAAGCAATTAACTTTTTTGTCCTGAATACAAAGTGTTATTTTTGGGGCAAATACAATACAACGCAGTACCACTCTCCATATTTTCAAGCATAGTCGTGGCTGGATCATGTTATGGGTATGCTTGTAATCGTTGAGGACTGGGAAGTTTTTCAGCATAAAAAAATTACGGAATGCAGCTAAGCACAGGCAAAATCCTAGAGGAAAAACTAAAAACCTACTTCAGTCTGCTTTCCACCAGACACTGGGAGATGAATTCCCCTTTGATCAGGACAATAAACTAAAAAACAAGGCCAGATCTACACTGGAGTTGCTTACCAAGAAGACAGTAAATGTTCCTGAGTGGCCGAGTTACAGTTTTGACTTAAATCTACTTGAAAACCTATGGCAACACCTGAAAATGACCAACAACCAATTTGACAGACCTTGAAGAATTTTTTTAATAATAATGGGCAAATGTTCCACAATCCAGGTGTGGAAAGCTCTTAGAGACGCACAGCTGTAATCACTTCCAAAGGTGCTTCTACAAAGTATTGATTCAGCGTTGTGCATACATTAATTAGATATTTCTGTTTTTTATTTTCAATAAGTTTGCAAACATTTCTAAAAATATGTTTTCACTTTGTCATTATGGGCTATTGTGTGTATATGGGTGAGGGGAAAAATATATTTAATCCATTCTGAATTCAGGCTGTAACATGTGGAATAAGTCAAGGGGTATGAATACTTTCTGATGGCACAGTACTTGTGAAAATTGCAATAAAGGTATTGAAAAAAACGGTATCAGAGAGGGTCGCAACAAGAAGCAAAACACACACAGTCTGCTATTATCAGCGGCATGTATTGTCAGTAGATAAATCCAACAAAGTCAAAGATACAGCCTTTTACTGTTTACAGCCTTTTGTTTATAACCGTTAATGTCCTTCGACATTCTTACTTAAATATTATTGTCTCCTCTTTCAGAGTCCATGCCACCACATGAAGAACAACTAATATTCAGAACACTGGTTAAGCTTGGGACAGGAGACAACAAAGATGGCACACAACAAGGGGTTGTCCCTGTCCAATGCCCGGAGTCATGAAATTTATGTTGGAAGTGAAATCAGGGATTCCATTTCACTTCTGGATGTTTTGTACTCAAATGCATTTGAAGAAGAGGACATAGACTCCGCAGTAGCTAAGGCGACTGAGGCAGATTTTTACAGAGGAGCCCCACCTCAATGGCTTAACTTCTGCTGGGCTGAAAGGACAACGTCAGCTGATAAAACAACCCCCTTTATCAAAAGAGACGGGTACACTGAGCTGATAAAAAATATTAAGAAACAGTGTAAGGGTGACCTGACATCTACCATCATGCTGCTGCATCAGCCAGGCAGCGGGGGAACCACTCTGGCCAAGCAGGTGCTCTGGGATATGAGGAAAACACTCAGATGTGCTGTTCTAACAGGTGCTACCTCAGACATTCCCGCTATCGCCAAACAGGTGATTCACCTTTTCACTGCAGGCAGTCAAGGCCACCAGAACACTGTCCTCTTAATGCTGGAAGATGAGCGTATTCTGGAGAATCTGCAGGATGCCATCATCAAACAGATTGCAGAGAGAAACATCACGACCCACATGCCTGTGGTCATCATTTTAAACTGTGTGCGTAAGGCAGTTATCAAACAAGTGGACCATGACAACTCAAGACATGTTATTCTCAGGACAGAACTTTCTGAATCAGAGAAACAAAAGTTTGAGGAGAAACAGATTGAGATCAGTCGAAGCTACAGCAATGAACACAAACAGTTTCATGGCTTTAACATAATGCAATCCAATTTTTGTGGAGATTATGTTAAAGAAACGTGTGCCCTTTCAGGAGGTGTCAGGAAAAATAGAAGACCTAAAAATTCCCAGCTTCTTGCTTTCTTATCACTGGTGAATGCCTACGTCCCTGGCTCCAACCTACTGCAGTCTCAGTGTCAGGCATTCCTTGGGCCTCCAGATCCCATATATGGAGGTCCTTCCTTTGAGCAGCGAATTGAGCCTTTCACTCATCTGATAGTGACATTCCCTGCACGACAGGGACAAGACAAACATGTCCGCATGGCTCACCCACTGATTGCAGAGCAGTGTGTTGAGTTACTGGCTAAAGCAGGTGTGACCCGGAGTGATACGGCAAGGAACTTTCTGACTGAATTTTGTAGAGAAGAGGTACACAATTTTTTAGTTCAAGACATGTTAACGAAAAGGGAAATGGGAGAAGAGAGAAAAGACACGTTTTCCAGGTTGATTCAAGATATTGAAGGCGAAGAATCCAAAAGCAATAGTGTATCTGTTTTACAATTAGCTTCAGAGAAATTCAAGCAAAACCCATTTTTTCCTCAAAATCTTGCTCGTTTTCTTTACATAGAGACAAGATCCTATTTTAAAGCGGAGAAGTGGGCAAAAATTGCAAAAGACAGAGATCCTAAAAGTTCATTTGTTGCTGATACACTGGGGCAAGTATACAAGAACCAATTGAAGAGCAGGGTCCATGATCCTTCCATCTCTGCACATGAAATTTTGCAACTGTCAGAAAAGGCCTTTGAGGCTTTCAGAGATGAGGAAAGGGCTGCTGAAAACGAGCAGGGAGCCGACATGCAAGATGATGGTATGACCAAAGTCTCACGGATCTTTAACAACAGAGGACTATTTGGATATCTACAGGTTGCCAACATTGTTTTTGACTCGCTTGTCTCTCTTGACAATAACTGGCAAAAGGTCCTTACCATGGAAATATCAGCTGACTCCTTCTTCATAAAAATTGGACAAATAAAGCTCTTCAACTACAAGTCACTCATCAGCAGCCTCAGAGATGAGGTGGAGAGGAAATGTGAGTTTTTTGATGGTTACCTGACTTACTCCAAGCCCAGCATAGAGAAAAATGAACCGCATTACTTTCAGACTGATGTCAAGAACTGCTACCACAAATACGTGGGGACATGCACACCTATACACTCAGAGTCTGCAATAGGTGTACCCCTCCAGAAGCTTAAAGAAGAAATGGCCATTGCCTTCCCTGGACTGCTTTCTTGTCTTGATAAGGGCTATGATAAAACTCACTTGCGCCGAATAACAATATTGTGGGAGGAAATAAAAAAAGAATGGGAAAAAAATAAAGATGATGATGAGAATAAAGCTGCCCAAAACTTCATCCTTGCCAACATCATCTTAAGCAAAGTGGAAGCAGCATCTCCAATGCTTACCCCTTTGCCAATCCTAAGAGGTATTCTGGAGATAAATCTGTTGGCCAATTTCGGTAACCAAACCCCAGAGTTTTACTTCTTAGTCCTTTTGCTGTTTTGGCCCGAGGAATATAATAAAATGGGATTTAATGTTGACCTCAACAAATGTGTTCTAGAGATGCAAGACTCCTACAACAACACATACAAGAAGTATCTTCGCTCAAGGTACCTTCGCCCCCTTATTTTCCTGGGAAAGGGTGAGGGTTTGAGCAGATTGGTTCATGGATCAAAAATAGACAACCTATTGGCAAGGGAGAATCCAATGGCAGGGCCAGAGGCAAGGCCAGACTTTATCGCTCAAAAGTGGAGCAGTGGTGAAGTGTGGAGAGAACCCAGTGTCCAGGATCTTCTTCTTCCAGTCAATGGAGTTGTTAGACAGCACAGGGTGTTTGTGTGTGTTGATGGCAAGGAGATTGAAGTCTGTGCTGACCAACGAAGCAAAGTGTGGAAGTCTGAAGATGTCTGCTTCCACCTAGGCTTCACCATTAGAGGTCCTGTGGCCTATGGCATACAGTACTCATCCCATCATGGACATGACTTCAATTCAGGTATGATGACAGGGGGGGAGCCTCGTACATTTTTGGAAGTAACTGACATCAAATTGATAAAAAACGGTAAAACCGTTCTAATCCTCATTTTCTAATTTTCATCTCTATATTCTCTCACTCATGTTCAAGTTCTTGATATTTTCATGCTAAGTTATCCACAATACAGTGACGTCCAAACCCACAAATCTACAAAGGGAAACATTGACGCTGGAAGCATTTGTCACTCATCTCATAGAGATCATTGTTAGCACAAAAAATCTTTTGTGATATCATTGATTTTAAAATGCTTTGTGTACCAGGAAATTAAGACTTAATGCTTGGTGTGGCTAATTTTCTGATTTATATGTCTGTCCCCAGGGGCTGTGAGAAGTTGTACAACATGTGCCAATGTGATGGTGAGCTAATGTTTGTTACAGTATTCATAGAGTGTACAATAGTAGTCGATAAATGTTCGACAAATGCAACTTCTTTACCACCACCTATGTTGACTGTGCTCTGTATTCATGAAAAAAAAAATATTCTCATGAAATCCTACATTTTCCTACATTTTGCTCCAGTTTCACACAGCTGGCAGCTGCATTCTTAGAAAAAAGCAGTGCTTCATTTGTAAATTCGGAGGTGCCAGAACAAAAAGTGAGTGTGAGAGTGGGGTGACTTGGGTTGCTCTCAGGTACCAGAATGCATTAAAAAAAATCCCCTTCATAATAAACCATTGCATGCATTAACATCGTATTTGCGTTCTGGCATACAGCAGTAGAGTAGAGCTTCTTGAAGAAGGGAGAAAAAAACAGGTTTGAGAAAAATGTGGCCTTTTATAAACTCATTTCATAAAATTTTACATCATTTTAGATGACTGGAGACTTGAGCAGAATCTTTTTTAGTAACTCACAAGTTATCAAATTGACAGGCTACTTTGACCATGACAAACTCAGAATCTGAGATCAATAAAAATGACCCTGTCTTGAATCCATCAATAGCTTAGGCCTAGGTGTGTGGAGACACACACATTGTACAATATAAGGAGGAAATTATAGCCCTAAAAAAGCTTTCCAGTTTCACTCATTCACCAAATGATGCTCAGTTCTCAGTTCACTCACCCAATGATGCTCAGTTCTCAGTTCACTCACCCAATGATGCTCAGTTCTCAGTGTTCACCTGCGATGGCCGATGCGCTCATTCTTAAAGCCATCTCTTTCTTGTTTTACTTTGTAAAACAATGCTGTTTGCTCAATAGGCCTATTTGGAAGTTGATAACATTTGTCTTCTCTTTTCAGTATAATCATTTGCTTTCGAACCTGTGCTTTCCTCCAATTGTATACTGAACGAAAATATAAATGCGGCATGCAACAATTTCAAAGGTTTATTTGAGTTACAGTTCATACGTATAAGGAAATCAGTCAATTTAAATACATTCATTACGCCCTAATCTATGGACTTCACATGACTGGGTATACGGATATACATCTGTTGGTCACAGAAATCTTTAAAAAAAGGTAGGGGTGTGGATCAGAAAACAAGTCAGTATCTGGTGTGACCACCATTTGCCTCATGCAGCCAACGCATATCCTTTGCAGTTGATCAGGCTGTTGATTGGCTGTTCAAATTTGCTGGATATTGAACTGGACCATGCTGTCATACACGTCGATCCAGAGAATCCCAAACATGCGCAATTGGTGACATGTTTGGTGAGTATGCAGTCCATTGGAAGAACTGGGACATTTTCAGCTTCCAGGAATTGTGTACAGATCCTTGCGACATCGGGTAGTGCATTATAACGCTGAAACATGAGGTGATGGAGGCAGATGAATAGCACGACAATGGGCCTCAGGATCTCATCACAGTATCTCTGTACATTCAAATTGCCATCAATAAAATGCAATTGTGTTTGTTTTCCGTAGATTGTGTGTGCCTCTACTATAACCCCACCGCCACCATGCGGCACTCTGTTCACAGCTTTGACATCAGCAAACCGCTCGCCTTACAGGTGGACTGCGGTTGTGAGGCTGATTGGACTTACTGCTAAATGTCTGGGATATTTTATTTCAGCTCATGAAACATGGGACCAACACTTTTTGTTCAGTATATCAGAAATATTTCGACATGCCTGTCTTGGCTACATGCTGTTCACTGACAGATTTGCCACACTGTAGGCTTGGTTTGTGAAGGGGCTCCACACAATCTCAACTAGGCTATTATTTATTATTGATCCTCTGTGGCTGAATTATAGGCCTACTCCTGGTGTAGTATTCTGAATTATTACATGTATTTATCAGGGGTGCTGCGGCAACTAGGTTGGCAAATAGGTTACGGAACGAAACAGTGCAAAACTGAAAGTTGCAGGATCCTGTTCCGGCAGGATCCGGCTCAAATTAAGCACTGGAAATAATATTAATAATATTATATTATTATTATAAAAGGTTTCTTTGCAGAGGGATAGGGTTCTACCAATAACCGTTTTAATCTGAAGAATCCTCTTTGGGAGACAATGGTTCTTTGTAAGGCAAATTGTTTTCTACCTAGAACCTTTAACATGCTAAGAACGATTTTTGGAAGAAAGGGTTCTTTGACAATTTTTTGGGAAGCCAAGAAGGATTCTTTGCAAGGTAAGAAGGGTTGTACACAGAACCCTTCAGAATCTGAATAAGTTTATTTATTGTAATTTCATTATTTTACATAGTGCTTGGGCTTTTGTGTTTACCTCAGTGTTTAAACTTTAACATCCGGAGTTTTCAAAGATTGGTGTGAGATTGTGTGAGTAAACCCCAAGAAGTGTGAGTAAACCCCAAGAAGTTCTGGAAAATGGTTAAAGACCTGCAGAACAAACCCTCCTCCTCACAACTGCCCATGTCCCTTGATGTTGATGATGTGGTTGTTACTGACAAGAAGCACATGGCTGAGCTCTTTAATCACTACTTCATTAACTTCTTTGGGAGCAGCGCACGAGGTGACCGTTTTGGAGAGCCTGGCGTGCCCAAAGTAAAAAGCCTCCCATTCAGGCCCAGAAAATAGGATATGTACCATTGGATAGGAAACACTCTGAATTTTCTAAAAGTGTTAACATTTTGTCTGTGAGTATAACAGAACGGATATGGCAGGCGAAAACCCAAGGAATTTCTGTCTGGAAAAAGTGGTTTTGACACATTGCCTCATTTGGAACCCCTCCCTTATGAAAATGCCCATATAAGGGCATATGAATGCAATACCTATCGCTTCCTCTGGATGTCAACAGTCTCGAGAAAGTGTTCTGATTCTTTTTAGATGCTTTTAGAGCAGAGAAGAAGACGAATAAGGAAGTGGCCACACAGATGTCAATAGAAGTAACTGCGCGTTCCCGGCTGACGCGCTTTGTGTTTTTTTCCTTTCTTATCGCGAAGTTTATATTCCGGTTGAAATATTATACTATTTATACATAAAAGTGTTCCTAAGGATACATTTACAATTATGTTTGATTGTTCTTGGACAAGTTTATACGTATAAGTTGAACGAGTTCTCTTCACGTTTCAATGGACGAGTCGACGCTGTATTTTCTTATTCTAACGCGCCAACCAAACAGAGATTTATGGATATAATACATTGCTTTTTCTAACAAAAGAACCATGGATTGTCTTCGTTGGACACTTGGGAAGCCCTCAGCAGAAGTTCTTCAAAAGGTAATTGATTTGTTTTCGCTGTGAAATGTGTTTTCTGTGAACCGTGAAGGCTTATGAATTTATGGTAATGGGAAAAATATGTTAGGTGCTACCCTCAAACAATCAAATGTGGTGCTTTCGCCGTAAAGCCTTTTTGAAATCTGACAACGCTGTGATATTGCCAAGAAGCAGAGCTTTTGATGACTATGAAACACTTGTATATTGATGCATGTTTAATAATTCAACTTTTGGATTTTGAATTTGGCGCCTTGCATTTCACCGGGTAGTGTCGGGAGTGGTGGAGCGCTAGCGCCCCACCACTCCGTAAGAAGTTAAGTGAGGATTCCTATTTGACTCAGTCATTCCTCCTTGCCTGTCCAACATTCCTCATCTCCCACCCCTTCTAATGTGACTATCCCCGATGCTTCTCCATTCTCCCTGCAGGCAGTCACTGAGTCCGAGGTACTAAAGGAGCTCATTAAACTTGACCCCCCCAAAAAATCTGGGTCAGATGGTTTAGACCCTTTCTTCAAGGTTGCTGCCTTTATCATCGCCAAGCCTATCTCCAACCTTTTTAACCCGTCTCTCCTTTCTGGGGAGGTTCCCATTGCTTGGAAGGCAGCCGCAGTTCCCCTACCCGGATTTTGTGTTAAATGCTCTACAACAAAGCTTTCTAAGTGTCCAACATGCTTTCTCTACCCATAACCTTGTTCTGAACACCTCCAAAACAAAGGTATTGTGGTTTGTAAAGAAGAATGCCCCTCTCCTCACAGGTGTGATTACTACCTCTGAGGGTTTAGAGCTTGAGGTAGTCACCTCACACAAGTACTTGGGAGTATGGCTAGGCGGTGAATTGTCCTTCTCTCAGCACATATGAAAGCTGCAGGGTAAAGTTAAATCTATACTTGGTTTCCTCTATCGTAACCGCTCCTCTTTCACCCCAGCTGCCAAACTAACCCTGATTAAGATGACCATCCTACCCATGCTAGATTACGGAGGCATAATTTATAGATCGGCAGGTAAGGGTGCACTCGAGCGGCTTGATGTCCTTTACCATTCAGCCATCAGATTAGACACCAATTCTCCTTATAGGACACATCACTACACTCTATACTCCTCTGTAAATTGGTCATCTCTGTATACCCGTCGCAAGACCCACTGGTTGATGCTTATTAATAAAACCCACTTAGGCCTCACTCCCCCCTATCTGAGATATCTACTGCAGCCCTCATCCTCCACAGACAACACCCATCCTGACAGTCACATTCTGTTAAATGTCCCCAAAACACACACATCCCTGGGTCGCTCCTCTTTTCAGTTCGCTGCAGCTAGCGACTGGAACGAGCTGCAACAAACACTCAAACTGGACGGTTTAGCTCAATCTCTTCATTCAAATACTCAATCATGGCCACTCTTACTGACAGTTGTGGCTGCTTTGTGTGATGTAATGTTGTCTCTACCTTCTTGACCTTTGTGCTGTTGAATGTGCCCAATGATGTTTGTACCATGTTCTGTGCTGCTACCAGGTTGTGTTGCTACCATGTTGTTGTTATGTTGTATAGCTACCATGCTGTTGTCATGTGTTGCTGCCTTGCTATGTTGTTGTCTTAGGTCTCTCTTTATGTAGTGTTGTGTTGTCTCTCTTGTTGTGATGTGTGTTTTGTCCTATATTGACATTGTATTTATTATTGTTTTTTAAATCCCAGGCCCCCGTCCCCGCAGGAGGCCTTTTACCTTTTGGTAGGCCATCATTGTCAATACAAATTTGTTCTTAACTGACTTGCCTAGTTAAATAAAGGTTAAATAAAAACAAATTAAATCAATAAAACAAATGATATGAGAATATTTGTGCATGTAGCTGACGTGGTGGTGTAAAACATATATACAGTTGATGTCGGAAGTTTACATACACTTAGGTTGGAGTCATTAAAACTCGTTTTTCAACTACTCCACAAATTTCTTTTGTCGGTTAGGACATCTACTGTGTGCATGACACAAGTAATTTTTCCAACAATTGTTTACAGACAGATTATTTGACCTATAATTCACTGTCTCACAATTCCACTGGGTCAGAAGTTAACATACACAAAGTTGACTGTGCCTTTAAAGAGCTTGGAAAATTCCAGAAAAGGATGTCATGGCTTTAGAAGCTTCTGATGGGCTAATTGGCATTATTTTAGTCATTTGGGAGTGTACCTGTGGATGTATTTCAAGGCCTACCTTCAAACTCAGTGCCTCTTTGCTTGACATCATGGGAAAATCAAAAGAAATCAGCCAAGACCTAAAAAAAAAATGTAAGACCTTCACAAGTCTGGTTCATACTTGGGAGGAATTTCCTAATGCCTGAAGGTACCAAGTTCATCTGTACAAACAATAGTACGCAAGTATAAACACCATGGGACCACGCAGCCGTCATACCGCTCAGGAAGGAGACGCGTTCTGTCTGCTAGAGATGAATGTACTTTGGTGAAAAAAGTGCAAATCTATCCCAAAACAACAGCAAAGGACCTTGTGAAGATGCTGGAGGAAACAGGTACAAAAATATCTATATCCACAGTGAAATTAGTCCTATATCAACTTAACCTGAGCCACTGCTCCAAAACTGCTATTAAAAATCCAGACTATGGTTTGCAACTGCACATTGGGACAAAGATTGTACTTTTTGGAGAAATATCCTCTGGTCTGATGAAACAAAATAGAACTGTTTCACCATAATGACCATCGTTATGTTTGGAGGAAAAAGGGGGATGCTTGCTAGCCAAAGAACACCATCCCAACCGTGAAGCACGGGGTGGCAGCATCATGTTGTGGGGGTGTTTGCTGCAGGAGGGACTGGTGCACTTCACAAAATAGATGGCATCATGAGGCAGGAAAATATGTGGATATATTGAAGCAACATCTCAAGACATCAGTCAGGAAATTTAAGCTTGGTCGCAAATGGGTCTCCAAAAAGACAATGACCCCAAGCATGCTTCCAAAGTTGTGGCAAAATGGCTTAAGGACAACAAATTCAAGCTATTGGAGTGGCCATCACAAAGCACTGACCTCAATCCCATAGAAAAGTTGTATGCAGAACTGAAAAAGCGTGTGAGAGCAAGAAGGCCTACAAACCTGACTCAGTTACACCAGCTCTGTCAGGAGGAATGGGCCAAAATTCACCCAACTTATTGTGGGAAGCTTGTGGAAGGCTACCCGAAACGTTTGACCCAAGTTAAACAATTTAAAGGCAATGCTACCAAATACTTATTGAGTGTATGTAAACTTCTGACCCACTGGGAATGTTATGAAAGAAATAAAAGCTGAAATAAATCATTCTCTCTACTATTATTCTGACATTTCACATTCTTAAAATAAAGTGGTGATCCTAACTGACCTAAGACAGGGAATTTTTACTATGATTAAATGTCAGGAATTGTAAATAAGTGAGTTTAAATGTATTTGGCTAAGGTGTATGTAAACTTATGATTTCAACTGTCTTAATCTTAATTACCAGAGTTGAGTGTGGCTGTCATATTTACTCTATGTAGAGTATACAATTCAAAACCACATCCATAATTATAATATTTCCCAGAATTCTCTATTGCAGGTTCATTTTCAGAATTGTTTGTTTTAATATCTGTGTTTTTGCATGTACATTGATTGGTTGATTAATCTTATGCTAAACAAAGAATAATAACATACATTTTCCTAAACTAATCCTATCTGTTAGTACTTATTGCACCCGTTACTGAGATGGTTGTTCCAGTTTAGATGATTTAGGTAGTCTTATTTATCAATATTCTTTACCCTGGAAGTCATTCTGAATGCAGGTTATAAAAATTATAATTGTTGGATATCCTCACTCTGGCTTGATTCCAATAGGAATTACACATTCAGAGTGTTTATTTCAGATTCAGATGGTTTGCTTAGAGGGTTCTAGGCACACCATCACTTTGCAGGCGAGCAGAATGTGACTTGCAGGCCTGATGTGGCCGGTAAACCAGGAGTTTCCTAAAATCACAGTTTTAGTGTATAACTAAGCCCTCAAGAAATGCCTTATGATATACAGTATGTAATCTATTGTCATAAAGAGTTTCATTTTAAAGGCTAATAATAAGGCAGGTGGAACCGTTTATAGAGTGTTCTAGGGAAGACCCTTCAAAGATAAAAGGGTTTTTAGTAGAACCATTCATAGCAGGTTCTAGGATGAACCCTTCAAATATAAAATGATTCTATGAAGAACCATATATAGAGAGTTCTAAGCAGAACCCTCTGGAAAGGGTTCTACCTAGCACCAAAAAGGGTTCCCCTATGGGAACAAAACAAAGAACCCTGTATGGTTCTACTTAACACCTTTTTTTCAAAGAGTGTATAATCACAGAAACCATTCTTCAGTAATTTGCAAAAAAAAGGTACAGAATAAGCAGGTTTGACAACATTGCAAAGGCAAGTTAGCCTTCAAAGTACAAAGTACAACCTTTAAAAACCTGGCCTCAGAGCATTTCGTATTATTCTGTATGTAACTCTCAGTCCCTCCATTTAGTGTGATATTAAGTTTCGTATGGTATTTATTCATTTGTTGACGTCCATCATCCATTTGAAATGATATGTTACGAATAAAATGTGCATGATATGTTATGAGTTGCAATTTGTATGATATGTTACAAATTTGCAATCCATATGATATATTAGGAATTCCAATTTGTTGTGTCTAATGTTAGCTAGGTGGCTAACGCTAACATTAGCTAGGTGACTAACGTTAGCTAGGCTAAGGGTTGGGGTTAGGGGTTAAGGGTTGCAGTGGGGTTAAGGTTAGAGTTAGGAGTTAGGTTAAAATGTTAAGTTTAGGAGTAGGGCTGTTGTGGTGACCATATTACCTCCACACCCACAGTCATGAGTCATGACCTAAGTAAAATTACACGTGACCCTTGAGTCACAGTAATCTCCTTTTGTGCACTCTGGACATGCTTTGGTAGTACCCAACTTGCTAACTACAATCAGGTCCTAAAGGCCTGGTACTCATGATTGTGTCATTATACAAAACATTTTACACATGGCAGAACAACATAAAACGAAACTGATTTGAGATGTCTTTTGTACATAATTGGTCTAACTATACTCCAAAATCAAACAAATTGGAATAATCCCCTTTGAGTGTGGACTGTATTATTATGCATACTGGCTGGGCTGGTTACCTTATGCTACGCTCCAAAAATGTTATACATGAGTCTGGGAGAGAATGTATAGCCCTAGGCGATGCTTTTGGTTCATTGATTGTGCAGGGCTGCTTAGAGTTAGCCTGCAATTAGTGCATTTGTGTTTGATTTTGAAAAGCCTAGTAATAGGGAATTGTTTCTATTTTCATAGTGACACATTACCTTCAGCTATACAGAATATCTCACCACCATGCATTTCCATCTTCTTCTCTCTCCTTTATTCCTTTCTTGAGCATGCAGATGGGCTGTCAACAGTTAAGTGAAATATGTTTTGTTGCGAAAACATGTTACTATTGATGTTCCCGAACAGATTTCACTTGGTTTCCCAATTTAAGCACTGGGTAGCTGCAGGAACAAGGTTGGAGAGCCCATGGCATACAGAGTTTGGGAGGAATATCACCTGTCAAGCAGCGAGAGCATGCTCCTTGAACAGGGGAGTGAAATAAGTGTTATTATATTTATTAATAGCTGATCATATTAAGCACATGCTCCTTTATAAAACTGAATGCTTACATCAGAATGCTTTCATTTCAAAGACATTCTAAGGTTTTTATAATTCACAACTAAAGATGCCAAATAACTCTGAAACTAGCATACAGGACCTGTTTCAAATTATCACTTTTACCCTCGACATAGCGAGTGCGCATATGAAGTGGCTATGTAATCGAGAAAATATCCTTTCTCTTTTATTCAGCTAAGTTCAATTATAGTCTGGCAAGGGACTTATAAGCATATTGTAAGCTATATGAACTAGCCTACAGTCTATGGCATGGTGCATAGGCCTACAGTAGGCCAACTCGTATTCCGTTTTTCTGAAACACATTTTCTTCATATCATGATGTTTCTTTAGACCTGACTAAAATACATCATGGATTTATTCTGATAGTGTATATTAAATTGATTTCTTAGACTTTTTTAAATGTAGATGTTCCAAAGGTGCATGTCAGTGGCTTGTATGAGTGGAGGCCTGGAGATGTTAAATGTATTTATGTTAATTAACAGTCAATTACCGTGAGACCGGCGTCCTTTTGCATGACAATAAAGGTCTGACAAAATGTCATAACTACCACAGTCCTAGTTAGGAGTTAGGTTAAAGGGTTAGGGTTAACTGACATGCTAAGTAGTTGCAAAGTAGCTAAAAAGTAGTCATTATATGCAAAGTTGCTAATTAACTTCTTAAGGAGCAGGAAGGTGCGCTGGGGCGCTAGCGCCCCACTCCCGACACTACCAGGTGAAATGCAAGGCGCCAAATTCAAAATCCAAAAGTTGAATTATTAAACATGCATCAATATACAAGTGTTTCATAGTCATCAAAAGCTCTGCTTCTTGGCAATATCACAGCGATGTCAGATTTCAAAAAGGCTTTACGGCGAAAGCACCACATTTGATTGTTTGATGATAGCACCCCACATATTTTTCCATTAACATGAATTCATAAGCCATCACGGTTCACAGAAAACACATTTCACAGCGAAAACAAATCAATTACCTTTTGAAGAACTTCTGCTGAAGGCTTCCCAAGTGTCCAACGAAGACAATCCATGGTTCTTTTGTTAGAAAAAGTAATGTATTATATCCATAAATCTCAGTTTGGTTGGCACGTTATAATGAGAAAATACAGCCTCCAATCGTCCATTGAAACATGAAGAGAACTCGTTCAACTTGTGTCAAAACCACTTTTTCCAGGACAGAAATTCCTCGGGTTTTCGCCTGCCATATCCGTTCTCTTATACTCACAGACAAAATGTTAACACTTTTAGAAAATTCTGAGTGTTTCCTATCCAATGGTACTAAATATGTGCATATCCTATTTTCTGGGCCTGAATGGGAGGCATTTTACTTTGGGCACGCCAGGTTCTCCAAAACCGTCACCTCGTGTGCTGCTCCCTAAGAAGTTAACTAAATTGCTAAAGTGTTACGTCTAGTCTGTGAGACCAGGCTGCCTTTACAATATGATGTTTAATATTTTTCTAATAAATTCAGTGTATCTGTGATAATCTGAGATCACTGTTCTCTTATTCAGGAGTCTACCAACTGGGTTCAGGTTGAGCCTGTGGCCATCACTAAAGAAGCCCCAATGTTCAGGTACACTCCTGGAATGTATTAGTTCCTCACCATAACACCATAAAGCTTTTATTCTAAGTTTTATTATCCAACAATTCTGTTTTAAGATACTAATAATAATGACTAGATTGAATATACCTGATAACACTTATTTAACGAAGACAGTCTGACTTCATAGCATGTGTTTAATTAATTGTAAAAAAAAAAAAAAAAAGATATGGGGTCTATGTGAAGTTTTACAGAAAATGTTAACTAAGTAAAGTAACCATTATTATGATGGTCAACTGCTGATAAACAACTAAATACATGACTTACTTACGCTAAACCCATTCTGTCTTCTTTTCATGCCGTCCCTAGCATGTCTCCCCCGGGGCGTTACGAGTGCAGAGTATCAGGGCTCCGGTGGGTATGTAAAGACCATGTCAGTCTGCAGTATCAATTCAGCTCCTGGGAGCCTCACAGGGAAATTATGAAAAGCTTGGGGTACAAGCAAGGAGGCCCCCTATTGGACGTCACAATCATTGCAGGAAAACTGGAAGAAGTGCATCTGCCACATTTTGCCTGTTTCGGTATGGGCGTAGTTTTTTTTAAACTAAAATATAACTGATGAAAATTACTCTTAAAAAGCCTTGTTGTTGATGTCAACCTGATGTTTATGCAAATGTACCTGTTTTTGCCGCTGTAGGCGATGATCCCTCCTTTAAAGAGAAAGTGAGAGTTCTACATGTAGAAGACTGTGGTGTGTTCGTAGAACAAGTGGATGAAGTCACCCGCTTCCACGTCAAGATCGTCCATCCATCCTTCTCTCCAAAAGGAGTTCTCGTGAGATCTGGCTTTCCGGTGAAAGCCCACTGTGACTTGCTGCTCTACCAGGCCAAGACAGCATTCCTCACGCTACATGCATATCTGGTCCCCTGTGATTCTTCTGTAGAACAGGTTATTTCCACTTATTGTTCTCCTCTGTGGTTAAATCATCTCTCGATGTTATCAATGCAGATAATACCAGTGGATAAAACAAATAAGACATATATAGTGTATAACATATACAGTGGGGCAAAAAAGTATTTAGTCAGCCACCAATTGTGCAAGTTCTCCTACTTAAAAAGATGAGAGAGGCCTGTAATTTTCATCATAGGTACACTTCAACTATGACAGACGAAATGAGAAAAAGAAATCCAGAAAATCACATTGTAGGATTTTTAATTTATTTATTTGCAAATTATGGTGGAAAATAAGTATTTGGTCAATAACAAAAGTTTATCTCAATACTTTGTTATATACCCTTTGTTGGCAATGACAGAGGTCAAACGTTTTCTGTAAGTCTTCACAAGGTTTTCACACACTGTTGCTGGTATTTTGGCCCATTCCTCCATGCAGATCTCCTCTAGAGCAGTGATGTTTTGGGGCTGTCGCTGGGCAACACGGACTTTCAACTCCCTCCAAAGATTTTCTATGGGGTTGAGATCTGGAGACTGGCTAGGCCACTCCAGGACCTTGAAATGCTTCTTANTCTCCCAATCCTCATCTGGATCATCCAAATGCTCTCTAGCAAACTTCAGACGGGCCTGAACATGTACTGGCTTAAGCAGGGGGACACGTCTGGCACTGCAGGATTTGAGTCCCTGGCGGCGTAGTGTGTTACTGATGGTAGGCTTTGTTACTTTGGTCCCAGCTCTCTGCAGGTCATTCACTAGGTCCCCCCGTGTGGTTCTGGGATTTTTGCTCACCGTTCTTGTGATCATTTTGACCCCACGGGGTGAGATCTTGCGTGGAGCCCCAGATCGAGGAAGATTATCAGTGGTCTTGTATGTCTTCCATTTCCTAATAATTGCTCCCACAGTTGATTTCTTCAAGCCAAGCTGCTTACCTATTGCAGATTCAGTCTTCCCAACCTGGTGCAGGTCTACAAATTTGTTTCTGGTGTCCTTTGACAGCTCTTTGGTCTTGGCCATAGTGGAGTTTGGAGTGTGACTGTTTGAGGTTGTGGACAGGTGTCTTTTATACTGATAACAAGTTCAAACAGGTGCCATTAATACAGGTAACGAGTGGAGAACAGAGGAGCCTCTTAAAGAAGAAGTTACAGGTCTGTGAGAGCCAGAAATCTTGCTTGTTTGTATGTGAGCAAATACTTATTTTCCACCATAATTTACAAATAAATTCATTAAAAATCTTACAATGTGATTTTCTGGATTTTTTTTCCTCATTTTGTCTGTCATAGTTGAAGTGTACCTATGATGAAAATTACAGGCGTCTCTCATCTTTTTAAGTGAGAGAACTTGCACAATTGGTGGCTGACTAAATACTTTTTTGCCCCACTGTATAGTGTATAATTGTCTAGACATAGCCAAGCTCATATTCAGTGTTTGACTTGAGCAGGAGCTCACTGCTTGAGCTCCTGTTCCTCATATAGAATATTAGCTCAAAAGTATTGTGGAGCTCCTACATATAAACAGTACCGGCACCCAGAATGAGTAAATACGGTTCCTACAGACTGAAAAACAGCTGTTTATTTTCCATCCAAAACCAGGGGAATTTGGTGGACTTCTGTTGTTTGGAAACTGTGGGGGTAAGAGTCTGATTATTATGGTGAGAGAATATAATACCGTTTTAAGTACCTCAATGGACCGTAAATCATAAAGGAAATCACACTACAAACTATCACCTTCATGCACTTAGGGAAATTACAAATATCATGGACACATTAGAACTAGAGGACATACGAGGCTTAAAAATCCAGACTCAGTGAGTTATACATGGAGGAGGCTTAATCAAGCTAACCGTCATGATTACTTTCATGTACCCTTCGTGCTGGCACCAAAAGTGTTGATAGGGGGCAGAATGCAGTCAGACCATCAAATAATTGGCATCCACATTACTCTTACAGAATGTTCACGTGGGCGAGGATATTGTAAATTGAATAAAATCCTATTGTATGACAATCTGTTTTTAACCAAGACAAAGGATTTTATAACTGACTTTTTCCTACATAACATAGGTACAGCAGATCCACTTATTGTACAGCAGATCCACTTATTGTATGGGACACTTTTAAATGTGCCTTCAGAGGTCATGCAATTCAATACTCATCTTTAAAACAAAAACTATTTCTGTCAAAAGAGTTCACATTAACAAAGAAAAAATAAGAAATAACAGTACAGATGGATAGCAATAATAACTGTACCATAGAGGCACAGAATAAGTTAGAGGAAAAACAAATAAATGGAGGAAATTATTAGAGAATGATCAAGTATAATGTATTATAAAAAATAAAGTGAATTGGATGGAACATTTTGAAAAATGCACCAAATTCTTTTGGAATATTTAACATAGAAATCCAGGATTCAACAAATTATATTTTGAAAGAGAAAAAAATAAACAATAAAGTCAAATTAACAGCTGTACAGAAAGACTTGTGTGAGGGCCAAATTGCAGAGGATGAACTTCTTGATGCAATTAAAGCCTTCAGGCCAGGGAAAACTCCTGGTCTGGATGGCGTACCAACTGAGGTACAGTGCATTCGGAAAGTATTCAGACCCCTTCCCTTTCTCCACATTTTGTTACGTTAAAGCCTTATTCTAAAATGGATTAAATAAATAAAAAATCCTCATCAATCTACACACAATACCCCATATTGACAAAGAAACTTTAGCAAATTTAAAAATGAAAAACAGAAATACCTTATTTACATAAATATTCAGACCCTTTGCTATGAGACTCGAAATTGAGCTCAGGTGCATCCTGTTTCCACTGATCATTCTTGAGATGTTTCTACAACTGCAGCACTCCACCAATCGGGCCTTTTTGGTAGAGTGGCCAGATGGAAGCCACACCTCAGTAAAAGGCACATGACTGCCTGCTTGGAGTTTGCCAAAAGGCAGCTAAACAACTCTGACCATGAGGAACAAGATTATCTGGTCTGATGAAACCAAGATTGAACTCTTTGGCCTGAATGCCAAGCATCACATCTGGAGGAAACCTGGCACCCTCCCAATGGGGAAGCATGGTGGTGGTAGCATCATTCTGTGGGGATGATTTTCAGCAGCAGGGACTGGGAGACTAGTCAGGATCGAGGGAAAGATGAATGGAGCAAAGTACAGAGAGATTTTTGATGAAAACCTGCTCCAGAGCGCTCAGGACTTAAGACTGGGGTGAAGGTTCACCTTCCAACAGGATAATGACCCTAAGCGCACAGCCAAGACAACACAGGAGTGGCTTCAGGACAAGTGTATGAATGTTCTTGTGTGGCCCAGCCAGAGCCCAGACTTGAACCCGATCAAACATCTCAGGAGAGACCTGAAAATAGCTGGGCAGCTATGCTCCCCATCCAACCGGACAGAGCTTAAGAGGATCTACAGAGAAAAATGGGAGAAACTCCCCAAATACCGATGTGCCAAGATTGTAGCGTCATACCCAAGAAGACTCGAGAATGTAATCACTGCCAAAGCTGCTTCAACAAAGTACTGAGTAAAGGGTCTGAATACCTATGTAAATATGATATTTCATTTTTTTGTATATATATATACACACATTTGAAAAATGTCTAAAAACTTGTTTTTGCTTTGTCATTATGGGGTACTGTGTGTAGATTGATGAGGTGGAAAGAATGGATCATTTTTGAATACTTTCCGAATGCACTCTATAAAAACCTTTTTTGATCTACTAAAGATCCGCTATAAGTATGTTTTAAACACTCCAATAAAAATTGTAAACTATCAGGTACTCTTCAGGAAAGTCTGATTTCACTTTCACTGAAACAGAACCCAGGTGGTGAGTAGAAAGTTAATTAAAACAAATTTTAAGCCCATTACACCAGTGTCGTGATGCAAACATCCTATCAAAATGAATAGCACATAGAATTAAAAAGTTGTCTGATATAATTCATCTTGATGAGACAGGTTTTTTACATGGAAGATACATTGGAGATTACATAAGACAAGTTCTTATGTAATCTAGGAAACCAGGTTTGTTATTCATAGCAGATTTTGAAAAGGCTTTTGATAAAGTACGACTGGAATTTACATATAGATGCCTGGACTATTTTAATTTTGGAAAATCTCTTATACAATGGGTTAAAGTTATGTATAGTAACCGTAGGTATAAAATCAGCCTCAGAGGATCTAGATGATTTTTCTAACCTCTCTGGATTACAACCAAACTATGATAAGTGTACCATGTGAAGTATATTGGATGAAAATTTTTTTTAACTTTTAACTTTTACATTAAAGTATAGTTTACCAATGAAATGGTCATACGGTGAAGTGGACAGGTGGTATTCATAACCCTAAAAATAAAATAAATTACTACAACAAATTTTAAAAGAAAGTTAGCAAAAATATGAGATCTTGCTACCATGGAAAGGTAAATACCTGTCTATTTGTGGACAAATCACCCTGATTAATTATTTAGTCATATCCCAGTATACCTATTTACTCATGGCCCTGCTTAGACCAAACGATTTGTCTTTTAAGTGATTTGAGCAAAATATATTTCACTTTATTTGGAATAGCAAGCCAGACAAAATAAAACATGCTTATTTATATAATGAATATCAGTTCGGGGGATAAAATGATTAAATGTTAAAGCATTAAACCTCTCACAAAAATAAAAATACTAATATAATATGGTTAAATTCAAATATACTAATTGACATGTACATCTAAATGTAGTGTATATCAAATTACTTTATTCTTGCTTTGTAACTACTGAAAAAAAAAATATATATATATATATATATATATATGTGACATGTGTAAAATGTGTGTAGAATGTACATGTAACAACAAAAGAAAAAGCTGTAAAACCAAAGTTTATTTTTGTCCTCCAAAGGGGGTGGACGGGCCATAAAAAAAGTCAGATATGTTGTTACTCTGTCAAAACATCACGTGGCAGTTTTCTCTCTGGGTTTCCGGGTACATCGGTTTAGAATATATTATAGAGTTCAATCATTGAAATCAGTTTCACACCACAAAATCCAACAAAATGTCATGTGTGAATGGTTTTGATAAGGACATGTTGGCTTATGCTTCTTCAGGCAATGAAGAAAAAGGAGCAGTCTTATGGATACAGGAGTATCAGAAAGCCGCAACCAGTGAAGTCCCTTCGCATGAAGGATTGGTTCAGCCTCACAACGTCGTCTCCCTCTGCTGAAGTTAAACCTCCTGTATGGTTTGAGCTCCCACAGAATATCAATCTAATCCAAAAAGCAATAGCAATTTTAAAATCCCCCCCCAAATTAAAAAATTAAAAACACCCTCTCTCATCTAATGCCTCCACAGAAAATGAAGCTGAGATATGACAACACTACACCAAACTTCTTTGAGGTGTTCATAGAAGATGCAGATGTTGACTTCGGTATGAAGCTAATCAGTGATATGGAGGGGGAAATCGTATGGGATCACACAATACGAAAAGGTCAGAAAAATATGATGTGAAAAAGATCAGTGTCTCAACAGGCACCATGTCAGTTAAAGTCAAAGATTATAATAATTTTAATAATTCAATTTTGTGTGTGTTTTTCCCCCAGCTGACTACAGACACGAAACCACTCAGAATTCACAAAGTAAGTGCTGTAACATTCCTGTAAACATTAGAATATCCAAAACTAAAATATTTTTCATTCAGCTTGGATCCCATCTGCATTCTATGCATGCCTATTAGGGACAAGTGAAGACCAAAAAATATAATTAACAGTGTTGGGTGGTACTTGGATTATTATTTTTTGCATAATACGCATTACACTAATAAAGTGGCAATGTGTAGAGAATAAAAGGGCAATATGTATAGAATAAAGTGGTAATATTTAGACACCCTTGGTGTGTGTGTGCTTGCGTGTGCGTGCGATCTATTAGATCATTAGATTGATAAGCGTGAATGCGCGGTGATGCCTGTTTGAACAACTGTATTAGGTCATTAGATTGATGGCCATTTGGCTGCATACACACATGCATACACATACAACCCTATGTATGTAACCACGGTTCCTCCTGCTGAAATATTCCAAGGAAAGAAGATGGTGGACTGAACACAGCAGTGCAGATCACCTCAAGATAAAAACACAATTTTCAATATTTGTAAGTTAGACTAAATATTAGCACTTCACATACTGGTGGGTAAAAAACTCCATCTGGATAACAACACAAAACAAATCATAAGGCTAGAGAAATGTATCAACAAGTATTATGAAAACAAGCAACACCCAAACATGATGGAGAGTAAACAAGGAGAACAAATCTCCAAAAGAAAACGCGACTCCTCGACGGACACAGACAATTTAAGCTTTTCACCACTGGGAATGGTAAGGGTAGAAACCGATTTGTTAAAATTTATAAATGACGAACTGGGCATACTTGAATTAGTCAGAAAAGATTTAAAGGAGTTGAAGGGGAGTCTCGAGATAAGTGACAAAAAAGCTGCGACAATGGAGAAAGAAACAAACAAGCTAAATGTGACTTTGAAACGGATTGAAACGGACGTTAATGAACTTAAAAAAGAGAACATCTTTCTGAGAGAAGCCTTACTTGACATAGAGACTAGATCCATGAAATAGAATCTGATACTTACTGGTATCCAAGAGAAAGAAGAAGTTCCTGAGGGTGTAGTGAGGGAGTTCCTCTTACAGCGCTTCAGATCCCACGCGAAGCTGTCGACAAAATCCAACTCAAACGTGTACACTGTTTCGGACAGAGAGTACAGAGATATAAGCACCCAATTTGCTTTCTTTAAAGATAAAATAATGGTTAAAAGCCTGGGTAAAGGACTTGCGGACACTAAACTAGGCATGAATGATCAGTTCCCGAAGGAAATTGAACAATGGTTTTGTATCCAATTTTCAAGGAGAAGAGATTAAAAGTGAAACATGTAGCTCTCGTAGTCGATAAACTGTCTATTGATAACCAAATGTTCCGAGACACAAAGACTACTCCATGGTTATTTTAAATATTACAAAGTTCCCATAGAGCAGTTAATAATGGAATACTCAATCCTACCCATATAAAAAAGCTATAAAATACAGTAATTGTTAAAGAAATAAATTACAACTACACTATACCACTATACCATTCTAGATAGGGAATGTTGGAAAATAATTAGTATTAGACTTTCCATTTTATAGTATTTCATAAATTGATAAGACAGCATTAGAAGAAAATATAATTAGCTAAATAAAACATCTTCAAATATAAGGAACTGGAACACAAAAGTATTCAATCAACATGGTAGAGATAAAACACAGAGGACATAGAAGGCACAGTATGTGGATATGTACGAATGTTTTGTGATAAAAGGTGGGGGGTGTGTTTTTGTGTTTGGAAAAGTGTGGAGTTAAGTGAGTGAAAAAGGGTAAGGGTTTCAAATTCCAGAGCCCATGTGTATTTGTGAGAGAGCTTTCAATTTTGTGCAGATATGGGATATACATGTTTTTTTAATTATAAATGTAGTTTATTTATTTATTGTCCTATCATGATGGAATTGTCCCCAAACCTATACCCTAGACACCCACCTGAGCGACCTTATCTGTTTTAAGGGGCTACTGTAAGTAGCCTATAAGCAGCCAAATCAGAAAGATGAATGCGGTCAGAGACCTACTAAAGCAGCACCACCCCCTCAAGATTCTGAGCCTGCCTGGCCAGGTTGGTCCTACCCTGCCAGGGGGCTCTTGAGTGGCACAGCTGTCTAAGGCACTGCATCTCAGTGCTAGAGGCATCACTACAGACCCTGGTTCGATCTCAGGCTGTATCACAACCGTCCGTGATCGGGAGTCAACATAGGGCGGCGCACAATTGTCCGGAGGTACCTGCGTCTTCATCCTCGTTTCTGTCTCCCTCTCCAGTGGCTTCTACCTCAAGTTCAGATCCTCGGAGCTCCCAGCCTCACCAGACCCTGAGGATCCCTGAGAGACCGGCAAATTCAACATCACCAGCTGTCATCATAGGCAGCTCTATGGTGAGAAACATCTCAGTCCCAAATGCAAAAACCCTGTTCTACCCAGGAGCACGAGTACAGAACATAACAAGGCTGCTTCCGATTGTTCTACCACAGATTCCGGGAGCTGACACTGTTGTAGTCCATGTGGGGTCAAACGACATCAGGAGGGCTACATTGGAACATTTGAAAGTGGATTTTAAAGAACTGATTTTAGCATTAAAAGACTAAAAAAAACGGCAAACAATTTCAGATCCAGTACCATCTTTGGGCCGTGGGTGTGAAAGATTCAACAGACTGCTGGCATTACACATCTGGCTAAAAGACTACTGTTGCTCTGCTGGATTCACTTTTATTCATCACTTTTACACCTTCTGGAAACAGAAGATACTCTACAGGAATGACAGAGTCTATTCAAATCATCTTGCCTCCTGGACTCTGAGTTGAAATAATGACTGGTAAATGATCCAAGACTAGCTCAGTTAATCCCTATTATTGTGACAATGAGTCATCATAATGCTGCATCAAATGTACAAGATTTCAAGGGCATTGGCAATCACAATGTATGCGATTTAATTTATGTACCCCTAATTGAGCCGAATACATCTGTTTTGTTACGAGGAGCGAAGCGGGGGAACCCAAGAGCGGACTCAGAAGAGGAAGCCGGGATGAATTCACCAAAATGTTTATTGTACACAGAGAAATATGGATTGCAGAACCGGGGTAGCTCAGATGAGTTGCAGAAAAAACAGGAGTGTAGAGTGAGGTTGGAGTTGGCTGAGTAGAACAGGGAAACAGGTCCTGCGGGGAATCCAAGGTAGTGGTGAGTGATATCCAGAGCAAGGTGGTTGGTGGTGAGATGTGGAACAGGAGACAGGAGCCAGAGACAGAGCGGTAACTGCAAGGAGAGGACAAAAATGGTGTATGGTAGGGAAATTGCACGGCAGAGCAACAGGATCTAGAGAATTAACAAAAGGCTAGAATCATAACTGACTGAGCAGAGACTACGATCTGACAGAGTGGAAGTGGCAAAATGGGTTTTTGTAGAGGTCTTGATTTATGGGACGAGTAGCAGCTGGTAGGGATCTGCTCTGACTCCAGCACACCTGTCTCCAACCACACAATCAAACAGAGAGGGAGAGGAAGAGAGAGAGCACAAAGGGAGACCTGCAGGTTTAAGGAGACACCGACTGAACCCCAGAGGGCGTGACATGTTTATCCTATAGCTATTGTAACATTTATCATGAGCCTATTAACCAGAGTTATACTGTTAGCACTGAGGCAGTGTGCAATAGTAGGAAGACCATTTCATGCAGCTCACCCTGCACTATCAGTAAGTCTACCTCTGATAACATGAGTAAGTCTACCTCTGATAAGCTTCCCAGTAAAACATTAAAAACAATCAAGCAACCCAGGAAAGTGCTAAAAATAGCCTATTTGTAGCCTAAGAAACAAGGTCCACAAAGTCAATAACTTGCTTGTAACAGATGACATTCATATTCTGACTCTCTCTGAAACTCACTTAGATACCTTTGATGATACAGTGGTAGCAATACATGGTTAGAACATCTACCAAAAAGACAGAAATGCCAACGGAGGCGTTGTTGCGGTCTATATTCAGAACCACATTCCTGTAAAGCTTAGAGATGATCTAATGTTAAAAACTGTTGAAATAATATGGCTACAGGTTCATCTGCCTCACCTAAAGCCCATTCTTGTGGGAAGCTGCTATAGACCACCAAGTGCTAACAGTCAGTATCTGGATAATATGTGTGAAATGCTTGATAATGTATGTGATATCAACAGAGAAGTATATTTTCTGGGTGATTTAAATATTGACTGGCTATCATCACGCTGCCCACTCAGGAAAAAACTGTAACCAGTGCCTGCAACCTGGATCAGGTTGTCAGTCAACCTTCCAGGGTAGTTACAAACAGCACAGGATTTAAATCATTAACATGTATTGATCACATCTTTACTAATGCTGCAGACATTTGCTTTAAATCAGTATCCAGATCCATAGGATGTAGTGTTCACAATATAGTAGCCATATCTAGGAAAACCAAAGTTCTAAAGGCTGGGTCTAATATAGTGTATAAGAGGTTATACAATAAGTTTTGTAGTGTTTCATACGTTGATGATGTAAATAATATTTGCTGGTCTGTGGTGTGTAATGAGGAGCAACCAGATGCTGCACTTGACGCATTTATGAAACTACTTATTCCAGTTATTAATAAGCACGCACCCATTAATAAAATGACTGTCAAAACTGTTAAATCCCCTTGGATTGATGAGGAACCGATTGGCAAACGTACTGCAAAGTAAGAAATCATGTGACTAAACTAAATAAAAATAAAATAAACTATGCCACAAAGATAAAGTATATAAAGAAGGATAGTAAAAAGCTTTGGGGCACCTTCAATGACATTTTGTGGAAAAAAGATAACTCGGCTCCTTCATTCATTGAATTAGATGGCTCATTAATCACCAAGCTCACTGATATTGCAAACTACTTTAATGACTTTTTCATTGGTAAGATAAGCAAACTTAGGGATGACATGCCTGCAACAAACGCTGACACTACACATCCAAGTATATCGAACCAAATTATGAAAGACAATAATTGTACTTTTGAATTCCATAAAGCCAGTGTGGAAGAGGTGAAACAAATATGGTTGTCTATCAACAATGACAAGCCACCGGGGTCTGACAATCTGGATGGAAAATTACTGAGGATAATAGCAGACAATATTGCCACTCCTATTTGCCACATCTTCAATTTAAGCCTACTAGAGACCGTGTGCCCTCTGGCCTGGAGGGAAGCTATAGTCCTTCCGCTATCCAAGAATAGCAAAGTCCCCTTTACTGGTTCAAATAGCTGACCAATCAGTCTGTTACCAACTCTTAGTAAACTTCTGGAAAAAATGGTGTTTGACCAGATAAAATGCTATTTCACAGTAAAAAAAAATGGTAACAGAATTTCAGAATGCTTGTAGGGAAGGATACTCAAAAAGCACAGCACCTACACAAATGACTGATGAATGGCTGAGAGAAATAATACTATGATTGTGGGGGCTGTCTTGTTAGACTTCAGTGCAGCTTTTGACATTATCAATCATAGTCTAAAGCTGGAAAAACGTATGTGTTATGGCTTTACACCCCCTGCTATAATGTGGATAAAGAGTTACTTGTCTAACAGAACACAGAGGGTGTTCTTTAATGGAAGCCTCTAAAATATAATCCAGTTAGAATCAGGAATTCCCCAGGGCAGCTGTTTAGGCCCCTTGCTTTTTTACATTTTTACTAACGACATGCCACTGACTTTGAGTAAAGCCAGAGTGTCTATGTATGTGGATGACTCAACCCTATACACGTCAGCTACTACAGCGGCTGAAATGATTGCAACACTCAGCAAAGAGCTGCAGTTAGTTTCAGAGTGGGTGGCAATGAATAAGTTAGCCCTAAATATTTCTAAAACTAAAAGCATTGTATTTGGAACAAAACACTCACTAAACCCTAAACCTCAACTAAATCTTGCAATAAATAATGTGGAAATTGAGCAAGTTGAGATGACTAAACTGCTTGGAGTAACCCTAGATTGTAAACTGTCATGGTCAAAACATATTGATGCAGTAGTAGCTAAGATGGGGAGAACACTATCTACAAATCAAATCAAACTTTATTTGTCACATGCGCCGAATACAACAAGTAGTAATAATATTAATAATAATAATAAATAATATGCAAGGCAGGTCCTACAGGCCCTAGTTTTGTCACACCTTGACTACTGTTCAGTCGTGTGGTCAGGTACCAAAAAAGTACTTAAGAAAATTGCAATTGGCTCAGAACAAGGCAGCACGGCTGGCCCTTGGATGTACACAGAGAGCTAATATTAATAACATGCATGTCAATGTCTCTTGGCTGAAAGTGGAGGAGAGATTGACTTCATCACTACTTTTATTTATGAGAGATATTGACATTTTCAATGCACCGAGCTGTCTGTCTAAACTACTGGCACACAGCTCGGACACCCATGCGTACCCCACTAGACATGCCACAAGAGGTCTCTTCACAGTCCCTAAGTCCAGAACATACTATGGGAAGCACACAGTACTACACCTTGTGAAGATGCTGGAGGAAACAGGTACAAAAGTATCTATATCCACAGTAAAACAAGTCCTATATCGACATAACCTGAAAGGCCGCTCAGCAAGGAAGAAGCCACTGCTCCAAAACAGCCATAAAAAAGCCAGACTACAGTTTGCAACTGCACATTGGGACAAAGATCGTACTTTTTGGAGAATTGTCCTCTAGTCTGATGAAACAAAAATAGAACTGTTTCGCCATAATGACCATCGTTATGTTTGGAGGAAAAAGGGGGAGGCTTGCAAGCCAAAGAACACCATCCCAACTGTGAAGCACGGGGGTGGCAGCATCATGTTGTAGGGGTGCTTTGCTGCAGGAGGGACTGGTGCTCTTCACAAAATAAATGGCATCATGAGGTAGGAAAATTATTGTGGATATATTGAAGCAACATCTCAAGACATCAGTCAGGAGGTTTAAGCTTGGTCACAAATGGGTCTTCCAAATGGACAAGCATACTTCCACAGTTGTGGCAAAATGGCTTAAGGACAACAAAGTCAAAGTATTGGAGTGGCCATCACAAAGCCCTGACCTCAATCCTACAGAAAATGTGTGGGCAGAACTGAAAAAGCGTGTGCGAGCAAGGAGGCCTACAAACCTGACTACCCGTAACGTTTGACCCAAGTTAAACAATTTAAAGTCAATGCTAACGAATACTAATTGAGTGTATGTAAACTTCTGACCCACTGGGAATGTGATGAAAGAAATAAAAGCTGAAATAAATCATTCTCTCTACTATTATTCTGACATTACACATTCTTAAAATAAAGTGGTGATCCTAACTGACCTAAGACAGGGAATTCTTACTAGGATTAAATGTCAGGAATTGTGAAAAACTGAGTTTATATGTATTTGGCTAAGGTGTATGTAAACTTCTGATTTCAACTGTAAACATCTTAAAGTAATGATGGACTGTCGTTTCTCTTTGTTTATTTGTGCAGTTCTTGCCATAACACGGTCTTCGTCTTTTACCAAATACCACCCCTATCTTGTCACAGCACAACTGATTGGCAAAGCATACCTGTTAATTGAAATGCAATCCAGGTGACTACAGTACCTCATGATGGTTGAGAGAATGCCAAAAGTGTGCAAAGCTGTGTCATCAATGCAAAGGGTGGCTATTTTGAACAATATGAAATATATTTCGAGTTGTTTAACACTTCTTTGGTTACTACATGATTCCATGTGTTATTTCATAGTTTCAGTGTATTCACTATTATTCTACAATGTAGAAAATAGTAAAAATAAAGAAAAACCCTGTAATTAGTTGTTTTGTCCAAACTTTTGACCGGTACAGTATATAAATATATTTCAAAAAATATATATGGGGGATTGAAAATGATGCAGACAATTACATTGATGGAATCTACAATCTATCTGCAACATAAAAAGCTGATCTACCAACCCCCAAAAGAGAATCTGCTGGACAGCATTTTCCAGGTTCTAATAATCATAATCATTTGGTTATTATGTGCTAAAAGAGAAAGGATTTCCTTGTTACTGAAGCCAATTGTAAAGTATAGCTTCACCAGGTCATCAAACTGCAGGCATCTCAACAGTTGCGTGGACAGCAACAGGGAGCCAGAGAGACGTGGTTAACCAGATCCACTAGTTTAATCTTGAAATAATAACTGTGACTTTATTCTCAACATGTTGACTTTATTCTCAAAATAAAATGTCTAGTTCATTCTCAAAGTATAGACACTTTTTTAAAGTACCATCACCGTTTGCTGTGTATTTTTTTATCTTCACTTGGCCCTAATAATCCTCCGTAGCATCAAAGCTTCAGCACAGTTTATCATGGTTTTAATTTAGTTTTTTGTGTATTACATGTGTGAATTTCATTGTGTTTAAATGCAATTGTCCTGCAACTAATCTTTACCTCAGACCTGCACTTTGTGGACTTCCACCGGACAGACCTTATCCAGAGAGTGTGCCAGGTGAAGCCCATATTGGATAAAATCCTGGCCAAGAGAGTTATTACTGATGAGGGCTACAGTACAGTAATGGCCAAACGCACCACACAGGACCAGATGAGGGAGTTCTACATGGGACCTCTGAGGGCAAGTGGCATCAGAGCAAAAAATATTTTCTATGAGATCCTGAAGGAGTTGGAGCCACTGCTAATCAAAGACCTGAAGGGTGAATGAGGAGCTGGAATGGTGAATGGGGGGCATTTTAAGTTTGGTTTAGGGGAAAAGGGTATAAATGATGGCAGTTATGCTTTGTTTTATTACTTTGTGTTTACAAGAAAACAACATAAGAGGAGTATAACATCATTCTTTTATCATTCTTATTTTTCTACATGTAAAGATTAGTAGTCAGCAGAACAGCAACCCAGTGTTTTAGCCTAGAGGCTTTGTCAAAGATATAACATTTGATAACAGTTGGGTTGGAATTGACTTTCCTCTGAAATATAAAATTTGCTCAACCGTGTCACCTAGATATTCTGGATTATTTACAGACAAGAAAATATATAAAGGAAATATGTTACGAACATAGAAAAATATATAATATAACAATGATGCAAAGAACAATGAAATTATTTCATTTTGGCTATTTTATGAAAGTCAGTGAGGGTAAGGAATACCAGTGATGTAAATAAATATATGAATATATAACTTTGTAAAGCTTAATATACCAGCCTAATGAAACGTTTTACAGTAAGAATGATTTGTGACGTAATTTTCACAACACGGGTATTGGAATATGTATTGAAATAAATACCTACCAACAGATGTGCCTTTTGTACTGATTTAAAAGATTTTGTCATTGTGCTAAAATAAATATAAATTCTAGCCCATGTGGCTCAGTTGGTTGAGCATGGTGCTTGCAACAGCAAGCTTGTGGGTTCAATTCCTACGGGGGAACAGTACAAAAAAATTGTCCACTCACTGTAAGTCACTCTGGATAAGAGTGTCTGCTGAATGATTAAAATGTAAATATATATATTTGCTAAAGTATTGGTTGTTTTGAGTGATGGGCAAAAATTTCAAGCATCCAATATAGATAAAAACCTCAGTTACTTCTCAATAAGATATACACTACATGTTTGTTGACACCAGCTTGTCGAACATCTCATTCCAAAATCATGGGCATTAATATGGAGTTGGTCCCCCCTTTGCTGCTATAACAGCCTCCACTCTTCTGGCAAGGCTTTCTACTAGATGTTGGAACATTACTGTGGGGACATGGCAGCGATTACAGCCTTGAGTCTTCTTGGGTATGATGCTACAAGCTTGGCACACCTGCGTTTTGGGAGTTTCTCACAATCTTCTCTGCAGATCCCCTCAAGCTCTGTCAGGTTGGATCTGGATCATTGCTACACTGGTATTTTCTAGTCTCTCCAGAGATGTTGAATCGGGTTCAAGTCTGGGCTATGGCTGGGCCACTCAAGGACATTCGGAGACTTGTCCTGGAGCCACTCCTGTGTTGTCTTGGTTGTGTGCTTAGGGTTGTTGTCCTGTTGGAAGGTGAACCTTCGCCCCAGTCTGAGGTCCTGAGCACTCTGGAGCAGGTTTTCATCAAGGATCTCTCTGTACTTTGCGCCGTTCATCTAGCATTGATGCTGACTAGTCTCCCAGTCCCTGCCGCTGAAAAACATCCCACAGCATGATGCTGTCACCACCATGCTTCACTGTAGGGATTGTGCCAGGTTTCCTCCAGACGTGACACTTGTCATTCAGGCCAAAGAGTTCAATCTTGGTTTCATCAGACCAGAGAATCTTGTTTCTCATGGTCTGAGAGTCTTTAGGTGGCTTTTGGCAAACCAAGCTGTCTGTCGTGTGGCTTTTACTGAGGAATGGCTTCCATCTGGCCCCTCTACCATAAAGGCCTTATTGGTGGAGTGCTGCAAAGATGGTTGTCCTTCTGGAAGGTTCTCTCATCTCCACAGAGGAACTCTGGAGTTCTGTCAGAGTGACCATCAGGTTCTTGGTCACCTCCCTGACAAAGACCCTTCTCCCCCGATTGCTTAGTTTGTCCGGTGGCCATCTCTAGTAGGTGTCTTGGTGGTTCCAAACTTCTTCCATTTAAGAATGGTGGAGGCCTCTGTGTTCTTGGGGACCTTCAATATTGCAGAAATATTTTGGTACCCTTCCCCATATCTGTGCCTCGTCAAAATCCTGTCTCGGAGCTCTACGGACAATTCCTTTAATCTCATGGCTTGGTTTTTGCTCTGATATATTCACTGTCAACTGTAGGACCTTATACAGACAGGTGTGTGCCTTTCCAAATCATGTCCATTCGATTGAATTTACCACAGGTGGACTCCAATCAAGTTGTACAAACATCTCAAGGATGATCAATGGAAACAGGATGCACCTGAGCTCAATTTCGAGTATCATAGCAAAGGGTCTTAATACTTATGTAAATAAGTAATAAATAAATTTGCAAAGATTTCTAAAAATCTGTTTTTGCTTTGTCATTATGGGGTAGTTTGTGTAGACTGCTGAAGATGTATTTTATTTTATCCATTTTAGAATAAGACTGTAACGTAACAAAATGTGGAAAAAGTGAAGGGGTTTGAATACTTTTCAAAGGCACTGTATTGTAATGCAGCTACACATGGAAGTTGCATATCTTATCTGTTTGTTTTAAATATCCTGTTTCAATATTACATCACAGACTGAGACTGACTTTATTGAGCCACAATATAATAGGTGTCCAAAGTCCAAAATGTTGTCAACATGTGGTACCTTGCGTAAACCACAACACATTTTCCATGGTAACAAACCATTCGACAAATGCAGGTCAACGTTCAGGTTTCCTTCTTACCCACATGACTTGGTTCAAAATATACAGGTTAAGACAAGAAAATTCTAATATCCCATAATTCTTTAAGCAACTATTCAACAAGCCCCTGATTCTGACACAAGTTAAACGTGCGTCAATGGAACGTTGCTCCCTTTTTAGGCACTTTTCTCTCTATGAGTATTCGGACCTTGAACTTAAGCATGACAATAGTGTTCTATTCACCCGCTATTCGTTAGGGGTGAAGATCTAAGGAATGAAGGTGTGGAGGAGGTGTGTCTACAGATAAACCGTATTCTGACCTTGATTTAATTCCACCACCTTTACGTGGGAGGAAACCATGAATAAGGTCGAGCGAACCTGCCGGTTCCAAGTGGAAAAAGCAAATACTTTTTTTTCTAAATAAATAACACCATCCTCCATGAACTGTAATTTATAAATGGATAAGATCTATTGGTAATAGCTAGGTAAATGAGTAATCCGTTTGGAGAAGGGATTGTAAATACACATAGAAATTGTTTAGTTCATGTGAAACCAGCATTGGCAACGCGTCATTCAAGGCAGGTGGGGCAAAACCTGTGTATAAACCTCACCCCCCAAAAAACATATATATATTTATTTTTTTGCCTGTTTTGTTATTTTGGCATTAATATGTGTCACATATCTGTTTGCAAACAATGTAAATATATATATATAATTTAGTTAATAATGCCGCATACAAACATGGTCTCTTTTTTGTTTTCTTGACTAAGGAAGCTTCAAAATGCAGGTGTTTCAGCCTAGCTCAGTGCTTTCTGTGTTGGTGGTGAAGCCAGAGGAAAATACGGAGTGTAGGGGTTGGTAATGTTCTCTAGTTGCGCCGTGATTGGCTCAGTGTTCTGTCACTCATGGGGACACTACGTCACAGCAAAATCTACGGGTAGAGCTTGAAAATTCAAGCCCCCTTGGGTGCTGCCTTAGACTTACATTAGAAGTTCCCATCTAAGAAGGCTCAAGGACATCAAGATAAAAGGACATCAAATCACGTTATATCTACTGTAGTATGAAGTTGACATGGACTGATCATGTCAACATCATACAGTGGTTGCTCAACTAAAAGTTTTGAGATTATGCTGCGGGAGGTAATTTGTGGTTAGGTACGTTACCCTGCGTCACTGCTTCATTTCTCCAGACCACCGTAAAGGGGAGTTAGAGCACTGATAACGCTTTTGGGTCCCAAGGCGCTAATGTGTCTCTAACTGACAAGGAATGTGCAACATAAACCAAATAATTGTGCACGACTTCAAAATTGAATTTCAATGAACTGAATGATGGGGATGAAGAAGGTGATTGAATTTAGAACAATAGTGTAAGAATTGCTATTCATCTGTCCTGCTCACGCACACCCTGAAAAATTTGTTTCTACTCGTCAGTATTACTTAAACTGTTGTTACACTAAGGTTTTTATTCTAAGAGAAACAAAAATGTTCATATATATTCCATGATATTCTTAATATATGTGTGTTGACTGAATATAAGAAGTGATGTCTGCTAAATAATCAGGTTGATGGTGCAGTCATAGAGCCTCGGCACCTACATAAAGCTGAGTGACTTACTCATTCATGGCTTTGGATCAAAATAATGGATCAAAATAAATAAGTAGCAACATTCTTTCTGATAGTCTTTAATAAAGAAATGTTTTGGTTATCCTGACCTGGACACCATGTATTATTATGGGCTATTAGCAAGACAATAGACTCACCATGTATTATAATAGTCCATTATGGGCTATTAGCAGGACAATAGACTTGCCAACACCTCTCTGTATTTTGATACTTTGTGCAAGGCATTTGATCGGCATTAAAAACTTGTGAATGGACCCCAGTGCACTCAACAAAGCCTTACTGAGATCACACTTCCTGATGCCCACAACAGAAAAGATTCTACCAGAGATATCCAATGCAAAGGTATTATCTGTACTCAATGCCAAAGATGGATATTTGCAAGCCAAACGAGATGAAGTGAGCAGCTATATAAAACAACTATCTGTACAGCTGTAGGCAGGTATAGATGGCTGAGAATGCCATTTGGAATCAAGCCAGCAGCTGAAGAATACAAGTGCAGACAAGCCCTACAGGGACTAAAAGGAGTGAGTGTGATATCAGGTGATGTTCTACTCTATGGATGTGGTGGCACACATCTTACAGCTCTTTAATCTAGCAGATTAAACTCTCGAGATTCAGAAGCGTAGCGAGCACATGCCTCCAGTCCTTTGTTTTCACCTGTGGTGGGGTCTGTGTCTTCCATAGCTGCTCCTGCAGTATCCTTGCTAAACAGCCCTGCGCTGAATTGTGTATTCAGAGTGTCTTCGGAGTATTTTAGTAAACATTCCAGGATAGCCCTATAAGGATAGGTGGCACTGCTTTGACTAATAAGGCGTTCACCCAAAGTCACATCCACTTGGGAGATGATGGTCGCCAAAGGGTAATTAATGAGACTCACTTTGGCATCATAGTCAATATTAGTACCATCTCTTTTGGTCACTTTGAGACGTAAATGTAATAAGGTGTTGTTGAGGTCCAGGTAGTTGTCACCATGGCCTGGGATGAAAAACTCTATAGGTCCATTGTCTGTAATGGCAGAGAGTGGGGCTATCTCCACATAGCAGGAAAATTGTGTTAACGGGGCCGTGAAAAGATCAAGCTCTGTCTTTATAGCTTCAGAGGACATGCGGTGTAAAAGAGCCATGTTGCTTGTTCTTTTAGAAAATACTTCTGAGTATTCTTTTTGACGTCGTCTTTGACTTACTGAGTTTCTTTTAACGGTTAACCTCTCCTTTTTAAGGGCCGGCCTACGCCTTATACCCGGAGGTCTCTTTTTTGGTCTTCAAGACAACAGCATAAGACCTGAGCCTTCTTTATGCTCAGGATCTGTTGACGCCCGTCTAGTCATAGCATTGGCCACCGCCTCACTTACAATATTTTTTGCCGCTGATTTTAAATGTGGTTTGGATATGCTGAGGCCTCTCTTCATAAACGGTCAAACCATCCTAAAGAGGTTACGATATATACCTCCTATCCCCGAACCATACATGGTAGGGGTTCCATGAAAACCGGGTAATCCATTACCCACTTGATCAACATAGTACGATACATATGATCGGTTAGGGTCGGGGGTTGTGTACCATAGCCATTTTAATTTATTTGTATTATGTTTATATACATATATATAACACTAATAATATATTAGATATGTAGAGAAGTTTTGGCGGGTCTAAAGTGGAGCTTTACAATCGTTTAACCATAAGTAAATTTGATGTTTTCGTTCTGATCCGTTTTAAGCTCAACCAGAATGTTTTCAATATATTTCTTGCTTACAGGTACATAGTGTGGCTTGTCATAGTTAACAGTAACTACATCCCCATCCTTTCCATCTATATGAAGGGTTCTCAGGAGGGGCACATAACTGTCTCCTACCCTTTGATAGGATATGATGTCGGTATACACAAATATGTTGTAAAACCTTGCATGTCTATCGGCAGGGAATGGGAATAATTTATCTTTCACATATGTCCATTTATTGGAACATCCAACATAGGCTAAATTACCACTGGTCTTTATACCCCCTCAGCAACCCCTGAGATTTGTACACGTTTATGAATAGGGTTGTAGTTCAAGAGTATTTCCATATTGTTCAGGGTTAGGAGGCCGTTCAACTCAAAGATGAGCCTCTCTACAGTTCTATAGAACCCTTTTTTAAGCTTTATAAGCTTTGGGTTTCCGATATCCTTCTGCAATAAAAATCGTGGGTCCTTATCCTTGATATTATACCAACTATGGGAGTATGTAATCTCGCTGAGACCTACTTCCCAGGCCTCTGATAACTCTATAGGCTTTGGAAAATTGGTTGTATAATTTCAACTTTGGTTATTCGTATACATGTGTCCAGACGCATTACTGGGGAGAGTCAGGTAAAATCCATTGAGCTCCATGATGCACTCGTGTGTACACTCGAAGGATGTTGTTTTTATCCTGCCTGAGGGTTTAAGTTAACACCCGCGGCCTCCACCACATCGTCCTCTAATACCCAACTGTTGAACCTTTGTGGCCAGTTTTTCCAACGGACCAACACCCATTTTTTACCCTTTTCTCTCTTTTGATCCAGAATCTCCTCCATGTGAAAGACTTTGTCTTTACCCAGCTGTACCTTCTGGAGTTCCTTCTCATAAAAGGAACCCTCTATAAGCTCCCCATCATAATCTTTTAACTTGTAGACAGGGGGTATGCGTGGTAGACATTCGCTAACTGTGAACAGCTCATCGCTGTGACCTTGCTCATCTTTGTGTCAAAAACACCCCTCAACTTGGATATACGTACCAAGTCCCACACTATGAATTTAAAATCAATTTTTTTCTTACGGCGAAAGGGGGAACAAAAAGTCTTTAAAAATACAGATTATAACCGTTAGCATGTATCGATTTCCATCATTTTTATCTGCAAAGGCTTGCATGTCACATAGATCCGCCTGAAACTGGGACAAGGGATGAGTAGAAAAAACTATATTCTCGTGGAAATTGTTTTCGCACAGGTTTATGAAGAGTGTAAGCATCCTGCTCTGCTAGCCATTCATTCACTTGAGCATCGCCTAACCTGCTACCTGTGTCACGATCTTCAAGGACGGACCAAGGCGAAGCGTGCCGGGTTGAGTTAAACATGTTTATTAGTCAACTCACTCAAAACAAAAACAACAAACGAAGATCAATAGGTGTAGCACCAACGGCACATACACAATAACAGAGTCAACTTCCCACAAGGAAAGGAGGGAAAAAGGGCTACTAAAGTATGGCTCCCAATCAGAGAGAACGAAGGACAGCTGTCCCTGATTGAGAGCCCTACCCGACCAACAACAAAGAAATAGAAAACTAGAACATAGAATGCCCACCCCAAATCACACCCTGACCAAACCAAAAAGAGACATAAACAGGCTCATACCAGTCAGGGCGTGACAACCTGTTTCTTCAGCTATAGCTCTCTGGAACCTCTCCTTCCCCCCATAAGACCCTGGGTTAGAGGGGGTATAATAAATGTTTTTCATCATCTGCTCCACCATCCTTCTTGCCTCTCTGATGTACAATAACATTAATGAGCCCCTTTCAAATAACGAGAACATTTCATTTTCATTTTGCATTTTATTTTTGCAAACATAACGTATCCATACAATTCAGGATACGTAGCAGTAAATTTGTACCCGTTTTCTCAATGACCAATGCATGCAACACCTTGTATACTTGGTTAACATTTACAGGCTTATATTGCTGAATTTTAAGACACATACATCCGTTATTTAAGTATATAAACAACAAATATAATACATGTTACAATTAAATGATGTTTCAAACAAATAAACTAAAATCTTAGACAAGGATGTTTCTAGTTCTTCAGAATCATCCCCAAGGCATGATACCAGTTGTGACCATTGTAGTCTCCCCCGTATGTCTTACATGACTCATGATTTGCTCCATTTTTAGCACACGCTCTGCATGAACCCCTGTATTGTTGGATGTGTAGAGCGATACATTGTTCACTTTATTTTAAATAATTTGCTGAATAACATTTGTAAATTCTCTCAAAAGAAAAATAATAATGTATTTATTCTCTCTAACATAGTATGCACATAGTTACCCATTGCTTTATATCTAAATAAAAAATATATATTGTTACTCGTTCTCTTGGGGTTTTTTGAGCCAGAAAGTCACCACATCAGCCACCAAAGCTTCGTTGTATTTGTTGTTGTCCACCAGTGTGTGCCTGATTTCTTTGAGTTTCTCATGGATGAAGATAACCTCCTTCAGTTCATGTAGGAACGCCTTGGTTACACCGTGAACCCTGGGAATAGACGGCTCAAGACCCATAGACTCCAGGGCTCTGACCATCGATGGTATAAAGCGGCAGGACCACAGTCTTTTCACCAGCTCCTCAAAGTGGTTGAAGAAGAAGTACTTGGGTGGGTCATATAAACATGGATGTTGTCGTTGGCTGGGGTGATTGATCTCACAACCGTGGCATTTTTCTCTTACTCTTTCAAATGTTCAAACACATTCACCAGTTCAAAGAGGTCACTACCCATCAATCACCTTGACAGCTTTAACTTCTTAGGGAGCGGTGGGGCGCTAGCTCCCGACACTACCTGGTAAAACGCAAGGCGCCAAATTCAAAATCCAAAAGTTGAATTATTAAACATGCATCAATATATAAGTGTTGCATAGTCATCAAAAGCTCTGCTTCTTGGCAATATCACAGCGTTGTCAGATTTCAAAAAGGCTTTATGGCGAAAGCACCACATTTGATTGTTTGAGGATAGCACCCCACATATTTTTCCATTACCATAAATTCATAAGCCTTCACGATTCACAGAAAACACATTTCACAGCGAAAACAAATCAATTACCTTTTGAAGAACGTCTGCTGAGGGCTTCCCAAGTGTCCAACGAAGACAATCCATGGTTCTTTAGTTAGAAAAAGTACTGTATTATATCCATAAATCTCTGTTTGGTTGGCGCGTTATAATGAGAAAATACAGCGTCGACTCCTCCATTGAAACGTGAAGAGAACTCGTTCAACTTATACCTATAAACTTGTCCAAGAACAATCAAACATAATTGTAAATGTATCCTTAGGAACACTTTTATGTATATGTTGTATAATATTTCAACCGGAATATAAACTGGGCGATAAGAAAGGAAAAAACCACAGAACGCGCCAGCCGGGAATGCGCATTTTCTTCTATTGACATCTGTGTGGCCACTTCCTTATTCGTCTTCTTGTACAATCTAAAAGCAGCTAAAAAGAATCAAAACACTTTCTCGAGACTGTTGACATCCAGAGGAAGCAATAGGTACTGCATTCATATGCCCTTATATGGGCATTTTCANGGTTCCAAATGAGGCAATGTGTCAAAACCACTTTTTCCAGGACAGAAATTCCTCGGGTTTTCGCCTGCCATATCCGTTCTGTTATACTCACAGACAAAATGTTAACACTTTTAGAAACTTCAGAGTGTTTCCTATCCAATGGTACTAAATATGTGCATATCCTATTTTCTAGGCCTGAATGGGAGGCATTTTACTTTGGGCACGCCAGGCTCTCCATAACCGTCACCTCGTGCGCTGCTCCCAAAGAAGTTAATGTAAACAAAGGCTTCACTTCAAAGGAACAGATGTACCTATAGGGCCATAAACACCCTCCCCCTACCGTGGGAACTTCAGGACTGGATGTACATATATGGGCGTAACCACGTGAACCATAAAGGGGTCATAAATCACTCGTTTGACAGATGCCGTCTACTGTATTCTCTCTGGTATTTACAGTATTTTGCACAGATTTGAACTCTTTTGCACCATAAAATATCCCCAAATGTATTTCAGCCCCCAAGTCAAAGAGAACGGTGGTGAGGATGAAGATCCAATCAGATGCTGATCTGACAGACCAGGCGGTCGGTGACCAGCTCCTACAGCAGGTGAGAGAGGTGGAGAGGGAAGGGGGAGGGAGAGAGAAAGAGAAAGAGAGAAATAGAATGTGTCTTTGTTTATGAACATTTGTGCGAAAGAGAGAGGGAGAAGATAAAATCTAACTGCTTGTGCTTTTATCTAGCTGCGTGTAGAGTTTCTGAAGCAGGGTGTCTTACGTTCAACTGCGCTGGAGGCCTCAACCAGATGGACAGATTTTCCACCGTGAGGAAGAAGAGAAGGAGGATGGACCCACTCAGGAAGGTAACAACAAGGAACATATAAGACTGTTTTCCTTATTGCAACAGACAGGCATTCATCGGAGTTGGCGTCTTTTCCATTTCAGGAAATTAACAGAAATTCTTATTACAATATTCCTCAATGTGTTTCAATTATGAAACACATAATTGAAACCCTAACTCTGGGTCTTATTATCTTACTCCCAAGTTGTTATTGTAAGAAGAGAAAGTGTTAGCGAGTGAACTCAATTAGTACATGAAAGAGTTTCTTGTATGTCGTTTCTCTTCCAGGTGTCTCTGGAACAGAAGGGGGTAGCCTGGTGACAGACTCCAAGGAGACAAAATAGTTTTAAGATTGGACTGTATTGATGACATAATCTATCTACTGTAAAACTTAAATGAAATGAACTTTAATTAAAAGTCTCAAATATCCGCCTGTCCTTTTAAATAGCCAGGCAACAGCACACATTTCAACAAATAAACACCTGTTTCAAATAAATGCAGTGTCTAACATTGTTTATGGGGATACCATGAATGACCATGGATTGTTTTTAAGGTTTAATGTTTGATTTGTTACATTAAATAATTCAGTAATGGCAATCATACATGTTTATCATCAGTAGGACACTACTAGCCATTGGCTGCTAACAGCTGAGAAGTGCTAGCTTACTGGTGTTGGATTCTGGGGTAAACTTTGAACATTGTTATACTCAGAGTATAGGAACATTAGTTACACAAGAAACATGAGGTATGCCATAATGAAGCTTGGGAGGGGCTGAGCGCAGGGAAAACAATCACATGTGACAGTACTGATAAGGGGAGAAACCGCTGAAGGCTTATATCACTTAGTTCCTGCTTAGCAGGAAGGATGCAATGTTTAGAGATAAGGAGGAGACTCCACCCAGAGTGGGGTGTGAATACCACCACGGGGGAAGCCATGTCTTTTGTCTGAATTACAGCTGTGTCGACCCTTTTGGAAGAATTAAACTTGGTTAAGCTTCTCTAGTGTCCGTGAGTTATTTACTCTGAAAAATAAGAACCTAACACTGGCAAGCACAAAACCAGTCAACAACTTTGGGAGTACAGACCCACAGAAATTGTAATAACTGAGTAAAATGCACAGTCAAAGTGGCCCTGCAGAAATGTAGTTAACATAATAAAATAATCCCCATCAAAATCAGAGAAACTTCAGAACAAACTCCCTTTATATTTTCTTCAATCTGTTATTCAATGTGTTTCTATTGGGTAATAGCATTAATGCCAAATTCAATGTTTCATCAAATATATATATTTTTTTATACTTTAAAGGGTCTTAAAATTCAAAATCAAATAGCTAAATGATCCTTGGTATAACCGTCTTAAAAACAATTCCATATGTTAGCTTAGTAGACCCCCCCCCCCGCCGGCTTAGACAGAGTTTATACTCTCATTGTAAGTGTGCCATCATTGTAAGTCTGCCACACACACACATTATACGATACATTTATTAAATGTAAGAATGAGTATGAGGTTTGTCACAACCCGGCTAATGGGAAGTGACAAAGCGTTCTTATAGGACCAGGGCACAAATAATAATCAATAATTTTGCTTTTTATTTAACCATCTTATATATAAAATCTTATTTGTTCATCGAAAAAAAATGTGAATAACTCACCACAGGTTAATGAGAAGGGTATGCTTGAAAGGATGCACATAACTCTGCAATGTTGGGTTGTATTGGAGAGAGTCTCAGTCTTAAATCATTTTCCACACACAGTCTGTGCCTGTATTGAGTTTTCATGCTAGTGAGGGCCGAGAATCTACTCTCACATAGGTACGTGGTTGCAAAGGGCATCAGTGTCTTAACAGCGTGATTTGCCAAGGCAGGATAGTCTGAGCACAGCCCAATCCAGAAATCTGGTAGTGGATTCTGATTAAATTCCATTTTCACTATTGTTCAGATATCAGTAAGTGGATGGAGGCAGGGCATGAAAGGGATAACAAATCCAGTTGTTTGTTTCATCCGTTTCGGGAAAGTACCTGCATAATTGCGCACCCAACTCATTCAGGTGCTTCACTATATCATTTGACATTGTCCATAAGCTTGAGTTCATTTGCACACAAAAAAATCTAACAATGATGGAAATACCTGTGTGTTGTCCTGCAGACAGAGAATAGCTCCAATTCATTTTATAATTTAACTAGGCAAGTCAGTTAATAACAAATTCTTATTTATAATGACAGCCTAGGAACAGGCTGTCATTATACAGATTGTTACAGATACAGATTTTTACCTTGTCGGGAATTTGATCTAGCAACCTTTCAGTTACTGGCCCAACGCTCTAACAACTAGGCTACCTGCCACCCCTTCTTAATCATAGCCTCAATTTTGTCCCACACATTGACTATAGTTGTGGAGAGTCCCTGTAATCCTAGATTCAGATCATTCAGGCGGGAAAAAACATCACCCAGATAGGCCAGTTGTGTGAGAAACTCGTCATCATGCAAGCGGTCAGACAAGTGAAAATTATGGTCAGTAAAGAAAGCTTAAGCTTGTCTCAATTTCTTTTTTTAAGTCAATACTTTCCCTTTGATAACCAGCGCACTTCTGTATGTTGTAAAAGCATTACATGGTCACTGCCCATATCATTGCACAGCACAGAAAATCCATGAGAGTTAGGGATCAACTGCTTGCACGCGCGTTACCACTCCACTATGTCTCCCTGTCATGGCTTTCGATCCATCAGTACAGATACCAACGTGAGCAGCAGCTACGTTTGGCTACGGTTAATGTGGTTAATGTAACAGTTAATGTGATTGGATGTTAAATATTTGACTAGGCTACCTGTATTTGACATTGTGTTGTTATTTTGCTGAGAACTAGATGGGTTAATTTTATTTTTGGCAGTAAAACGAGGCTACTCAGGCGAGGAAAAAGCAAATGTATAGCCCGTTGGAAAATATAAATGGACTGTGAAAATGTGAAGAAAAAAATGATTTTCCATACCCCAGGCGGGATATGCGTACCGCAGTTTGGGAATACCTGATCTAGTGGGTGAAAATGCTGGAAGTAACAATTAACTATTAAAATGAGTAAAAGTTGTGTGTGTTAAGGAAATAGACTCCTGGCTGAAATAGAAGCCTCTATCTACGAGTTTTGCATTGGTGTTTTTGCATAGGTGTTTTCATTTCATTGTGCAGTAACCATTCAAATGTGTGACAAGAAATGTATTACACATTGATGTACTCACCTGGGAAAACATTAAGAGCTGGGAAATAATGTAGGTTAATGTATGTACCGTTTACAGAATATTAATAAATGCAATAACTTTTGAAATATCACAGTGTATTGTCTGCTCTTGGAATGCACCTGCTGTATTACAATGGATCTTCACTCATTCATTACTGTATTTCAACTGATATTCACTCATTCATAAGGGCCAGGGTAGACCATAACTACTCTATTTCAACTGATATTCACTCATTCAGAAGGGCCAGGGTAGACCATAACTACTCTATTTCAACTGATATTTAGTCATTCATTAGGACATTTTTTTATGTATACATGTTTTATTAACCTTTATTTTGTCAGCGAGTCATACTGAGACCCAGGTCTCTTTACAGATGAGCCCTGAATTACATCAAGCATAGAAATACACACATCAAAATGTAAATACAAAATGTAAGCAGAAAGAAATACAGGGTCATAAAAAACAACCACATTCATCAGTAATAAGGTCCTCAATCAGCTTTCTGAATGTCCCTAAAGGCACCAAAACATCAAATGTAATAACATTTTGAAGATTGTTCCACAAATATGGTTCAAGAAACATAGCTGATTTACCTAGGTAACTCATCCAGAGTTAGACATCTCTGTGGTAACTCCTATGTCTAAAGTTAAGTAAAGAGGTTAGTAGCCTACAGTGGGACTTGTTGTAAAAAGGCTTTATAAATGAAAACATAGCAATGTATCAACCTATATTACATCAAAGAAGTCCAACAAACGTTCTGGTAGAGAATACAATGATGAGTATTACAATTCTTGACCATAATGTTAATATGTGCTCTTAACATTCCAATTACATCATAATGACTATAATTTATAAGTTTCCACTTATGTGGAAGTGATGTGAAGATTAAGAGAGGTGTGTTGGGAATGCGAACTTGGCACATACTGCAGTGTTCTTTCTGGAAAAACAATTTCCTGGAAAACGAAAATGTACATCTGCCACAAAATAGTATGTAAAAAATATTTAGTCATATTAGATGGCTAACCCACTGATCCTGCTTTGTTGTAAACCCCTCAGTTCTAAAATCTGTATGTTTATTTTATCCAACTCTGACTATTGTTGTCAACATGGCATAATAATTTGTCCATGAAAAATACAGTATTATAACAAATTGATCAGGGACCATATGTTGTACCCTTGATATGGCTGTGGAGAGTCCAGTAAGCTATACAATCAGGAACTTTCATATTTTCGTTAGAAATACATGTATACCTTCATGCATTTACTGTGATACTGCTGCACAGTTTACAGGAAAAGGAAACAAACCACCATTTACAACCATCCACCTCGGTTTCATTTACAGTGAAATGTAACTTGTTAACAATGACATCTCAGTCATCACTGGCACCTAATCTGTCCAGTTCATCCAGTTTACCTTGGGAACTTGGCACAGACTGATGCATAGAGACTAACTACATTGGGGAAAAACAGCAACCTGAACCGATTTGAATGTGGGTGGCTCAACTCAAATTTGACTATAAAAGGACACATCATCCAGGGTCAGCCATTGCATTACAGGAACCAAGACAGGTAATAAAATAGAAACCTACGATTATTAAGCAGAAAATGCATGCAATACAAAGGTTGTACCTTTTAGATGAACCTTATTTCAGATAAAAATAATTGATTCTCTGAAGTTTTACAGATAATGAAACTGTGATATCATGCGTTCTTTTGCAGATTCGGCTGTGATTCCCACAAAAAGATAGAACCATCTTCAAACAGACAAAGGTAACGACAATATTTTCCATTTTGTATTAGTATACATTTGTATTGCCGAAGTTCAGTGCTATAGCGCACTTGAAATGTAAAGGTAATTTGTGGTTGAGCCGACTCATGCAGTATTTACCGGGAATGTAGTCTCTACGAAAACGGGAACATTGCCTTTAAATTCAAATCATGCTGTAACGCAGAACTTCAGCATTACAGATTGAATTGAGCCATTAGTCGACAACATGCAGAATTATAAGATGATTGATTAACTTTACACTCGAGGAAATTGGCATATATGGACAGGGCCAAATTTCAAACAAAATCTATGTATTTATTTATTTTACATGGACAATGCACATCAATTAACCCCTACAAGTCTAAGGGGGGTTCTGCTAAGCTAACATATGGAATTGTTTTAAGATGGTCATACCATGGATAATTTTGCAATTTGATTTTGAATTTTAGGACCCCTGTAGGGAAGGGAAAAAAACAATATATATACAACAATTATTTGATTAAACATTGCATTTGGCTTTAGTCCATAGAAACACATTGAATAACATGTTCATAGATGTCAAACTATACCAAACAAAAATAGAAACGCAATATGCAACAATTTCACATCATTTTTTTATTTTATTTTACCTTTGTTTAATTAGGCAAGTCAGTTCAATGACAGCGGGTTAACTGCCTTGTTCAGGGGAAGAACAGATTTTTACCTTGTGAGCTCAGGGATTTGATCTGCACGCTCCCTCAAAACAGACATCTGTGGCATTGTGTTGTGTGACAAAACTGCACATTTAGAGTGGTCATTTAGTGTCCTCAGCACAAGGTGTACCTATGTAATGATCATGCTGTTCAATCAGCTTCTTGATATGCCATACCTGTCAGGTGGATGGATTATCTTGGCAAAGAAAAAATGCTCACTAACAAGGATATAAACAAATTTGTTCACAAAATTTGAGAGCAATACACTTTTTCTGCATATGGAAAGTTTTCTGGGATTTTTTATCTCATGAAACCTGGGACAAACACTTTACATGTTGTGTACTTTACATGTTGTGTTTATATATTTGTTCAGTGTATTTAGGCCTAATTATCACAAAAATTCCATGAAAACGATCGAATGACAAATGTAATAAATATGTAGGCTATAGCAGCCTACAGGTAGGTAGCCTAAATCGTGGTTTCTTCCCTGTATTCTTTGTCTATGGCGCTGGCCTGAATGATTTACTGTAGGCGTGTGTGCAGAGGCCCCTCCAATGGAGATGTGACCAGATAGTCAAAAAACAAACAGGAAGTTTCTTTTGAAGTGTCTGAGAGATATAAGAAAGATCAGGACATTATATGAATCATTTTGTGACCCACATTTAACCCCTTTTTTGGCACTAAACTACTTCCATATATACAGTGCATTTGGAAAGTATTCAGACCCCTTTACTTTTTCCACATTTTGTTACTTTACAGCCTTATTCTAAAATGGATTCAATCGTCTTTTCCCCTCATCAATCTACACAGAATACCCCATAATAACAAAGCAAAAACTGTTTTTTAGAAATTATTGCAAATGTATAAAAAAAAGAAGAAATATTACATTTACATCAGCAGATCCTCTCAAGAACTGTCAGGTTGGATGGGGAGTGTCACGGGCACAGCTATTTTCAAGTTTCTCCAGAGATGTTCGATGGGTTCCAGTCCTTGCTCTGGCTGGGCCAGGGACAAGAGACTTGTCCCGAAGCCACTCCTGCGTTGTCTTGTCTGTGTGCTTAGGGTTGTTTTCCTGTTGGAAGGTGAACCTTCGCCCCATTCTGAGGTCCTGAGCGCTCTGCAGCAGGTTTTCATCAAGGATGTGACGCTTGGCATTCAGGCCAAAGAGTTAAATCTTGGTTTCATCAGACCAGAGACTCATGTTTCTCATGGTCTGAAAGTCCTTCAGGTGCCTTTTGGCAAAATCCAAGTGAGCTGCCATGTGCCTTTTACTGAGGAGTGGCTTCTGTCTGTACACACTACCATAAATACCTGATTGGTGGAGTGCTGAAGAGGCAGTTGTCCTTCTGGAAGGTTCTCCCATCTCCACAAAGGAAGTCTAGCGCTCTGTCAGAGTGACCATCGAGTCCTTGGTCACCTCCCTGACCAAGGCCCTTTTCCCCCGATTGCTCAGTTTGGCCAGGTGGCCAGCTCTAGGAAGAGTCTTGGTGGTTCCAAACTTCTTCCATTTAAGAATGATGGAGGCCACTGTGTTCTTTGGGCTCTTCAATGCTGCTGACAACTGTTGGTACCCTTCCCCAGATCTGTGCCTTGACACAATCCTGTCTCGGAGCTCTACGGACAATTCCTTCAACCTCATGGCTTGGTTTTTGCTCTGACATGCACTGTCAGCTGTGGGACCTTATATAGACAGGCGTGTGCCTTTCCAAATAAGTACAGATCTAAAAGCGAAGGAACTACTTCAATGAATAACCCAAATAAATCAACCAGAATATCCTTCAAAAATACTTATTTATTGTTCAGCCAGTGTCTCAACTCTTCAAACAGCAGCCATGGACAAGTATGTCACACAAAGTATGCAATTTTAAATAAAATAACAAAATAAATAATTAGTAAGTGTACTGCCATGTAATAAAAACGGAAAACTACAAAAAAAAATAACAAATATCATACTATACACCAGTGGTCTCAAACAGGGGTCCGTGGACCCCTAGGGGTCCCTGGTGTAATTGCAAGGGGTCCGTGAAATAAAAAAGTGTAATGAACGTATTCAGCACCACAAGGATTCCAGTAACTTTTACATATAATACAGAGGGTGTGAGGGTCCCTGAGGACCGCTCAAAACCTTGCCCGCCTTGCCTCACAATATTCAGGGGTTCCAGTACCCAAAATAGGTTGAGAACCACTGTTATACACACTACTGAACAAAAGAACCAAACATATGTTTGCGGGTTTCAATGGATCCAAGAAATTGCTGGCAGATATTTTGCCTCGAGCCTGTCCAGCCTGTCGTTATGTACATTACAGACAAAATTCTGATCAGCACCTCAACTTGGTCAAACAACCCCCACACCTTCACTGGAAGCCTCCTGAGGACCTCTGCTGCCTCTCCACTGTTGCTACAGTGGTATTTGTTGCAAAAGAGAGGCAACTGCACTTAAAGAGAATCTATGTTCAGCTCAGGGTACTGACCTAGAGACTCATCCAACTCCCCCGTGAGAGGCGCTCTTTCCAACTTTTGCAGGACGTTTAGACTGTCCTGGTCCAAACGGTCGCCAAACTGAACCTCCACACCATCCAACACTTATAAAGATTCTGCCCTGTAGTGATCCACTGCTTTGCCAGCAAATCGTCTTGAGTGTGTCTCAATGGATTCAATCAATGCTGTTGCTTTCTCATACAGTGCAAGGTAGCTTTAGTCATTTCTGCTGTTTACCCCACACGCTGGATAACTGGGACCTGATTAGATTTAACTTGTGTGCTGTTACAGTTACAAAGTGGCGGTGGGTTTGGCAGTTTTGATGTGCTGTGAATTTTTCTATGGCTTTTCTCCAGTTCCTAAATCCTGCACTAATGAAGGCAGCATCCGCTCTTTGACTAAAAGATGGCTGGCTTGAAAACCCTTGACTAAAGTGAAAACACAACACTCCTTTTATTGATGGATTATAATGTAGCCAGGGGAAATCGCGAAACCATTTATCTTGAAACGTCAACACTGTTGGCAAGAGTTTGCGGTTCTATAAATTGTGGGTGTGGCTGATATGGTTTTGTACCATCACTGAGGTAACTGGACAATGCTTTGCCACTGTCCCCTATACTGGTGCTGCTGGCAACAAGTTGACACCTGGCTGTGACACTGTCCTCTGACAGTGGCTGTGACACTGTCCTCTGAAGTCTCTCTCCCTGGATCTTTCCCTTCACCACCCTCTCTGACTCACAGTCTCCTAGACAATAAATAAGGTGTTTGCCATACTCCTAACTACCGGTACCCAAAACTACACAATTAATCACAACAGCAATACCACTGCCTTAAACAAATCTTGTTTAAGTTGAGAGTGGGGGTATCCATGGCATTGTCCAATTATGTCCTGATTTTACAGGTCTAAAAAAGAGAGAACCTTTCATAATGTTGCCAAACAAAGACTCAACAAACTTACCTGAGACTCCCTGTGTGCCAGTCTGTCCCTGCCTATCTTTCCCCAGCTCTGCTGTCTGTGTGCCATCTGTTGCCTGCTCTGCCTAATGACATCATTATGAAACATTGCCATTAGCATTTCACTTCTTTCTTATGAACATTTGATTAACTAGTCTGAGATATTAGGCTACTAAGGTTCTTACTTTGCGTTTTGGTGTACTGAAAAATACTCTGATGTCAGTCTTTTTTCTGCCATTTTCTACCTGGCTGGCTGGCTACACACACATACAGTGTGCAGGTTATTTACAGTAGGAGATGGGCTTCTATCAGCTTCTATCATTCTATAATAGGCTTCGATCTACAAGGTAGCTAGCTAGTCAGCTAGCAAATGTGAAACGGATTGCTGTGACAAGGGTTGACAGCTGTATGAGTTCACCCTTTACACAACGTAAGCTGCAACCTTTTGTAGTTTTAATATAGTTTATGTTTTATATTGGCTGGCTTCCAACAATAGCTGAATTTGCAGAACTAGTGAGCACCAATTCCATTTCTGTGGTGTTTACTATAATCTTTGCTATCGTCACTTTACTCCAAGCTCGGCACACAGGTGCTTCAAAGTCCCCTAGCAACAATTTAGCTTTTGCAACGAGACCATTTAAAGTTATTTAAGACAATGGTAGAAAAGAGTGTAGTTCTGTTCAGTTTGGAGTTCAGTTTATCGCTTAACCTTATCACAGGGACTTCGAAGCACTACATCTGCATGCTGATCTTGGAATAAACTGACGATATCAAAGATTCCATCTTTGACGACGCCACATAAATGGAATAGGTGCTAGCTAGCTAATGTTTGCTTTAGTTTGCTCGCTAGCTCTGAAAATTCAGCTATTGTGTGTGTGAACCCTGCCAACATAAAACATCGCTATGGTGCGATTGACTGGATTAGCCTCACGTTAGTTACGTGCATTGAGTGCCTTTCAGACAGTAGACATGAACCCTCTGTTACATTGCCAGCTAAGGAACACTACATTGCATTGCTAGCTTCTCTCATTGACTCAAATTCAAATAACTGCAAACAATGGTTGATGTTACTGTAGCTAGCTAGAAAACATCAGCTAATGCAGCATAAATGAAGACTGGTGACGGTTATAAATGTGTTTTCTTGTATTGAGTGGTAGAAGTAAAGACATGCCTAACATATCCTTTGTTTGAACTACTTACTGGAGGTCAGCCACCAGCGACAGACTCTGTCAGATTCCCACACATGCACAGTACCTGCATCATGTGCCACTGGCAGTGGATCAAACCATTGTGAGGCAAAGGGCAGGGGGTTGCAATCTTTTGAAACTTAAAAACGCACTATTAAGTTTCTATAATCAGCACTAGTGCTTTACTTGCATATTATTAATATTATTGAAATTACAGTTATGTTTTCAGTGATATATTGTGGGGGACAAATCATATTTTTCCCAGGATTGGGGAGTCGTGTCCCCTCCGTCCCCCCTGGGATTTCCGCCTATGCTAAGCGCAAACCAGATGGGATGGTATATCCTGCAGAATGCTGTGGTAGCCATGCTGGTTAAGTGTGCCTTGAATTCTAAATAAATCACATATATAAAATATATTTTGATTTGTTTAACACTTTTTTAGGTACTAAATGATTCCATATGTGTTCTTTCATAGTTTTGATGTCTTGACTATTATTACACAATGAAGAAAATAGTAAAAATAAAGAAAAACACTTGAATGAGTAGGTAGGTCCAAACCTTTGACTGGTACTGTATGCTTGGCCATGTAGTTTAGTTTTAACCATATTTTAAGGCTATTTGTTTGTTTACATTTACTTAGTTGACAAACAGAGTAAAACAAGCTTATATTTTGGGTTCTGAAGGAGTACGACAGCTGAACTAAACTCATAAGGCATAAGGCACCTATATTCACCCACTCAAAAAAACAACCAACAGTTTGTTGAAAACCCAATGTGTTACAACAATGCTATCAACTATCTATGAACACAAATTCCAATGGGAAGACAATGTCAGATTTTTGCTCTAGCTAATTGTGTTATCACTGCACTTTATACCATTTAAAGGTGCAACAAAGTTCAAATGGGATTACAATGTTGATTGGGACACAGCCATTGTCAGATATTTTGTTTATTTATACAACTAAAAGAAAGATTCAATCAGATCCGCTTTAGCCGACATCCACATAGCTGATGTTTTGACGGTGTTGGAGGTGGAACTGCTTTAGACCTATGTGAAGCTAGACACAATAAGGATTAGCCACAATTGTGGAATTTGTAGTTTGCCTTCTAAATAAAAGTCAGTCATTGAAAGTGATGCGCAGCGAAGTATCCAGAATACATATTTATTAACGAACGTGACTTGAGTGAACAAAACAGGGAACGATGAACATGACGTGGAAACAAACGCTAAATCCTAAACTGGACACTGGAACATAAACCTAAACACGATGGCATGAACCTAAACACGATGGCATGAACCTAAACACGATGATCATAACAATAAACAATAACCCACAAACCTAAGTGCTAAACCCCAAACATATATATGGTTCCCAATTAGAGGTAACGAGACTCAGCTGCCTCTAATTGGGAACCATTACCCCAACATAGAAATACACACCATAGAACAAAAGAAACCCTACACCAAGACAAAACTAAACACTCCAGCCTGAACACTCAGGCCTGGACGTTACATGTGCTTATACCTGTTTAGCTTACACCTAGATCTCCACAGACCAGCGGCGACCTATACATTCTATCTTGAACATGCACATTTTATAGAAATGTATAGTTACAGTAACCGAAATTTGGTCATGGATGTGTTACTCATTCTAAGGTTGAATGTTACATTAGTTTGTAAGATAGCCTTGGTAAGCAGAGGCTTCAGGGGAAGCAGAGGCTAAATGGCGGACTGAACACAGCAGTGTAGATCACCTCAATATCTGTAAGTTAGACTAAATATTAGCACTTCACAAACTGGTTGGTAATAACCTTCCATCTGAACTACAACACACAACAAATAAGGCTAGAGCAATGTTTGTCAACTAGGTTTGGCCTCCGGACAATTTTTTTCTGAGACAATAGTTGGCAAGCCAGAACAGAAGTATATAATATTAGCACAATAAAATGGCCTGCACTATAAATTGAACATGTTTAACACATCTGATTAGTACATAATAAATTCAGTGACAATAAGATCATTTTTATCTGATTAGGCTCATAAAATCACCAATCACCAATTATTATTTCTCTGTACGTTGATTGGTGGGGAAAAACAGGTCTACGTAGCCTACTGTACGCTACACCACTTTAACGTCAACATTTGTTCAGAACAATTAAAATGTCGCTGTTAAAAAGTATCAAGAAGAAAGGTGGATAATGAAAATCGAAGTTACAGAGAATGTACAGAGATATGCGTTCATCTTTCCATCTTTTCCCAATGCCAAGCCAATGTGTCTTATTTGCAATGAAAATATCGCTGTTTGCAAATAATTCAATCTCAGACTCATTATGAATCTAAACATAGAACTTTCAAAGTGGCCTTCCAGCACCAGACAGAGGCCCGACGCAGAAATATTGAAGCTTTAACTGCAAGCTGCACACACAGCTTTTTTTGCGGATATATTCTGTAACTTACATCTGCAGTTACAAGGAAGAGGGAAACAGTCGTGGACATGGTGGCGAACTTTGAGGCCTTTACTAGGAAGCTTGAGTTGTTCGATTTGGACTTGTCATCTGGAAGGCTACTTCACTTCAGCACACTGAAGAAAAGACAGGCAGAGGGACCAGGCCGCAGCATTGTCACAGAAGTGATGGAAGATATCATCAAGCAGCTGAGGGACAACTTATCCACCAGATTTGAAGACTACAGCCCAAGGATATCATTGTGCTTGTACATGATCCTCTCACAGTCCGCCCTGGTGGAGAATTATCCTCCCTTGCTAGATGAGGGCGCAATTCAAACTGAGCTGATAGAATTCCAGACATCGAGCTAAATCAGGAATGCGCTCAGGAGTGCCGAGTCCCTGTGTGCGTTTTGGGTGGCATGCTCAGAGGAATACAGCACAATAAAGATACTTGCATGTTATGTGCTAACAATGTTTGGATCGACTTATACCTGCAAGTACTCATTTTTCTCTATGAACACAGGAACTGGCTTTCACATAAGTCAATGGAGGACTGCCTGCACATCAAAATCAAACCCAACATCCACAAGATTGTGTCTGAGGGGAAATGCAACTTTTCCCATTGAATAAGTAACTTAGTGGCCTATATGACTGTATTTAGTAAATCCTAACGTTATTGTGAGAGGTTATCCAAGGCCATTTTAGGTCTCATACTGACAGTATGTTCTGTTTGTTCAGCCGTTACAGGAGCAGGCTATCCCAATACATACATTCAGACACAGACATTGCCTTTTTTTCTTTAAATTATTGTTTTATGTAGGTTGCTACATTTTTGACCAGTTGCAATTGTAATTAGGCCTAATAAAAAAAATGCCACTTCTATTAGGCTGTTAAGGCTGTTAAGCCTCATAGTCTACCTCAGCCAGTTAAGTTATTTTATATAGGTCTAGGCTCGGAAGAAATAGACTCCTATAAAGCCCTCTTGTTGTTTGTAAAGTCAAATTAAAATTAAGATTATTGTTGAAATGAATTGCTCGACTGGTGTAGTTTTTCTCCATCTGTTGGTGTGCATCACTTGCATAACAAGTTAGCAATACTTTCAGCACCAGCCACTGTTCACATCCTATTGATTGCGCTGCGGTTGCAGCTTTACGTTTCAGCAGCACAAAATGGTCCGCCGCCTGCTTTGTTAGTTGACTGTCTCCTGCATTCTCTCTCCTCATGAATGAAGTGAAAATGTAACTTTTATATTATTTAGGTAGGGTAACTTCCTTCTTTGCACATTGCATTTGGGAGTTTTTGAATCTCGAGGCTGAGATTTTTTTATTATTATATTTTGTTTTTATGAAAAGGTTTTCAGAATTATCTTGGGGGGCTTTGGGGGGCCAAATAATATTGCTGGTGGGTCAGATTTGGCCCGCGTGACAAGCAACACCCAAACATGACAAGCAACACCCAAACATGACAAGCAACACCCAAACATGAGGGAGAGTAATAAAGGAGAACCAATCGGCAAAAGAAAACGTGACTCTTCCACGGACACAGATTATTTAATATTTTCACCCCTGTGAATAGTAAGGGTGGAAACATATCTGTTACCATCAATAAATGAAAAACTGGGCATACTTGAATAAGTCAGTAAAGATATCAAGGAGTTGAAGGCGAGTCTCGAGATGAGTGATGAAAAAGCTGCGACAATGGAGAAAGAAACAAACAAGCGAAAAGGGACAGTCAAGAAGATTGAAATGAATTTATAAAGGAGAACATCTTTCTGAAAGCCTTACTTGACATACAGACTAGAGAAAGAAGGAGAAGTTCCTGAGGGTGTAGTGAGGGAGTTCCTCCTTACAACATTTCAGATCCCACGTGATGCTGTCGACAAAATCCAACTCAAATGTGTACAGAGATATGAGTGCCTAATCGTTGCCAAATTTGCTTTCCTTAAAGATAAAATAACGCTTAAAAGTCTGGGTAAAATACTTCCTGGCATGAAAATAGGCATGATCAGTTCACAAAGGAAATTGCAGAACGGCGTAAGTTCTGTACCCAATCTTCAAGGAGAATAGATTGAAAGGGAAAAGTGTAGCTCTCGTAGTTGATAAACTGCATATTGATAACCAAATGTTCCGAGACACAAAGACTATTCCATGTCTATTCTAAAAATTACATAGAGGAGTCGAATAAAGTAACACCCAATACTAGTTATATTAGGGATTGTAATAAAAAAAAATATAGAAGAGCAATACAATACAACAATTGTTAAAGAAATAAACTACAACTACATTGTACCATTCCAGATAGGAAATGTTGGAAAATTATTTGTTTTAGACTTTCCATTTTATAGTATTTCATAAATTGATAAGACAGCATTAGAAGAAAAGATAATTAGCAAAATAATACATCTTCAAATAAAAGGAACTGGAACACAAAAGTATTCAATCAACATGGTAGAGATAAAACACAGAGGACATAGAAGGCACAGTATGTGGATATGTACGGATGTGTTGTGATGGACATAAATTGGAACAATTACGCACACAAACATGGGGAAAACAGAGGGTTAAATAATGAACATGTAATTGGGGAATAGAAACCAGGTGTGTATAAAACAAAGACAAAACAAATGGAAAATGAAAAATGGATCGGCGATGGCTAGGAAGCCGGTGACGTCGACCGCCGAACGTCGCCCGAACAAGGAGAGGGACCGACTTCGGCGGAAGTCATGACAACAATATAGGATTAATCACAATAATTGTTTGCTAAAATTATAATGCTTGCCAAAAATGTAATTTTTGTAATGGCAATCCTTGTAAGAAGTACCAATCCTTTGCATGAACTGCCTACATCATTACAAATGTTATTTGTTAATTATAGAAATTAAGATAAGCAGGATTTTTATATTTATATATATATATATATATATATATATATATATATATATATATATATATTAAAAAAAATACTATTTATGATGCAAATCGAGGTGAGGGCGATGGAAAAGCTTTTGGCGGCTGATCTGCTTCTGTTCTGTGGGATGGGTCCCAATCTCTCGGGGGCCCTGGGATCCGGGGAGACGGTGGTGGTCTGCCGGTCACTGGGATGACAACCCAACTTGGGATGGGGAGGGGTTTTAACAGGTGGAATAGTGGGGACCAATTTAAGGTTTACTTAGTAGGAATGAAAATATCATGGTACAGCTATATGGACACTCAATCACTATGGTACTCTTTAATGGTGAGTTTACAAACATATATTATGATATTTAGATTTGAAACTTGTTTTTCATTATGTTAAATGTTGAAATAAGTATAGCCAGTTATAATTGTAATGGCTTAGCATATAATAAGAAAAGACGGAATATAATATCTATTGTTTACAGGAAACTCATTCAACCATTTTAGATGAAGTTGTGTGGAAAAAAGACTGGGGGGGCATAATATATTTCTCCCATGGGAAAAGAAATTCAAAATATTCTTTTTTAAACAAGCCATAGAAAGTTGTTTTCAATTTCAGTTTAATCCACCAGAAAAGACAGAACAAATAATACAACAAATATTGTGGTTAAACTCAAATATACTAATTGATTAAAAAAACTTTCTTATTCAATATATCTTTTTTTAAGTATAATCTTTTTTAAATTAAATCATAAATAGAACTGGTGGAGTTATGTCACACATGCAGCTAACACACATATATGGAAATGTCTGCTCTACCCAAAATTATAACCAACTAATTGCAGCATTTCCGCAAAAATGGAAGAGGCAAGTGAAAGGGGGAAAAGTAAGGAACTTATCTGTCGGCCCTGCATTAAAGACCATAATTGTTTGTGATAAATATACCAGTTTCATTTAACAACCAAGAAATTGACAGCTGTGCCACATAGATTGCAAAATAGTTGGGAAGATATTTTCGATGTACCGATTCCATGGCACTTGGTTTATGAACTGACACGAAAAACGACGCCGGATTCAATTTAAAAAATAAATATTATACAAAATTCTTGCATCCAAGACATGCTTATATATATGGGGGATACAACCTTCCCAGATCATTTATTTTGGTACTGTCTATATGTAGCTCGTTTTTGGTCACAGGTCCAGGAATGGTTGAAGAATTGCAACATTTACCTGGAGCTAACTCAGCAGATAGAAATACTGGCTGATTTGAAAAACCATAGTCAATCGATCAATAATATAATAATACTTTTAGCAAAGGAGTGTGTCTTTGTTAATTTACAATCGGTAGAAACTATGAGAATAGAAAGGTTCAGAACTTTTGTGAAGTATCACAGCGCTGTAAAAAATATATGGCAAATAGAAATCAAATATGGATGGTGTTAAGAGATAGATGGGAGGGGTTGAATGGAGCTGAAGGGTGGGACTAATAACAACAAGATAACAAATGTAAAATATACTGTGTCTGTAAAATGTAAATAGGTTCAGAACTTTTGTGAAATAGCACAGTTAAAAATATATGGCAAATAGAAATCAAACTGGATGGACATTAGCAATAGATGGGAGAGGTGGAAGTTAGAGGAAGGACAGGACTAAAAACAAACAAAATATAACTATTGTAAAATAGAATGTTCAAAAGTTTGGGGTCACATAGAAATGTCCTTGTTTTTGAAAGAAAAGCTCATTTTTGGTCCATAAAAATAACATCAAATTGATCCGAAATACAGTGTAGACATTGTTAATAATGTTGTAAATGACTATTGTAGCTGGAAATGGCAGATTTTTTATGGAATATCTACCTAGGTGTACAGAGGCCCATTATCAGCAACCATCACTCCTGTGTTCCAATGGCACGTTGTGTTAGCTAATCCAAGTTTATCATTTTAAAAGGCTAATTGATCATTAGAAACCCCTAAAAAATCATGAGAAAACCCTTTTGCAATTATGTTAGCACAGCTGAAAACTGTACTGATTAAATAAACAATAAAACTGGCATTCTATAGACTACTTGAGTATCTGGAGCATCATCATTTGTGGGTTTGATTACAGGCTCAAAATGGCCTGAAACAAAGGACTTTCTTCTGAAACTCATCAATCTATTCTTGTTCTGTGAAATGAAGGTTATTCCATGCAAGAAATTGCCAAGAAACTGAAGATCTGGTACAATGCTGTGTACTACTCCCTTCGCAGAACAGCACAAACTATCTCTAACCAGAATAGAAAGAGGAGTGGGAGGCCCCGGTGCACAACCGAGGAAGAGGACAAGTACATTACAGTGTCTAGTTTGAGAAACAGACACCTCACAAGTCCTAAACTGGCAGCTTCATTAAATAGTACCCGCAAAACACCAGTCTCAACGTCAATAGTGAAGAGGCAACTCTGGGATGCTGGCCTTCTAGGCAGAGTTCCTCGGTCCAGTGTCTGTGTTCTTCGGCCCATCTTAATCTTTTCTTTTTATTGGCAAGTCTGAGATATGGCTTTTTCGTTGCAACTCTGCCTAGAAGGCCAGCATCCCGGAGTCGCCTCTTCACTGTTGACGTTGAGACTGGTTTGTGCAAAAATAATAAAGGAAACTATATTTTAAAAGTATAAATATCTATATATGTATATACAGTTGAAGTCGGATGTTTACATACACCTTAGCCAAATACATTCAATCTCAGTTTTTCACAATTCCTGACATTTAATCCTAGTGAAAATTCCCTGTCTTACGTCAGTTAGGATCACCACTTTATTTTAATGTCAGAATAATAGTAGAGAGAATGATTTATATCAGCTTGTATTTCTTTCCTTACATTCCCAGTGGGTCAGAAGTTTACATACACTCAATTAGTATCTGGTAGCATTGCCTTTAAATTGTTTGACTTGGGTCAAATGTTTTGGGTAGCCTTTCACAAGCTTCCCACAATAAGTTGGGTAAAATTTGGCCCATTCTTCCTGACAGAGCTGGTGTAACTGAATCAGGATATAGGCCTTCTTGCTCGCACACACTCTTTCAGTTCTGCCCACAAATGTTCTATGGGATTGAGGTCAGGGCTTTGTGATGGCCACTCAAATACCTTGACTTTGTTGTCCTTAAGCCATTTTGTCACAACTTTGGAAGTATTCCTGGGGTCATTGTCCATTTGGAAGACCCATTTGCGACCAAGCTTTAACTTCCTGACTGATGTCTTGAGATGTTGCTTCAATATATCCACATAATTTCCCATCCTCATGATGCCATCTATTTTGTGAAGAGCACCAGTCCCTCCTGCAGCAAAGCACCACCACAACATGATGCTGCCACCACGTGCTTCACGATTGGGATGATGTTCTTCGGCTTGCAAGCCTCACGCTTTTTCCTCCAAACATAACGATGGTCATTATGGCCAAACAGTTATATTTTTGTTTCATCAGACCAAAGGACATTTCTCCAAAAAGTACGATCTTTGTCCCCATGTGCAGTTGCAAACTGTAGTCTGGCTTTTTTATGGCAGTTTTGGAGCAGTGGCTTCTTCCTTGCTGAGCGGACTTTCAGGTTATGTCGATATAGGACTCGTTTTACTGTGGATATAGATACTTGTGTACCTGTTTCCTCCAGCATCTTCACAAGATCCTTTGCTGTTGTTCTGGGATTGATTTGCACTTTTTGCAACACAGTACGTTCATCTCTAGTACGTTCATCACAGTCAACTTAGTGTATGTAAACTTCTGACACACTGGAATTGTGAAACAGTGAATTATAAGTGAAATAATCTGTATGTAAACAATTGTTGGAAAAATTACTTGTGTCTTGCACAAAGTAGATATCTTAACCGACTTGCCAAATCTATAGTCTGTTAACAAGAAATTTGTGGAGTGGTTGAAAAACAAGTTTTATTGACTCCAACCTAAGGGTATGTAAACTTCCGACTTCAACTGTATGTTTATTTATATGTATGTGGCTATGTGTGTGTATATATATATATATATAAATATATATATAATAATATACCCCAAAAATATATGGGGTATTGGAAATGATGCAGACAATTACATTGATGGTGTTACGATCTTCTAGCGGGACAGACCAAGATGCAGCGAGGTTTCCAGTGTACATACTTTTATTAACGTAACGTAACTGAGGCGCGGACTCCGACCGCGCCCAAAAAGTCCATGGGGGGGTCCTCAGGTGGGTCTTTGTGTCCATGGTGGCCCGGGGCTTGGAGCCGGCACAGAGGTCATCAGACTCTGGATGCACCCGCTTGACCTGATGCGCTGAGCATGAACAGTACGTACCAGGCTGGGACGACACCCTAGATACCTGATGCGTAGAACAGGAACATTACATGCCAGGCTGGGACGACACCCTAGAGGCCTGGTGCGTGGAACAGGAACAGTCCGTGCCGCTCTCTTGATGCGCACAGGGGCCCTGGTGCGGGAAGCAGGAACAGGCTGTGCTGGGTTTGCGATGCGCACAGGGGTTCTAGTGCGTGGAGCAGGAACAGGCCGTACTGGGCTCGCGATGCGCACTGGGAACCTGGTGCGGGAAGCAGGAACAGGCCGTGCTGGGCTCACGATGCGCACAGGGGACCTGATGCGTGGAGCAGGGACAGGATGTGCCGGGCTCTCGATGCGCACAGGGGACCTGATGCGTGGAGCAGGGACAGGATGTGCCGGGCTCTCGATGCACACAGGGGACCTGATGCGTGGAGCAGGGACAGGACGTGCCGGGCTCTCGATGCGCACAGGGGACCTGATGCGGGGAGCAGGAACAGGCCGTACCAGGCTGGGACGACACCCTAGATACCTGATGCGTAGAACAGGAACATTACATGCCAGGCTGGGACGACACCCTAGAGGCCTGGTGCGTGGAACAGGAACAGTCCGTGCCGCTCTCTTGATGCGCACAGGGGCCCTGGTGCGGGAAGCAGGAACAGGCTGTGCTGGGCTTGCGATGCGCACAGGGGTTCTAGTGCGTGGAGCAGGAACAGGCCGTACTGGGCTCGCGATGCGCACTGGGAACCTGGTGCGGGAAGCAGGAACAGGCCGTGCTGGGCTCACGATGCGCACAGGGGACCTGATGCGTGGAGCAGGGACAGGATGTGCCGGGCTCTCGATGCGCACAGGGGACCTGATGCGTGGAGCAGGGACAGGATGTGCCAGGCTCTCGATGCACATAGGGGACTTGATGCGTGGTGCAGGGACAGGACGTGTCGGGCTCTCGATGCACACAGGGGACCTGATGCGTGGAGCAGGGACAGGACGTGCCGGGCTCCTCGATGCGCACAGGGGACCTGATGCGGGGAGCAGGAACAGGCCGTGCTTGGCTCGCGATGCGCACAGGGGCCCTGGTGCGAGGAGCAGGAACAGGCTGTGCTGGGCTCGCGATGCGCACAGGGAGCCTGGTGCGGGGAGCCGGCACCCTTCTTCCAGATTGTTCACTCACCCTAGCCTCACAGATGCGGGGAACTGGAATGTCGCGCACCAGGCTGTGGGCGCGCACCGGAGACACCGCACGCAGAGCCGGCGCAGGATATCCTGGTCCAAGAAGGCGCACTGGAGACCAAGATCGCTGAGCCGGCACCCTCCTTCCAGGCTGTTCGCTCACCCTAGCCTGACAGACGCGGGGAGCTGGAATGTCGCGCACCAGGCTGTGGGCGCGCACTGGAGACACAGTGCGTAGAACCGACGCAGGATATCCTGGTCCGAATAGGTGCACCGGAGACCAGGAGCGCTGAGCCAACACCCTCCTACCTGGCTGCAAACTCCCCCTAGCTCGACAGATGCGGGGAGCTGGCATGTCGCGCACCGGGCTGTGAACGCGCACTGGAGACACCGTGCGTTTCACCGCATAACACGGTGCCTTACCAGAGCGAAGCTCCCTCCGGTGGCACGGGGAGTTGGCTCAGGTGTCCAACCTGGCTCACACAACCTCCCCATGTGCCCCCCCAATTTCTTGGGGCTGCCTCTCGGGCTTCCTCACCAGCCGTGTTCCCACGTACTTCTGCCGCTCGGGTTTCCATGCTCCATATTTTTCTTCATAATATCGCCGCTCAGCCTTCGCTGCTTCCAACTCCTCCCTGGGACGGCAATACTCCCCAGGCTGGTTCCAGGGTCCCTTTCCATCCAGGATTTCTTCCCATGTCCAGTTCTCCTGCTGACCCCTATTATCTCGCTGCTTGGTCCTTTTATGGTGGGTCAAAGAACAAACATATATATGGTTCCCTATTAGAGGTAACGACAATCAGCTGCCTCTAATTGGGAACCATCAAACAAACATAGAAATATAACACCTAGAACACAAAACCCTTCTAACCAAAACTCAAAACTAAACACCAGCCTGCTAAACCAGGCCTGGACGTTACAGATGGAAGCTACAATCTATCTGCAATATTAAAGCTGATCTACCCCCTATGAAAAATTACAAATAAAAATAGCCTTGACGGAACCAAATATCAACATTTGAAGGAGATGTATCTACTGCTTGCATAGTTTTTAACTGTATTTTTGGTTCAGTTGGAGATGCGATTCCAACATATAATTTGTTAACTTGTCGACAAGTTAATAAGCTATTTACATTATTGCAAAAGTGATACTGAATTATGTTTGGTTGTCAACACAACCAAATATCAACATTTCAAAGAGATGTATTGTATCTTCTGCTTGGATAGTTCGATCTGTTCCACTGACTTAGTCAGGCTTTAATTCCAGTTTGTCTATAACTTAATAATTTACATGTTGGATTCACGTCTCCAACGCAACCAAAAATCTAAGTGAAAGAATATAACTAAATCAAATCAAACTTTAAATGCACTTTAAATAAAGTTTGCTTGGATTTTGTCCTATTCTTTAACTTAGATTTTTGGTTCATATGGAGACATGAATCCAACATATACATTATTAACTTGTAGATTACATTTTAAACCAACCAAAGCTTGAAACTCTATAGGCTTATATGCATTGTCTACTTTTAGGTGAATCCTGGGTTGATTTGAAACAATAGCTGTTCATGACATTGAAAATGCTATAGGCTTAAATACCATAGTTGATGAGATATGATTGATATTGTGTGGTTACATTTCATTTGCTCAGTACCCTTTTGAATGACTTTGATAGCAAAATTGAATCTGTTACATTTTTAAGTGGAGATTTCGCAAAACGTTCGAACACTAGCACATTGGTAATACCCACTGGGCACAGATGTCAATTCAACCTCTATTGCACGTTGGTTCAACAAAATTTTGTTGAAATGACGTGGAAACAACCTTGATTCAACCAGTGTGTGCCCAGTGGGTAGTTAGTGACAAATATTAAAGCTAAGCATGGCTGGGCATGGTTAAAATCCTGGATGGGAGACAAAAGGGATAGCTGTAGATCGATCAATACTCCAGCAGGAAATGTTGCCCAGCCTGTTGTTTTTTTCTGATAGTGGAGAACATTGACAAGTAAACTATTCTTAATCTTAGGACTCTTGATATCTCTTTTGTTCGAGGCATGGTTCACATCAGGCAATGCTTCTTGTGAATAGCAAACTCAAATTTTGTTAGTGTTTTGTATAGGGCAGGGCAACTCCAACCAACATCTCCAATCTCATCTCATTGATTGGACTCCAGGTTAGCTGACTCCAGACTCCAATTAGCTTTTGGAGAAGTCATTAGCTTTGGGGTTCACATACTTTTTCCAACCTACACTGTGCATTTTTAAATGATGTATTCAAAATAGACAAGGGGAATACAATAATCTTTGTGTTATTAGTTTAAGCACACTGTGTGTGTCTATTGTTGTGACTTAGATGAAGATCAGATCAAATTGTATGACCAATTTGTGCAGAAATGCAGGTAATTCCAAAGGGTTCACATACTTTTTCTAGCCACTGTATGACACAGAGCTCAAGGAGTGGAACTTTAGCACAAAACATGTCTGGATTTCCGGACAGTCACATGATTGTCAACCCAGCCGTCGCTAGATGTTGGTTTAAGTTCATAACACTTCCCCATTCCTTGGGAGAGTGTGTCCCCATGCTTCCCTATACCACGTCCCTCATGTATACACTCCCCTCTGATGGCCTCAGGCGCCATCCAACTTCTGACACCAACGCACCGAATTCGGGGGTAGCTCTGCCCGGGACATGACCCCAGGTCCCACCTTAGCCATTATATGAAGAGATCCAAACCTCTTCACAGGGTCGCTAGGTGTTGGGTTGCTACAATGGATGCCTATTTATTAGAGAGGGTAGCAACAAGAAGCAAAACAGAGTCTGTATTTGTCAGCGCCATGCAGTGTCAGTAGATAAATCCAACCGATGCCCAACTTATCAGCTATATAAATGAAACTCCAACAAGTCAAAGATATACTGTAATCAGCCTTTTGTTTATAACCATTAATGACCTTCAACATTCTTACTGAAACATTATTGTCTTCTTTCTCAGAGTCCATACCACACCATGAAGTACAACTAATATTCAGAACACTGGTTAAGCTTGGGACGGGAGACAACAAAGATGGCACACAACAAGAGGTCATCCCTGTCCAATGCCCGGGGTCGTGAAATTTATGTTGGAAGTGAAATCAGGGATTCCATTTCACTTCTGGATGTTTTGTACTCAAATGCATTTGAAGAAGAGGACATAGACTCAGCAGTAGCTAAGAAGACCGAGGTAGATTTTTACAGAGGAGCCCCACCTCAATGGCTTAACTTCTACTGGGCTGAAAGGACAACGTCAGCTGATAAAACAACCCCCTTTATCAAAAGAGACGGGTACACTGAGCTGATAAAAAATATTAAGAAACGGCGTAAGGGCGACCTGACATCTACCATCAAGCTGCTGCATCAGCCAGGCAGCGGGGGAACCACTCTGGCCAAGCAGGTGCTCTGGGATATGAGGAAAACACTCAGATGTGCTGTTCTAACAGGTGCTACCTCAGACATCTCCGCTATCGCCAAGCAGGTGATTCACCTTTTCACTGCAGGCGGTCAAGGCCACCAGAACACTGTGCTCTTAATGCTAGAAGATGAGCATATTCTGGAGAATCTGCAGGATGCCATCATGAAAGAGATTAGAGACCGAAACATCCCAACCCACATGCCTGTGGTCATCATTTTAAACTGTGTGCGTAAGGCAGTTATCAAACAAGTGGACCATGACAACTCAAGAAATGTTTTTCTCAGGACGGAACTTTCTGAAGCAGAGAAACATCAGTTTGAGGAGAAACAGATTGAGATCAGTCGAAGCTACAGCAATGAACACAAACAGTTTCATGGCTTTAACATAATGCGAGAAAATTTCAGTGGAGATTATGTTAAAGAAACGTGTGCCTTTTTAGATGTCAGGAAAAAAAGAAGACCTAAAAAATCCCAGCTTCTTGCATTCTTATCACTGGTGAATGCCTACGTCCCTGGATCCCACCTTCTGCAGTCTCAATGTCAGGCATTTCTTGGGCATCAAGACGGAGGTTGTTCCTTTGAGCAGCGAATGGAGCCTTTCACTCATCTGACAGTGACATTCCCTTCACAACAGGGACAAGACAAACATGTCCGCATGGCTCACCCACTGATTGCACAGCAGTGTGTTGAGTTACTGGCTACAGCAGGTGTGACCAGGAGTAATACAGCAAGGCACTTTCTGATAGACTTTTGTGGAGAAGAGGTGCAGCAACATTTGATGTCCGTCATCAAAGATATGCTAACTAAGAGGGAAATCACTGTGGATGATCAGCAGAACGCAGATTGGAAACAAGGAGAAGAGAGGAAAGGCAAGTTTTCCAGGTTGATTCAAGATATTGAAGATACTGAAGGCAAAGAATCCAAAAGCATGTGTGTATCTGTTTTACAACTAGCTTCAAAGAAATTCAAGCAAAACCCATTCTTTCCTCAAGCTCTTGCTCGTTTCTTTTACATTGTGAAGAGAGCCTATTCTGAAGCGGAGAAGTGGGCAAAAATAGCAAAAGACAGAGATCCCAACAATTCATTTGTTGCTGACACACTGGGGCAAGTATACAAGAACCGTTTGATGAGCAGGATGAAAATAGAGCGGAGTTCCTTCAGGGTTACTAAACAGCAGGGTTCCTTTAAGGTTCCCGAAGAGCTGGGTTACATCTCTGCACATGAAATTTTGCAACTATCAACAATGGCCTTTGAGGCTTTCAAAGATGAGGAAAAGGCTGCTGAAAATGAGCAGGGAGCAGACATGCAGTACGATGGTATTAACAAAGTCTCACACATCTATAACAACAGGGGACTATTTGGTTATCTACAGGTTGCCAACATTGTTTTTGACTCGCTTGTATCTCTTGATAAAAACTGGCGAAAGGTCCTTACCATGGAAATATCCGCTGACTCTTTCTTCAAATCAATCGGACAGAAAAAGCTCTTCAAGTACAAGCCACTCATCATCAGCCTCAGGGATGAGGTGGAGAGGAAATGTGAGTTTTTTTATGTTTACCTGACTTACTCCAAGCCCAGCATTAAAGAAAATGAACCGCATTACTTTCAGACTGATGTCAAGAACTGCTACCTCAAATACGTGGGGACATGCACACCTATACACTCAGATTCTGCAACAGGTGTACCCCTCCAGAAGCTCAAAGAAGAAATGGCCATTACTTTCCCTGGACTGCTTTGCTGTCTTAATAAGGGCTATGATGAATCTAACTTACACCGAATAACAACATTGTGGGGGGAAATAAAAAAATATATAAAAAATAAAGATGGTGACAACAAAGCATTCCAAAACTTCATCCTTGCCAACATCATCTTAAGCAAAGTGAAAGCAGCATCTCCAATTCTTACCCCTTTGCCAATCCTAAGAAGCAGTCTGGAGAGACATCTAGTGGCTAATCTCAGTAACCAAACCCCAGAGTTTTACTTCTTAGTCCTTTTGCTGTTTTGGCCCGAGGAGCATAAGAAAATGGAATTCAATGTTGACCTCAACAAATGTGTTCTAGAGATGCAAGAGTCCTACAACAACACATACAAGAAGCATCTTCGCTCAAGGTACCTTCGCCCCCTTATTTTCCTGGGAAAGGGTGAGGGTTTGAGCAGATTGGTTCATGGATCAAAAATAGACAACCTATTGGAAAATTTGAGTGGTAAGGTGTGGAGTGAAACCAGTGTCCAGGATCTTCTTCTTCCAGTCAATGGAGTGGTTAGACAGCACAGAGTGTTTGCGTGCGTTAATGGCAAGGAGATTAAAGTTTGTGCCGACCAACAAAGCAAAGTTTGGAAGTCCGGAGAAGTCTGCTTCTACCTTGGCTTCACCATTAGAGGTCCTGTGGCCTACGACATCCAATACCCATCCCATTCAGGTAGGATTAAAGAGGAGGAGCCTCGTAAAATGTTGTAAGTACCAGACATCAAATTGATCAAAGACTGGTACAGTTCTAATTCTAGTTTTAAAATGTTCATCTCTATGTTCTCTCACTCGTTCAAGTTCTTGATATTTGAATGTGCTAATAATTCACAATATAGTGACATGAGACGTCCAAAATCTACACAGGGGAAACAGTGACGCTGGGAGTATTTTTTACTCCTCTCAAAGGAGATCATTGTTATGATATTTGTGATATCATTGATTTTAAAATGCTTTGTGTACCAGGAAATTAAGACCACTGTATTATCACTGAGGTTAGTGCTTGGTGTGGCTGATTTTCTGATTGATGTGTCTGTCCCCAGGGCCTGTGAGAAGTTGAACAACGTGCCAATGTGATGGTGAGTTAATGTTTGTTACAGTATTCATAGAGCGTACAATGGTAATAGATAAATGTTTTACGAATGCAACTTTACCACTACCTATGTTGAGTGAGCTCTGTATTCATGAATATTAAATAGTTTTCATGAAAATAACAAATATGGTGGGAAAATCCTACATTTTGCTCCAGTTTCACAGCTGGCAGCTGCACTCTTATGAATTCGTAATTTGAGTGCATCATTTGTCAAATTCGGAGGTGATGGAACAAAAAGTGAGCGTGAAAGGGGTGTTACCTGGGGGCCTCTCAGGTACCAGAACACATGAAAAAAAAAAGTTTGTTTATAATCAAGCATTGCATGCATTATCATCGCTTTTGCTAGCTTACAGTAGTAGAGCAGAGCTTCTTGCAGTAGGTGCACACGTTGGGAAAAAAATGTAAGCCTAGGGTTCAGGGAAGTTTTTTGCCTTTTATCAATGCATTTCATGCAATTCTACATACCTTTAGATGACTGGAGACATTAGCAGACTATAAAACCTCACAAATTATCGAAATGTCAGGCTACTTTGACACTGACAAACTGAGAATCTGACATCAATAAAAACAACCATGTCTTGTATCCATCAATAGCTTAGGCCTAGGTGTATGGCGGTGACGATTTTAGCATGTCAATCTTGGTGGGGCAAAATTCCCCAAATTTTTTTAGCTTCTTTCCAGCAAAGTCACTACACAATAAAATAATAATTATTATTATTTTGCTAAAAATATCTCTGCCCCACCTGCCCTTAATGGTGGGTCGCCACTGGTGTGTGGAGACACATACTGTACAATATAAGGAGGAAAGTATAGTCCTAAAAAGCTTTCTAGTTTCACTGAATCACTCAATGATGCTCAGCTCATTCACCTGCGATGGCCGATGCGCACGTGCTTAAAGCCAACTCTTTCTTGTTTTCAAATAAAATAAAAAGTTATTAGTCACATACACATGATTAGCAGATGTTAATGCAAATGTAGCGAAATGCTTGTGCTTCTAGTTCCAACAGTGCATTAATATCTAACCAGTAATCTAACAATTACACAACAACTACCTTATATACACAAATGTAAAGGGATGGAATAAGAATATGTAAATATAAATATATGGATGAGCGATGGCCGAGTGGCATAGGCAAGATGCAATAGATGGTACAAAATACAATATATACATATGAAATGAGTAATGTATGATATGTAAACATAATTAAAATGGCATTATTTAAAGTGACTTGTGATCCATTTATTAAAGTGGCCAGTGATTTGAGTTTGTATGTAGGCAGCAGCAATGGCTGTTTAACAGTCTGATGGCCATGAGATAGAATCTGTTTTTCAGTCTCTCAGTCCCAGCTTTGATGCACCTGTACTGACCTCGTCTTCTGGATGGTAGCGGGGTGAACAGGCAGTGGCTCGGGTGGTTGTTGTCCTTGATGATCTTTTCGGCCTTCCAGGGACATCTGGTGCTGTAGGTGTCCTGAAGGGCAGGTAGTTTGCCCCTGTTGATGCATTGTGCAGACCGCACCATCCTCCTGAGAGCCCTGCAATTGTTGGAGGTGCAGTTGCCATACTAGACGATGGTACAGCCCGACAGGATGCTCTCAATTGTGCATCTGTAAAAGTTTGTGAGGGTTTTAGGTGACAAGCCAAATTTCTTCAGCCTCCTGAGGTTGATGAGACGCTGTTGCGCCTTCTTCACGACACTGTCTGTGTGGGTGGACCATTTCAGTTTGTCCGTGATGTGTACGCCGTGGAACTTAAAACTTTCCACCTTCTCCACTACTGTCTCGTCGATGTGGATAGGGAGGTACTCCCTCAGCTGATCCTGGAAGTCCACAATCATCTCCTTTGTTTTGTTAACGTTGACAGAGAGGTTATTTTCCTGACAACACACTCTGAGTGCCCTCACCTCCTCCCTGTAGGCTGACTCGTTGTTGTTGGTACTGTTGTGTCGTCTGCAAACTTGATGATTGAGTTGAAGGCGTGCATGGCCATGCAGTCATGGGTGAACAGGGAGTACAGGAGGGGGCTGAGCACGCACCCTTGTGGGGCCCAAGTGTTGAGGATCAGCGAAGTGGAGATGTTGTTTCCTACCTTCACCACCCGGGGGCGGCCCGTCAGAAAGTCCAGAACCCAATTGCATAGGGCGGGGTTGAGACCCAGGGCCTTAAGCTTAATGATGAGCTTGGAAGGTACTGTGGTGTTGCATGCTGAGCTGTAGTCAATGAACAGCATTCTTACCTCTTGTCCAGATGGGATAGGGCACTGTGCAGTGTGATGGCGATTGCATTGTCTGTTGACCTGTTGGGGCGGTATGCAATCTGAAGTGGGTCTAGGGTGGCAGGTAAGGTGGAGGTGATATGATCCTTGACTAGTCTCTCAAAGCACTTCATGATGACAGAAGTGAGTGCTTAGGGGCGATAGTAATTTAGTTCAGTTATCCTTGCCTTTCTAATCGATCTGGCCCGGGTATCCTGGAAGGATATTGACCTCATCCCGTCAGTAGAGGATGCCTGGTTGATCTTTAAAAGTCATTTCCTCACCATCTGAAATAAGCATTCCCCTTTCAAAAAAATGTTGAACTAAGAATAGATATAGCCCTTGGTTCACTCCAGACCTAACTGCCCTCGACCAGCACAAAAACATTCTGTGGCGGACTGCACTAGCATCGAAGAGTCCCCGCGATATGCAACTTTTCAGGGAAGTCAGGAACCAATACACGCAGTCAGTTAGGAAAGAAAAGGCTAGGTTTTTCAAACAGAAATTTGCATCCTGTAGCTCTAACTCCAAAAGGTTTTGGGACACTGTAAAGTCCATGGAGAATAAGAGCACCTCTCCCAGCTGCCCACTGCACTGAGGCTAGGAAACACTGTCAGCACCGATAAATCCATGATAATCGAGAATTTCAATAAGCATTTCTCTACGGCTGACCATGTTTTCCTCCTGGCTACCCCAACCCCGGCCAACAGCTCCGCACCCCCTGCAGCTACTTGCCCTGCAAATTCTTGCCCAAGCCTCCCCAGCTTCTCCTTCACCCAAATTCAGATAGCAGATGTTCTGAAAGAGCTGCAAAACCTGGACCCGTACAAATCAGCTGGGCTAGACAATCTGGACCCTCTCTTTCTAAAATTATCCGCCGCCGTTGTTACAACCCCTATTACCAGTCTGTTCAACCTCTCTTTAGTATTGTCCGAGATTCCTAAAGATTGGAAAGCTGCCGCGGTCATTCCCCTCTTCAAAGAGGGAGACACTCTAGACCCAAACTGTTACAGACCTACAGTTGAAGACTGAAGTTTACATGCACCTTAGCCAAATACATTTAAACTCAGTTTTTCACAATTCCTGACATTTAATCCTAGAATGTGAAATGTCAGAATAATAGTAGAGAGAATTATTTATTTCAGCTTTTATTTCTTTCATCACATTTCCAGTGGGTCAGAAGTTTACATACACTCAATTAGTATTTTGTAGCATTGATTTTTAATTGTTTAACTTGGGTCAAACATTTCTGGTAGGCTTCCACAAGCTTCCCACAATAAATTGGGTGAATTTAGCCCATTCCTCCTGACAGAGCTGGTGTAACTGAATCAGGTTTGTAGGCCTCCTTGCTCGCACACACTTTTAAGTTCTGCCCACAAATTCTCTATAGGATTGAGGTCAGGGTTTGAGGTCAATACCTTGACATTGTTGTCCTTAAGCCATTTTGCCGCAACTTTGGAAGTATGCTTGGGGTCATTGTTCATATGGAAGACGCATTTGCGACCAAGCTTTAACTTCCTGACTGATGTCTTGAGATGTTGCTTCAATATATCCACATAATTTTTCCTGCTCATGATGCCATTTATTTTGTGAAGTGCACCAGTCCCTCCTGCAGCAAAGCACCACCACAACATGATGCTGCCACCCAGTGCTTCACGGTTGGGATGGTGTTCTTTGGCCTGCAAGCTTCCCCCTTTTTCCTCCAAACATAACAATGGTCATTATGGCCAAACAGTTACATTTCTGTTTCATCAGACCAGAGGACATTTCTCCAAAAAGTACAATCTTTGTCCCCATGTGCAGTTGCAAACCGTAGTCTGGCTTTTTTATGGCGGTTTTGTAGCAGTGGCTTCTTCCTTGCTGAGCGGCCTTTCAGGTTATGTCGAAATAGGACTTGTTTTACTGTGGATATAGATACTTGTGTACCTGTTTCATCCAGCATCTCCACAAGGTCCTTTGCTGTTGTTCTGGGATTGATTTGCACTTTTTGCACCAAAGTACGTTCATCTCTAGGAGACAGAACACGTCTCCTTCCTGAGCGGTATGATGGCTGTGTGGTCCCATGGTGATTATACTTCCGTACTATTGTTTGTACAGATAAACATGGTACCTTCAGGCATTTGGAAATTGCTCCCAAGTATGAACCCGACTTGTGGAGGTCTACAATTTTTTTCTGAGGTCTTGGCTGATTTCTTTAGATTTTCCCATGATGTCAAGCAAAGAGGCACTGAGTTTAAAGGTAGGCCTTGAAATACATCCATAGGTACACCTCCAATTGACTCAAATGATGTCAATTAGCCTTCCAGAAACTTCTAAAGACATGACATCATTTTCTGGAATTTTCCATGCTTTTTAAAGGCACAGTCAACTTAGTGTATGTAAACTTCTGACCTACTGGAATTGTGATACAGTGAATTATAAGTGAAATAATCTGTATGTAAACAATTGTTGGAAAAATTACTTGTGTCATGCACAAAGTATATGTCCTAACCGACTTGCCAAAATTATAGTTTGTTAACAAGAAATTTGTGGAGTGGTTGAAAAATGAGTATTAATGACTCAAACCTAAGTGTATGTAAACTTACGACTTCAACTGTATATCGATCCTGCCTGCCTTTCTAAAGTCTTCGAAAGCCAAGTTAACAAACATATCACCATTTTGAATCCCATCGTACCTTCTCCGCTGTGCAATGCGGTTTCCGAGCTGGTCACGGGTGCACCTCAGCCACGCTCAAGGTACTAAACGATATCATAACCACCATCGATAAAAGACAGTACTTTGCAGCAGTCTTCATCGACCTGGCCAAGGCTTCCGACTCTGTCAATCCCCATATTCTTATCGGCAGACTCAATAACCTTGGTTTCTCAAAATGACTGCCTCGCATGGTTCACCAACTACTTTTCAGATAGTGTTCAGTGTGTCAAATCGATAGGCCTGTTGTCCGGACCTCTGGCAGTCTCTTTGGGGGTACCACAGGGTTCAATTCTCGGGCCGACTCTTTTCTCTCTATATATCAATGATGTCGCTCTTGCTGCGTGTGATTCCTTGATCTACCTCTACGTAGGCAACAAAATTCTGTATACATCTGGCCCTTCTTTGGACACTGTGTTAACAAACCTCCAAACAAGCTTCAATGCCATACAACACTCCTTCCGTGGCCTCCAACTGCTCTTAAACGCTTGTAAAACTAAATGCATGCTCTTCAACCGATCGCTGCACGCACCTGCCCAACTAACATCACTACTCTGGACGGTTCTGACCTACAATATGTGGACAACTACAAATACCTAGATGTCTGGCTAGACTGTTAACTCTCCTTCCAGACTCATATTAAACATCTCCAATCCAAAATTAAATCCAGAACCGGCTTCCAATTTAGCAACCAAGCCTCCTTCACTCACGCTGCCAAACATACCCTTGTAAAACTGACTATCCTACCGGTCCTCAACTTCGGCGATGTAATTTACAAAATAGCCTCCAACACTCTACTCAGCAAACTGGATGCAGTCTATCACAGTGCCATCCGTTTTGTCACCAAAGCCCCATATACCACCCACCACTGCGACCTGTATGCTGTCGTCGGCTGGCCCTCGCTACATATTCGTCACTAGACCCAATGGCTCCAGGTCATCCATAAGTCTTTGCTAGGTAAAGCTCCACCTTATCTCAGCTCACTGGTCACCATAACAACACCCACCCGTAGCACGCGCTCCAGCAGGTATATCTCACTAGTCATCCCCAAAGCCAACACCTTCAGACGACTTTCCTTCCAGTTCTCTGCTGCCAATGATTGGAACGAATTGCAAAAATTGTTGAATTTGGAGACTTATATCTCCCTCACTAACTTTAAGCATCAACTATCTGAGCAGCTTACCGATCACTCCAGCTGTACACATCCCATCTGTAAATAACCCAACCAACTACCTACCTCATCCCCATATTGTTTTTATTTACTTTTTTCTCTTTTGCACACCAGTATTTCTACTTGCACATCATCATCTGCACATCTATCACTCCAGTGTTAATTTGCTAACTTGTAATGACTTCGCTACTATGGCCTATTTATTGCCTTACCTCCTTACGCCTCCTTACGTGTTATTGACCGTACATTTGTTTATTCCATGTGTATCTCTGTGTTGTAGTTTGTGTTGCACTGCTTTGCTTTATCTTGGCCGGGTCGCAGTTGTAAATGAGAACTTGTTCTCAACTGGCCTACCTGGTTAAATAAAGGTTAAATAAAATAATATATATATTTTTTTATTCTTTGGTACAGGAACAATGGTGGCCATCTTGAAGCATGTGGGGACAGCAGACTGGGATAGGGAGCGATTTAATATGTCCGTAAACACATCAGCCAGCTGGTTTTCACATGCTCTGAGGACGTGGCTAGGGATGCCGTCTGGGCCAGCAGCCTTGCCGTTTAAATGTCTTACGTCGGCCATGGATGAAGGCCTGATTCACGCAGTCTCCTCTGAACAGTTGATGTTGTGATGTGTCTTTTGAACTCTGTGAAGCATTTATTTGGGCTGCAATCTGAGGTGCAGTTAACTCTAATAAACATATCCTATGCAGCAGAGGTTACTCTGGGTCTTCCTTTTCTGTGGCAGGTCCTCATGAGAGCCAGTTTCATCATAGCGCTTAATGGTTTTTGCACTTGAAGAAAGGTTCAAAGTCATTGACATTTTCCGGATTGACTGACCTTCATGTCTTAAAGTAATGATGGACTGTCGTTTCTATTTACTTATTTGAGCTGTTCTTTCCATATGCAATACGAACTTGGTCTTTTACCAAATAGGGCTATATTCTGTGTACCGTCCCTACATTGTCACAACACAACTGATTGGCTCAAACGCATTAAAAAGGAAAGAAATTCCACAAATTAACTTGTAGCAAGGGACACCTGTTAATTAAAATGCATTCCAGGTGACTACCTCATGAAGCTGGTTGAGAGAATGCCAAGAGTGTGCAAAGCTGTCATCAAGGCAAAGGGTGGTTCGTTTGAAGAAGCTCAAATATAGAATATATTTTGATTTGTTTAAAGTATTTTGGTTACTACACAATTCCATATGTGTTACTTCAAAGTGTTGATGTCTTCTCTATTATTCTACATTGTACAAAATAGTTCAAATAAAGAAAAACCCTTGAATGAGTAGGTGTGTCCAAACTTTTGACTGGTACTGTACATTTCCTAACCCAAACACGAGGCATATTTTTCTCATCAAAGTTGAATTGAAGCGGTCAAACTAATCCGTGTGTTTGTGTCCCTGCATGTGATGATCCCTCCATTAAGGAGAAAGGGAGAGTTCTACACGTAGAACACAGTGGTGGGTACTGTACATAGAAAAAGCAGATCAGTTAACCCGCTTCCACCTCAAGATACTCTATCCATCTTTCTGAAGGGAGTTATCCTGCAGGAATGAGGGTTTTCATGGTTTCCTGTACACTGTGACATTGGGCTAGGACAGCAGGACACCTCACACTCCGTTTATATCTGATGCCATGTGATACTGCATTAACAGGTTAATTGATACTATGTTTATATCTGATGCCATGTGATACTGCATTAACAGGTTAATTGATACTATGTTTATATCTGATGCCATGTGATACTGCATTAACAGGTTAATTGATACTATGTTTATGTCTGATGCCATGTGATACTGCATTAACAGGTTAATTGATACTCTGTTTATATCTGATACCATGTGATACTACATTAACAGGTGAATTGATACAGCATTAACAGGTTATACACACAACACAAGGACTCTAAAACAAAGACCAGAGAAGACCAATCAGTCAATTGGTCAGACGACATCCTGACCGATTCAGAGGGGTTGGGTTAAATGTGGAAGACCCATTTCAGTTGAACGGATTCAGTTGTACAACTGACTAGGTATCTCCCTTTCCCCTTTCAATGTGACCCTTCTTTACAGTTTGAAGTCCTATAGAAAATGTATGAAATCCAAAACAAGATAGCAATGTATCCAGAATAAACTAAGAATGATCAGACATGTAAATAACCTTGTGTCAGAAGAAACTGTCGGCTCCATGTTAGTCTTAAGCTACAGTTTTATAGTCTCTCTCTCTCAACAGGAAGTAGTCCTGAGATATGTCAATCTACCAAATTTATTTGAGGTGTTTATAGAAGATGCAATTTTTTACTTTAGAATGGAACTAATACATAAACTAAAATCCCGATAACTACTAATTATGTGTATGTGACCAATAAAATGTGATTAGATTTTGATTTGATAAAATAAAGTTCATGTTTTGGTTACCTCATTCACATTCCATTTTTTCAGACTTGAGTCTTACCCAAGCTTTAACAAATGCAGAGTATCAGGGCTGCTCTGGGTATGTGAGAGCAAAGTCTCGCTGCAGTACCACTTCAACTCCTGGTATCCTCACAGGGCAGAGCTACACATGTCAACATGAACAAGTCTTTGCTTATTGACCTGGAATTTGTCTTTATATACTGTATATTTCCTAACCAAAACATGAGGCAACCTTTTCTCAGCAAAGTTCTACACGTAGAACACTGTGGTGTATACATAGAAAAAGGAAATTAAGTCACCGTTTTCACATCAAGATTCCCTATCCATCTTTCTGTCTGAAGGGAGTTATCCTGCAGCTGTGAGGGTTATCATGGTTTCCTGTACACCGTGACTTGCAGATCTATTGAGCCAGGACAGCAGCACACCTCATGCCACATTTATATCTGATGCCATGTGATACTACGTTAACACAGGTTATTCAGGACATCTTTTCCTCTTCCTCATGGTTTTATTTAACTAGGCAAGTCAGTTAAGAACAAATTCTTATTTAAAATGACGGCCTACACCGGCCAAACCCGGGCGATGCTGGGCCTCTAGCACTGAGATGCAGTGCCTTAGATCGCTGCACCTGTAATGAACACGAAGGGAGACAGAGAGCTGGGTTCAAGCGCAGGGTGCAGCAGAAGGTCATACACAAGGGGTCCAAAAAGGCAACATTACAGGCAGGGAAAAGGCTAGTAACGTTGTCCAGGAGAACAGGCAATAGGTTGATAACAGGAAATCCAATAGGCTAAGGTACAGGCAGGGAATAGGCTAAATGCATCATTAGTGAGGCAGGCAAACACTATAAATACACAGGATGCAAAAACAGCACTCAAATAGAACACAAATAGAAATGTATCACAAAACAAACAATACCTCACAAAGATGGGGTGCAAAGAACTGAACTAAATAGTGTGTGATAATGACATACAGGTGTGTGAACAGGTGATCAGAATTCAGATGATTGGGATCCGGAGAGTGAGCTGCGTTCAGGGGATCTACGTGTTTGAGAGTGTGAGTCGGAAGCAGACGTTACATCGCCACTCGGAAGCCATGGTTGCTTCTATTTAAAGTATTTATTCAACCAGGATTATCCTCTCCCTGCAGCACACTAAACATAAAATGGAATTGAAAGTATACAGTGGGGCAAAAAAGTATTTAGTCAGCCACCAATTGTGCAAGTTCTCTCACTTAAAAAGATGAGAGAGGCCTGTAATTTTCATCATAGGTACACTTCAACTATGACAGACAAAATGAGGGAAAAAAAACAGAAAATCACATTGTAGGATTTTTAATGAATTTATTTGCAAATTATGGTGGAAAATAAGTATTTGGTCACATACAAACAAGCAAGATTTCTGGCTCTCACAGACCTGTAACTTCTTCTTTAAGAGGCTCCTCTGTCCTCCACTCGTTACCTGTATTAATGGCACCTGTTTGAACTTGTTATCAGTATAAAAGACACCTGTCCACAACCTCAAACAGTCACACTCCAAACTCCACTATGGCCAAGACCAAAGAGCTGTCAAAGGACACCAGAAACAAAATTGTAGACCTGCACCAGGTTGGGAAGACTGAATCTGCAATAGGTAAGCAGCTTGGTTTGAAGAAATCAACTGTGGGAGCAATTATTAGGAAATGGAAGACATACAAGACCACTGATAATCTTCCTCGATCTGGGGCTCCACGCAAGATCTCACCCCGTGGGGTCAAAATGATCACAAGAACGGTGAGCAAAAATCCCAGAACCACACGGGGGGACCTAGTGAATGACCTGCAGAGAGCTGGGACCAAAGTAACAAAGCCTACCATCAGTAACACACTACGCCGCCAGGGACTCAAATCCTGCAGTGCCAGACGTGTCCCCCTGCTTAAGCCAGTACATGTTCAGGCCCGTCTGAAGTTTGCTAGAGAGCATTTGGATGATCCAGATGAGGATTGGGAGAATGTCATATGGTCAGATGAAACCAAAATAGAACTTTTTGGTAAAAACTCAACTCGTCGTGTTTGGAGGACAAAGAATGCTGAGTTGCATCCAAAGAACACCATACCTACTGTGAAGCATGGGGGTGGAAACATCATGCTTTGGGGCTGTTTTTCTGCAAAGGGACCAGGACGACTGATCCGTGTAAAGGAAAGAATGAATGGGGCCATGTATCGTGAGATTTTGAGTGAAAACCTCCTTCCATCAGCAAGGGCATTGAAGATGAAACGTGGCTGGGTCTTTCAGCATGACAATGATCCCAAACACACCGCCCGGGCAACGAAGGAGTGGCTTCGTAAGAAGCATTTCAAGGTCCTGGAGTGGCCTAGCCAGTCTCCAGATCTCAACCCCATAGAAAATCTTTGGAGGGAGTTGAAAGTCCGTGTTGCCCAGCGACAGCCCCAAAACATCACTGCTCTAGAGGAGATCTGCATGGAGGAATGGGCCAAAATACCAGCAACAGTGTGTGAAAACCTTGTGAAGACTTACAGAAAACGTTTGACCTCTGTCATTGCCAACAAAGGGTATATAACAAAGTATTGAGATAAACTTTTGTTATTGACCAAATACTTATTTTCCACCATAATTTGCAAATAAATTCATTAAAAATCCAACAATGTGATTTTCTGGATTTCTTTTTCTCATTTCGTCTGTCATAGTTGAAGTGTACCTATGATGAAAATTACAGGCCTCTCTCATCTTTTTAAGTTGGAGAATTTGCACAATTGGTGGCTGACTAAATACTTTTTTGCCCCACTGTATACACTGTACTCTAAACCATCTACTGAATCTTGCCTATGCCGTTCGGCCATCGACTCAAATCTCTAGCCACTTAAATAATAAAAAATTGTATGAAATAAATGTATCACTAGCCACTTTAAACGATGCCATTTATATAATGTTTACATATACTACATTACTCATCTCATATGTATATACTGTACTCTATACCATTTACTGCATCTTGCCTACGCCGGTCAGCCATCGCTCATCCATATATTTATATGTACATACTCGTATTCATTCCTTTACTCTTGTGTGTATAAGGTAGTTGTTGTGAATTTGTTAGATTACTTGTTAGATACTACTGCATGGTCGGAACTAGAAGCACAAGCATTTCTCTACACTCGCATTAACATCTGCTAACCATGTGTATGTGACAAATAAAATTTGATTTGATTTGCTTCACGGAGTCTTGGCTGAACGACAACACTATCAGCATACAGCTGGCCGGTTATATGCTGCACCGGCAGGACAGAAAGGCGCCGTCTGGTAAGACAAGGGGCGGCGGACTATGTATTTTTGTAAATAACAGCTGGTGCACGATATCTAAGGAAGTCTCAAGCTATTGCTCACCTGAGGTAGAGTATCTCATGATAAGCTGTAGACCACACTAACTACCTAGAGAGTTTTTATCTGTATTTTTTGTAGCTGTTTACATACCACCACAGTCAGAGGCTGGCACTAAGACAGCATTGAATAAGCTGTATTCCGCCATAAATCGAATCAAATCTAATTTTATTAGTCACATGCGCCGAATACAACAGGTGTAGATCTTACTGTGAAATGCTTACTTACGAGCCCCTAACCAAAAATGCAGTTTCAAAAAAATACGGAAAAGAATAAGAGATAAAAGTAACAAGGAATTAAAGAGCAGCAGTAAAATAACAATAGCGAGACTATATACAGGGGGATACCGATACAGAGTCAATGTGTGGGGGTAGCGGTTAGTTGAGGTAGTATGTACATGTAGGTAGAGTTATTAAAGTGACTATGCATAGACGACAACAGAGAGTAGCAGTGGGGGTAGAAGCTGTTTAGAAGCCTCTTGGACCTAGACTTGGTGCTCCAGTACCGCTTGTCGTGCGGTAGCAGAGAGATCAGTCTATGACTAGGGTGGCTGGAGTCTTTGACAATTTTTAGGGCCTTCCTCTGACACCGCCTGGTATAGAGGTCCTGGATGGCAGGAAGCTTAGCCCCAGTGATGTACTGGGCTGTACGCACTACCCTCTATAGTGCCTTGCGGTCGGAGGCCGAGCAGTTGCCATACCAGGCAGTGATGCAACCAGTCAGGATGCTCTCGATGGTGCAGCAGTATAACTTTTTGAGGATCTGGGGACCCATGTCAAATCTTTTCAGTCTCCTGAGGGGGAATAGGTTTTGTCGTGCCCTCTTCACAACTTTCTTGGTGTGCTTAGACCATGTTAGTTTGTTGGTGATGTGGACACCAAGGAACTTGAAGCTCTCAACCTGCTCCACTGAAGCCTCATCAATGAGAATGGGGCGTTCTCGAGACTGACTGTTTAGAATGATCTGCACCCACAGATCATTCTAAACAGCTTCTGCCCCCAAGTCATAAGACTCCTGAACACCTCATCAAATCTCTACCCAGACTATTTGCAAGCCCCCCCCCCCCCTTCCCCTCTTTTGCACTGCTGCTACTTTCTGTTGTTATCATGCATAGTCACTTTAATAACTCTACCTTCATGTACATATTACCTCAACTAACCGGTGCCCCCGCACATTGACTCTGTACCGGTACCCCCCTGTATATTGTCTCACTATTGTTATTTTACTGCTGCTCTTTAATTACTTGTTACTTTTATTTCTTATTGTTATCCATATTTTTTGAAGCTGCGCTGTTGTTTAGGGGCTCGTAAGTAAGCATTTCACTGTAAGGTCTACACCTGTTGTATTCGGCGCATGTGACTAAGACAATTTGATTTGATTTGATTTGACTTGCTATTCACAAGGTAAGTCCTGTAAACATTAGAATATCCAAAACTAAGTTAGCTTAGTTTTTGTTCTTGTTCATATTCTGCATCAAAATTTATGAAACATAATATATGGTACATTCATATGGATTTCATCACATTTAAAAGTTGGGCTTGTACCTTGCACCATTGTTACCTCAGGCCTGCACTCTGTGGACCACCACCGGGCAGACTTGATCCAGAGTGAGCCAGGTGAAGCCCATCTTAGATGAGCTCCTGGCCAAAAGAGTTGTCACTGACGAGGGCGAGAGTGAAGTACTGGCCAAAAGCACCAGATGCATTCAGATGAAGAAACACTGCATGGGACCTCTGAAAGCAAACGGCATCATAGATTAAGATATTTTCTGTAAGATCCTGGAGAAGCTGAAGTATCTGCTAATCAGAGACCTGAAGGAAGAATGAGGAGCTGGGATGGTGAATGGGGGGCATTTGAAGTTTATTTTAGGGGAAAGGACATGATGGCAATTAGGCTTTGTTTTATTTCTTTGTGTTTCAACAAATAACACAAACATAACAGGAGCATAGAATCGTTCTTTTATCATTCCTTTATTTCTACATGTAAATATTAGTAGCCAGCAGCACAGTAGCCCAACGTTTTAGCTTGGAGTTTTTGTCATTGATATACACTTTTTGGAGTTGGCTTGGAATTTCCAGCAAGGAAGTCCTCCGAAAAGATAAATGCTCAACCATGTCACCTCGATGCTCTGGATTTACAGACAAGAACATATACAATGTAAATGTAAAAAAGCAAATACTGTAGATACACTTTCCTATTCATTCATTACTGCTGCAGTGCTTGTTGTAGCGCTGAGTGGAAATAGGAAGAACGCATATTTTATGGCTTACAAAGTGTTGAACTTAAACATGAACTCACTCAAACACAGCATCTCTTTGCTGTATTCGTCGACAGTCTCTCTCTAGTTGTGGTTTTAAATGTTTTGAAATCTCACAGTATCAACTTTGCTGTAGATTTATTTTATGCCTGCTACGTTACCGCAGACAAGGTCATCTGAGCCATCGGACTGGCCAGTGGTTGACCTTATAGTGCACTTGACTTGCTCTCTGGGCCCTCGAGAAAGCAGAGTTAGTACTTTTAGGCACATGCAATGGTTCAAAATGGCAACAGTTAGCCTACCCGGTGCGCAGGGCAGCTGAATCGGGGTGCGCTTGCCGCAAAAACCCCATGACGAATAAAACAAAATAGGAGCACAAGGCCTTATTGTTGGGTTTTTACATACATGTTTGGCGATCGACTAGTAATGCCTTGGAGATTGACCAGGCAGTCGCGATCGTCCAGTAGGTGACCACTGCTTTAGAAAGTTGAGTGAAGTTCAATCTCCTGCTTCTCTCTGCGGGCTGATAATTCTGTGCAGCAGTCTGGGGAGCTGCGTGGCAGTCTCGGGGATACTGCGTGTACGCACGCAGTTTAGAGGGAACTTTAATGGGGATGTGTATATCTGAGGTGTATTCACTAAGAAATCAAAAGGAACAAAATGGCCAAAACGGGGAGTGACTAACCTAAACTAACCTGCCGAACGGTTTCAATTGCAAAACATATTGCTACAGTGTGCCCTAATGAATAAACATGTCTATTAAATCTGTCTCTGTTAGTCAAACAGACAACGTGGCGTTGAGAGGAGTGGCCGCTCAATCTTCCCTTTGGGATTTATGGTGTAGTCCAAGCAATGTCATCAATGGAAACCGCAACTCTAACTTTAACAGTTGTGGATCCTGCAGCAGCACTGAGTTTAACACCAACCCCTGGTGGAGAGTGGACCTGCTGGATGTGTACAGAGTGACAGCTGTCACCATCACCAACAGAGAACAATGTTGTCCTTATGGTGCTGAGATCCGCATCGGTAACTCACTGGAGAACCAAGGCAACAACAACTCCAGGGGAGAAATAGACATCAGTACATTTGTATGTCCTGTCTTGAAGGTGTTTGGGTACATTGGTCTTCATCCATGCTTCTGTAGCTATTCAGTGGTTATATATTTAACAGAATGACTGTATTCTCTATCGTACATTGTAGAGCGTCCTCATTCCCTCTCTCGCTCTCTCTCAATTCATTTGAATTTCAATTTAAGGGCTTTATTGGCATGGAAAACATATGTTAACATTGTCAAAGCAATTGAAGTAGATAATAAACAAAAGTGAAATAAACAATAAAAATGTACAGTAAACATTACACTTCACAAAAGTTCCAAAAAAATGAAGACATTTCAAAAATTCTATGAGCAAATAGTTGAAGTACAAAAGGGAATAAACATAAATATGAATTTACAATTGTGTTTGTTCTTCACTGGTTGCCCTTTTCTTGTGGCAACAGGTCACAAATATTGCTGCTGTGATGGCACACTGTTGTATTTCACCCAGTAGTTATGGGAGTTTATCAAATTGGGTTTGTTTTCGAATTCTTTGTGGATCTGTGTAATCTGAGGGAAGTATGTGTCTCGAATATGGTCATACATTTGGCAGGAGGTTAGGAAGTGCAGCTCAGTTTCCACCTCATTTTGTGGGTGTGGGTGTGCACATAGCCAGTCTTCTCTTGAGAGCCAGGTCTGCCTACGGCGTCCTTTCTCAATAGCAAGGCTATGCTCACTGAGTCTGTACATAGTCAAAGCTTTCCTTAAGTTTGGGTCAGTCACATTGGTCAGGTATTCTGCCACTGTGTAATCTCTGTACTCTCTGTTTAGGGCCAAATAGCATTCTAGTTTGCTCAGTTTTTTTGTTATTTCTTTCCAATGTGTCAAGTAATTATCTTTTTGTTTTCTCATGATTTGGTTGGGTCTAATTGTGTTGATGTCCTGGGGCTCTGTGGGGTCTGTTTGTGAACAGAGCCCCAGGACCAGCTTGCTTAGGGGACTTTTCTCCAGGTTCATCTCTCTATAGGTGATGACATTGTTGGTCTGAGAGAGTGTCTTGCTGGTCTGGGCGGGGTGTCTTTTGATCTGTTGCTTCTATGTGAGGTGTTGGGAATGCGGTTGAGGGCGATGTCCTTTAGGGTCCAGGCGAAAGTGGGCATTGCTTCCTTGTATAGGTGGACCTGGTCATAAAGGCTGTTCATTCCAGGGTGGAGTGGTGGGCCAGGTAAATATTTGGTTTTGAGGCACAGTCACAGGAAATACTTGCATTTACCCACTGTATGGTAGCAGGGTGGATGTATTTTCGTGGTAGCAGGGTGGAGATAACCTCTTGTGCGTTGGGGAAAGTAGAAGAAGCTTTTTCATTCACTCCCTTGAGTGCTGTGGCCACCCTTTCCTGCTGTGCTCTCAGGTCGTTTGTGCCTGTGTGTATTATTATTATTTTGAGGCACAGTCACAGGAAATACTTGCATTTACCCACTGTATGGTAGCAGGGTGGATGTATTTTCGTGGTAGCAGGGTGGAGATAACCTCTTGTGCGTTGGGGAAAGTAGAAGAAGCTTTTTCATTCACTCCCTTGAGTGCTGTGGCCACCCTTTCCTGCTGTGCTCTCAGGTCGTTTGTGCCTGTGTGTATTATTATGTGGCTGGGTGACCCTAGGTGGTCCTCAGACAGAAGATCTGGGTGTTTGGACACCAGAGTTTAGACACTGTGTGTTTGGGAAAAAGTTTATTTTCTTGGGTGTGGGGGGTTGTTAGGAGGGCTATCAGGGTGACTGACAGGGGGGTGCTCAGAGGGGGTGGGATCCTCTGGGCTTGGGGTTCTTCATTTGTCGGTCCTGCTGTGATGTTGAGGCTATGGTCAGGGTCTGGGGTGGACTGTTCTGCTGGCTTCTCTGCGGCGGTGGCCAGCTCTCTAATGGGGTTGTTCTCTGTCACACGCCACCCCCCTCACCCCCTCCTCCAGTACTCTGATACTCTCCTCTACTGCTCTGTTTTTCTCCTGCTCCTGCTCTTTCTCCTGTTGATGTTGTCTCACCACAGTTCAGAGTGCAGATATGTCTCTCTCCACCTCCAGCTCTCCGGTTCTTGTTGAGGGGGTTTTGTTGAGCTGGAATTTTGTTTGTGCTGACTGGAGTGTGTTCACCTGCTGTTCCAGCTCCACCTGCCTTACAGGTGGAGCTAGAACAGAACATCTAATGCGATCGAACATATGACTGGGCAGCAAATAGAAAGCATCAACTGAATGTTAAATGTATTTCCTGTCAGGTAATTTAATTGTCTGTGTTGTCTACTTGTTGAATGGTTGTGATGTCTTTATTTGTGGTTGTTTGTAATGTCTTGTTAGTTGGTGTTGGACCCCAGGAAGATTAGCTAGCATTATGGCGTTGGCTAAAGGTGATCCTAATAAAAAATAAACAATTACAAAATTGTCCATAGCTGGGTGAATTTATCCTTCACTCTCCTGCCATTGTTGGGCTCAACGGCTTTGACACCTCTCACTTCACACCTCAGGGCTAATTAAAATTGTACCTGTTCTGTCCTAGCAAGCTTGGTAGCCTTAACTTAGCATTCAGTCCTTATAAAGTAAAATATATAATTGTAATGTATTTTTCTTCTTAGCTATGAAAATAGCTTCAGACTAAACATTACTTACTCAGTTCCAGGTTGGGTGGTGTTTTCAGGTTTCTGTTTGTTTGCCAGAGCATTTGCTGTATAGCTTGGAAATAAGAATTTTTGGTAGTAGGAATCCTTCAGGGAATTTTCCAAAATCAGGCTATAGGTTTGGAGTTTTGATTTGGAGTGAAGGTTGTGGAGGGTAGTATCCTGTATATGTCCTTGCCGAAAAATTCAAGTTTATCTAACTCTAAATCTATCTTTTTGTAAAAACTTGCTGAAAAATGTGGGAGCTCACATGCAGCTGTCTCTCTCTCTCATGCACTCTCTCTCTGTCTCTGTGTCTCTTAATTCAATTTAAGGGCTTTATTGGCATGGGAAACATGTTTACATTGCCAAAGCAAGTGAAATAGATAATAAACCAAAAGTGAAATAAACAATAAATAATACACTCTAAGATGATAAAGAATAACTTCTGTATTAAAACACTTCTCTATGTCCCGGTAGTAAATGTAGCGTTAATAGGAGTGGCCACCCAGTCATCACTGTAAGGGGAACAGAGAATCAGACTATCACCTAGGATTCTGCACCCACACTACACAGGAGACCAACCCCTGGTGGAGAGTCGACCTGCTGAATGTTACCAGGGTGACAGCTGTCAGCATCACCAACAGAGGTGATGGTGTTCCTGAAAGGCTTGATGGTGCTGAGATCCGCATCGGTAACTCACTGGAGAACAGCGGCATCAACAACCCCAGGTGAGTAGTGAAATAGAATAAATAACATTGTACTGTAATTCTGATTGATTGCACAGTTTATGTGATTCGTGACATATGTTGATATGTTCAGTCTTCCTGTAGTGAAGAGCCATTTTCATATGTAGCAACGAACTGTACAATAATCATGTCCCTCACTATATTCCCCACTCCCTTCTCTCTCGCCCTCTTTCTTCCCACCCCCTCTCTCTCTCCCCC
>QNTS01001069.1:55837-123486 GCA_003317085.1 Hucho hucho | reverse complement strand
AACATACAACAAAGCTATGCACAAACAATAACCCACAAAACCCCTCTGAAAACTACAAACATATATATGGTTCCCAATTAGAGGTAACGACACTCAGCTGCCTCTAATTGGGAACCATTTCCCCAACATAGAAATACAACACCTAGAACTAAAAAACCCTTCACCAAAAACGAAACTAAACACGCCAGCCTAAAAACTCTGGCCTGGACGTGACACGTAATCGTCACTGGCGTGTAATCGGTTTAGTTCATCCAGTTTACCTTGGAAACTAGACACTGAAGCCGAATGCATAAAGACTACGGGGAAAAACATCAACCAGAACCGGTTTAAATGCAGGTGGCTCAACTCAAATTTGACTATAAAAGGACACATCATCAAGGGTCAGCCATTGCATTACATGTACCAAGTCAGGTAATAAAATAGCAAGCTACGATTATTAAGCAGAAAATGCATGCAATACAAAGGTTGTACCTTTTAGATGAACCTGATTTCAGATAAAAGTAATTGATTCTCTGAAGTTTTCAGATAATGAAACTGTGATATCATGCGTTCCTTTGCAGATTTGGCTGTGATTCCCACAAAAAGATAGAACCGTCTTCAAACAGACAAAGGTAACGACAATGCCAATATTTCCATTTTGTATTAGTATACATTTGTATTGCCGAAGTTCAGTGCTATAGCGCACTTGAAATGTAAAGGTAATTTGCGGTTGAGTGGACACATGCAGCATTTACCTGGAATGTAGTATCCACTAACATGGGAATATTGCCTTTAAATTTAAATCATGCTGTAGCGCAGAACTTCAGCATTACGGATTGAATTGAGTCATTAGTCGACAACATGCAGAATTATAAGATGATTGATTAACTTTACACTCGAGGGAATTGGCATATATGGACAGTGCCAAATCTCTAACAGAATCAATGTATTTATGTATCAATTAACCCCTACAAGTCTAATGGGGGTTCTGCTAAGCTAACATATGGAATTGTTTTAAGATGGTCATACCATGGATCATTTTGCAATTTGATTTTGAATTTTAGGACCCCTGTAGGGAAGAAAAAATAAGATTTTTATAAAACAATTTGATTAAACATTGAATTTGGCCTTAGTCCATAGAAACACATTGAATAACATGTTCATAGATGGCAAACCATACTGAACAAAAATATGAACGCAATATGCAACAATTTCAACGATTTTACTGAGTTACAGTTCATATAACGAAATCAGTCAATTGAAATAAATAAATTAGGCCCTAATCTATGGATTTCAGATGACTGGGCAGGGGCGCAGCCATGGGTGGGCCTGGGAGGGCATAGGCCCAACCACTTGGGAGCAAGGCCCAACCACTGGGGAGCCAAGCCCAGACATTCGGAATTTGTTTCTCCCCACAAAAGGGCTTTATTACAGACAGAAATACTGTCAGGGTGGCTGGTCTCCCTCAAAACTTCAGACATCTGTGGCATTGTGTTGTGTGACAAAACTGCACATTTAGAGTGGTCTTTTAGTGTCCCAAGCACAATGTGCACCCATGAAATGATCATGCTGTTTAATCAGCCTCTTGATTTGCCACACCTGTAAGGTTTATGGACTATCTTGGCAAATAAGAAATGCTCACTAACAAGGATGTAAACAAATTTGTTCACAAAATTTGAGAGCAATACACTTTTTCTGCATATGGAAAATTTTCTGGGAAATTTTTATTTAATCTCATGAAACATGAGACAAACACTTTACATGTTGTGTTTATATATTTGTTCAGTGTATTTATGCCTAATTACCACTAAAATTCCATGAAAACGATAGAATGACAAATGTAATAAATATGTAAGCTATAGCAGCCTATAGGTAGGTAGCCTAAATCGTGGCTTCTTCCCTGTATTCTTTGTCTATGGCACTGGCCTGAATGATTAGGCGTGTGTGCAGAGGCCCGTCCATTGGAGACGTGACCAGATAGTCAAAAAACAAACAGGAAGTTTGTTTTGAAGTGTCTGAGAGATGAGAAAGATCAGGATATTATATAAAACATTTTGTGACCCATATTTAACCCAATTTTTGGCACTAAACTACTTCCATATATACAGTGCATTTGGAAAGTATTCAGACCCCTTTACTTTTTCAAATTTTTTTTACGTTACAGCCTTATTCTAAAATGGATAAATTGTTTTGTTCCCTCATCAATCTACACACAATGCTCCATAATAACAAAGGAAAAACTGCAAAAAGTCTGTATAGCCATTTGATTACCTGTTCAGGAGTCTTATGGCTTGGGGGTAAAAACTATTGAGAAGCCTTTTTGTCCTAGACTTGGCACTCCGGTACCGCTTGCCATGCGGTAGTAGAGAGAACAGTCTATGACTGCGGTGGCCGGGGTCTTTGACAATTTTTAGGGCCTTCCTCTGACACCGCCTGGTGTAGAGGTCCTGGATGGCAGGCAGCTTAACCCCAGTGATGTACTGGGCTGTACGCACTACCCTCTGTAGTGCCTTGCGGTCAGAGGTGGAGCAATTGCCGTACCAGGCAGTGATGCAACCAGTCAGGATGCTCTCGATGTTGCAGCTGTAGAACCTTTTGAGGATCTCAGGACCCATGCCAAATCTTTTTAGTCTCCTGAGGTGGAATAGGCTTTGTCGTGCCCTCTTCATGACTGTCTTGGTGTGTTTGGACCACTCTAGCTTGTTGTTGATGTGGACACCAAGGAACTTGAAGCTTTCAACCTGCTCCACTACAGCCCCGTCGATGAGAATGGGGGCATGCTCGGTCCTCCTTTTCCTGTAGTTCACAATCATCTCCTTAGTCTTGGTTACGTTGAGGGAGAGTTTGTTGTCCTGGCACCACATGGCCAGGTCTCTGACCTCCTCCCTGTAGGCTGTCTCGTCGTTGTCGGTGATCAGGCCTACCGCTGTTGTGTCGTCTGTAAACTTAATGATGGTGTTGGAGTCGTGCCTGGCCATGCAGTCGTGGGTGAACAGGGAGTACAAGAGGGGACTGAGCACGCACCCCTGGGGAGCTCCAGTGTTGAGGATCAGCGTGGCAGATGTCTTGCTACCTACCCTCACCACCTGGGGGTGGCCCGTCAGCAAGTCCAGGATCCAGTTGCAGAGGGAGGTGTTTAGTCCCAGGATCCTTAGCTTAGTGATGAGCTTTGAGGGTACTATGGTGTTGAACGCTGAGCTGTAGTCAATGAATAGCATTCTCACATAAGTGTGGGAAAGGGCAGGTGGAGTGCGTTGTGGATTGTGAGTAGATTGATGAGGAAGTTTATTTATTTAATCCATTTTAGAATAAGGCTGTAATGTAGCAAAATGTAGAAAAAGTAAAGGGGTCTGAATACTTTCCAAATGCAATGTACTTCCACACATTTTTTTAACTGGTACCGGGCTACTTTCAGATGAGTCTTGTGAGGCTTTCGGGCTCCCTAGAGCAAAACAACCAACGTACGTGTTCGTGAGAGTCTCACCTTTCGATGGTGGGGTCATATTATTATAAAACTATTCGGACACTACAGACAACTTCGAAGACCGATTTTCAGATGTCTCCTGGTCTGACAAACACTGCTGTAGCTCTGTCACCTTCCACTGCAGAAGCAGAAAGCCAACATCGGCAGATGCGGTGGATTGAGAGCAGCCCAGGCTAAATATATCTCTAGCTTAAAGGGGCAATCAGCAGTAGAAACAATAACAAAGTGTACTCCCCACCCCTGAGCTGAGGGATGGGGCTGGATAAATTAAGCCACTCTCAAATTCATGAACAGACTTATGGACTGACCATGCACGATATCAAAATGATACACTACATGGCCAAAAATATGTTGACACCTGCTTGTCGAATATCTTATGGAGTTGGCCCCCCCTTTGCTGCTAAAACAGCCTCCACTCTTCTCGGAAGGCTTTCCACTAGATTTTGGAACATTGCTGCGGGGACTTGCTTCCATTCAGCCACAAGAGCATTAGTGAGGTTGGGCACTGATGTTGGGCTATTAGGCCTGGCCTGCAGTCGGCATCCCAATTCATCCAAAAGGTGTTCAATAGGGTTAAGGTCAGGGCTCTGTGCAGGCCAGTCAAGTTCTTCCACACTGATCGTGACAAACCATTTCAGTTTGGACCGCGCTTTGAGCACGGGGGCATTGACATGCTGAAAGAGGAAAGGGCCTTCCCCAAGCTGTTGCCACAAAAGCTGGAAGCACAGAATCGCCTAGATTGTCATCGGAGGCTGTAGTGTTAAGATTTCCCTTCACTAGAACTAAGGGGCCTAGACCGAACCATGAAAAATAGCCCTAGACCCTCCACCAAACTTTAAAGTTGGAACAATGCATTCAGGCAGCTCCTGGCATCCTTCAAACCCAGATTCGTTCGTCGGACTGCCCGATGGTGAAACGTGATTCATCACTCCAGATAAGGCGTTTCTACTGCTCCAGAGTACAATGGCGGCGAGCTTTACAAAACTACAGCCGATGCTTGGCATTGCGCATGGTGATCTTAGGCTTGTATGCGTCTGTTTGCCCATGGAATCCCATTTCATAAAGCTCCCAACCAACAGTTTGTTGTGCCAACGTTGCTTCCAGAGGCAGCAGTGAGTGTTGCAACTGAGGACAGAGTCGATTTTTACGCGCTTCGGCACTCGGCGGTCCCGTTCTGTGAGCTTGTATGGCCTACCACTTCGCAGCTGAGCTGTTGTTGCTCCTAGACATTTCCACTTCACAATAACAGCACTTACAGTTGACCGGGGCAGGGCAGAAATGTTATGAACTCACTTGTTGGAAAGGTTGCATCCTATGACGGTGCAATTCTACTGCCAATGTTTGTCTATGGAGATTTCATGGCTCTATGCTCGATTTTATACACCTGTCAGCAACGGGTGTTGCTAAAAAAAACAAATATGGAATCAGGTAGTAACTAAACATTTTTTAAACAAATCTAATAATATTTTATATTTGAGAATTTTCAAAGTAGCCACCCTTTAATGGTTGGAGTCTTACAATGTTTAATAATCCAAAGGGGTAGGCAAGAGAATGGTCGTGGACAGGCAAAAGGTCAAAACCAAATCGGAGTCCAGGAGGTACTGAGTGGCAGACAGGCTCATGGTCAAGGCAGGCAGAATGGTCAGGCAGGTGGGTACAGAGTCCAGAAAACAGGCAAGGGTCAAAACCTGGAGAACTAGAAAAAGGAGAATAGCAAAAGGAGTACGGGGAAAAACACGCTAGCGGACTTGACTAAACATACAAGACGAACTAGCACAGAGAGACACCTGGAGGGGGTGGAGACAATCACAGGAACAGGTGAAACAGATCAGGGCATGACACAATGTCTCACCCCATGTTCAAAAATGGCCCTTTTCCCTTATTTAAGATTACAACTGCTCACTTTCAGTTATTTGAAAACGAAATAATCTCCAAAATATCGTTATTTTTTAAACAAGCCATAGAAAGTTGTTTTCAATTTCAGTTTAATCCACCAGAAAAGACAGAACAAATAATACAACAAATATTGTGGTTAAACTCAAAGTAATTGATTAAAAATGTTTTCGATAACATTTAAAATTATATCATAAATAGAACTGGTGGAGTTATGTCACACATGCAGCTAACACACATATATGGAAATGTCTGCTCTACCCAAAATTACAACTAATTGTAATGTAACTAATTACAACTAATTACAACTAATTGCATTACCGCAAAAATGGAAGAGGCAAGTGAAAGGGGGAAAAGTAAGGAACTTATCTGTCGGCCCTGCATTAAAGACCAAAATTGGTTGTGATAAATATACCAGTTTCATTTAAGAACCAAAATATTGACAGTTGTGCCATATGGATTGCAAAATAGTTGGGAAGATATTTTCGATGTACCGATTCCATGGCACTTGGTTTATGAACTGACACGAAAAACGACGCCGGAATCAAAAGTTTGAATTTTTTTATTTAAATTATTATACAAAACCTTCCCAGATCATTTATTTTGGTACTGTCCATATGTTGCTCGTTTTTGGTCGCATGTCCAGGAATGGTTGAAGAATTGCAACATTTACCTGGAGCTAACAGATAGCAATACTGGCTGATTTGAAAAACCATAGTCAATCGATCAATAATATAATAAAACTTTAATCAAAAAAGTGTCTTTGTTAATTTACAATCTGTAGAAAATATGAGAATAGAAAGGTTTATAACTTTTGTGAAGTATCACAGAACAGTTGAAAATTATATGGCAAATAGAAATCCAATATGGGTGGTGTTAAGCGATAGATGGGAGGGGTTGAATGGAGCTGAAGGGTGGGACTGATAACAAATGTAAAATAAACTGTGTCTGTAAAATGTATATAGGTTCAGAACTTTTGTGAAATAGCGCACTTAAAAATATATGGCAAATAGAAATCAAAATGGATGGACATTAGCAATAGATGGGAGAGGTGGAAGTTAGAGGAAGGACAGGACTAAAAACAAACAAAATATAACTATTGTAAAATAGATTGTTCAAAAGTTTGGGGTCACTTAGAAATGTCCTTGTTTTTGAAAGAAAAGCTCATTTCTGGTCCATAAAAATAACATCAAATTGATCCGAAATACAGTGTAGACATTGTTATTGTTGTAAATGACCATTGTAGCTGGAAATGTCAGATTTTTAATGGAATATCTACCTAGGTGTACAGAGGCCCATTATCAGCAAACATCACTCCTGTGTTCCAATTGCACGTTGTGTTAGCTAATCCAAGATTATAATTTTTAAAGGCTAACTGATCATTAAAAAACACGTTTGAAATTATGTTAGCACAGCTGAAAACTGCTGTTCTGATTAAAGAATCAATAAAACTGGCATTCTATGGACTACTCGAGTATGTGGAGCATCATCAATTGTGGGTTTGATTACAGGCTCAAAATGGCCAGAAACAAAGGACTTTCTACTGAAACTCGTTACTCATTCTTGTTCTGTGAAATGAAGGCTATTCCATGCGAGAAATTGCCAAGAAACTGAAGATCTGGGACAACGCTGTGTACTACTACCTTCACAGAACAGCACAAACTGTCTCTAACCAGAATAGAAAGAGAAGTGGGAGGCCCCGGTGCACAACTGAGCAAGAGGACAAGTACATTACAGTGTTTAGTTTGAGAAACAGACGCCTCACAAGTCTTCAACTGGCAGCTTCATTAAATAGTACCCGCAAAACACCAGTCTCAACGTCAATACTGATGAGGCAACTCCGGGATGCTGGCCTTCTAGGCAGAGCTCCTCTGTCCAGTGTCTGTGTTCTTCTGCCCATCTTAATCTTTTATTTTTATTGGCCAGTCCGAGATATGGCTTTTTCTTTGCAACTCTGCCTAGAAGGCCAGCATCCCGGAGTTGAATCTTCACTGTTGGAAAATAATATAGGAAAAAATATTTGACTAGTTAATATATAGTTTACATACACCTTAGCCAAAGTTTCCATACACCTTAGCCAAATACATTTAAACTCAGTTTTTCACAATTCCTGACATTTAATCCTAGTAAAAATTCCCTGTCTTAGGTCAGTTAGTATCACTACTTTATTTATGTGAAATGTCTGAATAATAGTAGAGAGAATGATTTATTTCATTTTTATTTTTATTTCTTTCATCACATTCCCAGTGGGTCAGACATTTACATACACTCAATTAGTATTTGGTAGCATTGCCTTTAAATTGTTTAACTTCAAAAGTTTCGGGTAGCCTTCCACAAGCTTCCCACAATAAGTTGTGCAAATTTTGGCCCATTCCTCCTGACAGAGCTGGTGTAACTGAGTCAGTTCAAATCAAATCAAATTTTATGTTATTTGTCACATACAGATCTAGCAGATGTTAATGCGAGTGTAGCGAAATGCTTGTGCTTCTAATTCCGACCATGCAGTAGTATCTAACAAGTAATCTAACAAATTCACAACAACTACCTTATACACACAAGAGTAAAGGAATGAATACGAGTATGTACATATAAATATATGGATGAGCGATGGCTGACCGGCGTAGGCAAGATGCAGTAGATGGTATGGAGTGCAGTATATACATATGAGATGAGTAATGTAGGATATGTAAACGTTATATAAATGGCATCGTTTGAAGTGGCTAGTGATACATTTATTTCATCCAATTATAATTATTAAAGTGGCTAGAGATTTGAGTCGATGGCCGAACGGCATAGGCAAGATTCAGTAGATGGTTTAGAGTACAGTGTATACATTTGATATGAGTAATGTCGGATATGTAAACATTATATAGAAAATTGTTTAAAGTGGCTAGTGATACATTTGTTACATCCAATTCCTATTATTTAAAGTGGCTAGAGATTTAAGTCAGTATGTTGGCAGCAGTAACTCAAGTTTTGTAGGGCTCCTTGCTCGCACACGCTTTTTCAGTTCTGCCCACAAATTGTCTATGGGATTGAGGTCAGGGCTTTTATGGCCACTCCAATACCTTGACTTTGTTGTCCTTAAGCCATTTTGCCACAACTTTGAAAGTGTGCTTGGGGTCATTGTCCATTTGGAAGACCCATTTGCGACCAAGCTTTAACTTCCGACTCATGTCTTGAGATGTTGCTTCAATATATCCACATAATTTTCCTGCCTCATGATGCCATCTATTTTGTGAAGTGCACCAGTCCCTCCTGTAGAAAAGCACCCCCACAACATGATGCTGCCTCCACTGTCCTTCACGGTTGGGATGGTGTTCTTCGGCTTGCAAGCCTCACCCTTTTTCCTCATTATGGCCAAACGGTTATATTTTTGTTTCATCAGACCAGAGGACATTTCTCCAAAAAGTACGATCTTTGTCCCCATGTGCAGTTGCAAACCATAGTCTGGCTTTTTATGGCAGTTTTGGAGCAGTGGCTTCCTCCTTGCTGAGTGGCCTTTCAGGTTATATCGATATAGGACTTGTTTTACTGTGGATATAGATACTTTTGTACCTGTTTTCTCCAGGTAATTTGCTGTTGTTCTGGAATTGATTTGCACTTTTCGCACCAAAGTACATTCATCTCTAGGAGACAGAACGCGTCTCATTCCTGAGCGGTATGACGGCTGCGTGGTCCCATTGTGTTTATACTCGCGTACTATTGTTTTTACAGATGAACGTGGTACCTTCAGGCGTTTGGAAATTTCTCTCAAGGATGAACCAGAGTTGTGGAGGTCTACAAATTGTTTTCTGAAGTCTTGGCTGATTTCTTTAGATTTTCCCATGATGTCAAGCAAAGAGGCACTGAGTTTGAATGTAGGCTTTGAAATACATCCACGGGTACACCTCCAATTGACTCAAATGATGTAAATTAGCCTCTCAGAAGCTTCTAACGCCATGACGTAATTTTCTGGAATTTTCAAAGCTGTTTAAAGGCACAGTCAACTTAGTGTATGTAAACCTCTGGCCCACTGGAATTGTGATGAAGTGAAATAATCTGTCTGTAAACAATTGTTGGAAAAATTACTTGTGTCATGCACAAAGTAGATGTCCTAACCGACTTGCCAAAACTATAGTTTGTTAACAAGAAATGTGTGGAGTAGTTGAAACACTTAAGTTGGAGTCATTAAAACTCGTTTATGTAAACTTCCGACTTCAGCTGTATATGTATGTGTGTATATATGTATATTTATATATATGTGGGTGTGTGTGTATATGTATGTGTGTATATATATATATATATATATATATATTTACTCAAAAAATATACAGGGGGATTGGAAATGATGCAGGCAAATACATTGATGGAAGCTACAATCTATCTGCAATATTAAAGCTGATCTACCCCCTAAAAAAAAATACAAATACAAATAGCCTTGACGGAACCAAATATCAACATTTGAAGGAGATGTATCTACTGCTTGGATAGTTTTTAATTGTATTTTTGGTTCAGTTGGAGATGTGAATCCAACATATTAATTGTTAACAAGTTAATAGGCTATTTACTTTATTGGAAAAGTGATACTGAATTATGTTTGGTTGTCAACACAACCAAATATCAACATTTCAAAGAGATGTATTGTATCTTCTGCTTGGATAGTTCCATCTGTTCCACTGACTTAGTTTTTTCCATTACCATAAATTCATAAGCTATCACAGTTCACACAAAACACATTTCACAGTGAAAACAAATCAATTACCTTTTGAAGAACTTCTGCTGAGGGCTTCCCAAGTGTCCAACGAAGACAATCCATGGTTCTTTTGTTAGAAAAAGTAATTTATTATATCCATAAATCTCCATTTGGTTGGTGAGTTATGATAAGAAAATACAGCGTCCACTCGTCCATTGAAACGTGAAGAGAACTCGTTCAACCTATACCTATAAACTTGTCCAAGAACAATCAAACATAATTGATAATGTATCCTTATGAACACTTTAATGTATATTCAGTATAATATTTCAACCGGAATATAAACTGGGCGATAAGAAAGGAAAAAAACACAGAGCGCGCAAGGCGGGAACGCGCATTCTCTTCTGTTTACTTCTGTGTGACCACTTCCTAATTCTTGTTCTTCTGCCATCTAAAGCAACTAAACAGAATCAAAACAGTGTCTCGAGACTGTTGACATCCAGAGGAAGCAATAGGTACTGCATTCATACTCCCTTATATGGGCATTTTCCTAAGGGAGGGGTTCCAAATGAGGCAATGTGTCAAAATCACTTTTTCCAGGACAGAAATTCCTCGGGTTTTCGCCTGCCATATCCGTTCTGTTATACTCACAGACAACATTTTAACACTCTTAGAAACTTCAGAGTGTTTCCTATCCAATGGTACTAAATATGTGCATATCCTATTTTCTGGGCCTGAGTGGGAGGCATAATAAAATTAAATCAAATCAAACTTTAAATGCACTTTAAATAAAGTTGGATTGGATTTAGTCCTATTCTTTAACTTAGATTTTTGGTTCAGATGGAGACGTGAATCCAACATATAAATTATTAACTTGTAGATTACATTTTAAACCAACCAAAGCGTGAAACTCTGTAGGCTTACATGCATTGTCTACTTTTAGGTGAATCCTGGGTTGATTTGAAACAATAGCTGTTCATGACATTGAAAATGCTCTAGGCTTAAATGAGATGTGATTGATAAAGGGTGGTTACATTTCATTTGCTCTGTACCCTTTGGAATGACTTTGATAGCAAAATTGAATCTATTACATTTTTAAGTGGAGATATCGCAACAATGTTTCTAACGATAGCACATTGGTAATACCAACTGGGCACAGACGTCAATTCAACCTCTATTGCACATTGGTTCAACAAAATTTAGTTGAAATGACGTGGAAACAACCTTGATTCAACCAGTGTGTGCCCAGTGGGTAGTTAGTGACAAATATTAAAGCTAAGCATGGCTGGGCTTGGTTAAAATCCTGGATGGGAGACAAAAGGGATAGCTGTAGATCGATCAATACTCCAGCAGGAAATGTTGACCAGCCTGTTGTTTTTTTCTGATATTGGATATGATTTTGAAGATTGACGTTTTTTCAAAGGTACAAAGTCAACATATTTTATACAAGGTTTATCTATGTTGAAAATTGGTAACCATAATGACATAATCCTGTGGTGAAAATGTCATGCTCAAAACAATGTTGATGACTTGCAAATCCAATGTATTTTATACATACATTCCATGTCACAATACATTGACAAATTACATTTAAACAAGATTGATTGAACCAGTTTGTGCAAAGTGGGAAGGCCCTACACATGAAGGGTACCATTTCATATAGAGGGTTAAGACCTGCTAAACTAGATGTTTTATTTTATTCATTCAGATCATCACTCAGATCTAGCTACGGCACCAGTCTGTTTGTGCCAACATTCCACTACTTGTCTTAACAAATGTTTGACATACAGTGCCGAGAAAAAGTATGTGAACCATGGAGTTCTGCATAAATTGGTCATAAAATTTTATCTGACCTTCATCTAAGTCACAACAATAGACACACACAGTGTGCTTAAACTAATAACACAAAAGTATTGTATTCCTCTTCTCTATTTTGAATACATCATTTTAAAAAATCACAGTGAAGGTTGGAAAAAGTATGTGAACCCCTAGGCTAATGACTTCTCCAAGTCAGCCAACCTGGAGTCTAATCAATGATGAGATTGGAGATGTTGGTTAGATTTGCCCTGCCCTATACAAAACACTCACAAAATTTGAGTTTGCTATTCACAAGAAGCATTGCTTGATGTGAACCATGCCTCGAACAAAAGAGATCTCAGAAGACCTAAGATTAAGAATAGTTGACTTGCATAAAGCTGGAAAGTGTTACAAGAGTATCTCTAAAAGCCGTGATGTTCATCAGTCCACTGTACTGTAAAACAAATTATCTATAAATGGAGGGAGTTCAGCACTGTTGCTACTCTCCCTAGAACTGGCAGTCCTGCAAAGATGACTGCAAAAGCAATGAGGTTAAGAAGAATCCTAGAGTGTCAGCTAAAGACTTACAGAAATCTCTGGAACATGCTAACATCTCTGTTGATGAGTCTACGAAATGTAAAACACAAAACAAGAATGGTGTTCATGGGAGGACACGACGGAAGAAGCCACTGCTGTCCAAAAAAAACATTGCTGCACATCTGAAGTTCGCAAAAGAGCACCTGGATGTTCCACAGCGCTACTGTGGACAGATTAAACTAAAGTTGAGTTGTTTGGAAGGAACACAACACTATGTGTGGAGAGAAAAAAAGGCACAGCACACCAACATCAAAACCTCATCCCAACTGTAAAGTATGGTGGAGGGAGCATCCTGGTTTGGGTCTGCTTTGCTACAACAGGGCCAGGACAGCTTGTTATCACCAACAGAAAAATACATTCCCAAGTTTATCAAGACTTTTTGCAGGAGAATGTAAGGCTATCTGTCCGGCGAATTGAAGGTCAACAGAAGTTGGGTGATGCAACAGGACAATGACCCAAAACACAGAAGTAAATCAACAACAGAATGGCTTCAACAGAAGAAAATACGCCTTCTGTAGTGACCCAGTCAGAGTCCTTACCTCAACCCGATTGAGATGCAGTGACATGACCTCAAGAGAGAGGTTCACATCAGTCATCAAAAGAATATTGCTGAACTGAAACAGTTTTGTAACGAGTAATGGTCCAAAATTCCTCCTGATCATTGTGCAGGTCTGATCTGCACCTACAGAAAATGTTTGGTTGAGGTTATTGCTTCCAAAGGAGGGTCAACCAGTTATTAAATCTAAGGGTTCCCATACTTTTTCCACCCTGCACTGTGAACGTTTACACGGTGCGTTCAATAAAGACATGAAAACGTATAATTGTTTGTGTGCTATTAGTTTAAGCACACTGTGTGTGTATTGCTGTGACTTAGATGAAGGTCAGATCAAATTGTATGACCAATTTATGCAGAAATCCAGGTAATTCCAAAGGGTTCACATACTTTTTTCGAGCCACTGTATGACACAGAGCTCAAGGAGTGGAACTTTAGCACAAAACATGTCTGGATTTCCGGACAGTCACATGATTGTCAACCCAGCCGTCGCTAGATGTTGGTTTAAGTTCATAACACTTCCCCATTCCTTGGGAGAGTGTGTCCCCATGCTTCCCTATACCACGTCCCTCATGTATACACTCCCCTCTGATGGCCTCAGGTGCTATCCAACTTCTGACACCAATGCACCGAATTCGGGGGTAGCTCTGCCCGGGACATGACCCCAGGTCCCACCTTAGCCATTGCATGAAGAGATCCAAACCTCTTCACAAGGCCGCTAGGTGTTGGGTTGCTACAATGGATGCCTATTTATTAGAGAGGGTAGCAACAAGAAGCAAAACACAGTCTGTATTTGTCAGCGCCATGCAGTGTCAGTAGATAAATCCAACCGATGTACAACTTATCAGCTATATAAATGAAACTCCAACAAAGATATACTGTAATCAGCCTTTTGTTTATAACCATTAATGACCTTCAACATTCTTACTGAAACATTATTGTCTTCTTTCTCAGAGTCCATACCACACCATGAAGTACAACTAATATTCAGAACACTGGTTAAGCTTGGGACGGGAGACAACAAAGATGGCACACAACAAGAGGTCATCCCTGTCCAATGCCCGGGGTCGTGAAATTTATGTTGGAAGTGAAATCAGGGATTCCATTTCACTTCTGGATGTTTTGTACTCAAATGCATTTGAAGAAGAGGACATAGACTCAGCAGTAGCTAAGAAGACCGAGGTAGATTTTTACAGAGGAGCCCCACCTCAATGGCTTAACTTCTACTGGGCTGAAAGGACAACGTCAGCTGATAAAACAACCCCCTTTATCAAAAGAGACGGGTACACTGAGCTGATAAAAAATATTAAGAAACGGCGTAAGNCCTGACATCTACCATCAAGCTGCTGCATCAGCCAGGCAGCGGGGGAACCACTCTGGCCAAGCAGGTGCTCTGTGATATGAGGAAAACACTCAGATGTGCTGTTCTAACAGGTGCTACCTCAGACATCTCCGCTATCGCCAAGCAGGTGATTCACCTTTTCACTGCAGGCGGTCAAGGCCACCAGAACACTGTGCTCTTAATGCTGGATGATATGTGTATTCAGAAGAATCTGCAGGATGCCATCATGAAAGAGATTACAGACCGAAACATCCCAACCCACATGCCTGTGGTCATCATTTTAAACTGTGTGCGTAAGGCAGTTATCAAACAAGTGGACCATGACAACTCAAGACATGTTATTCTCAGGACAGAACTTTCTGAAGCAGAGAAACATCAGTTTGAGGAGAAACAGATTGAGATCAGTCGAAGCTACAGCAATGAACACAAACAGTTTCATGGCTTTAACATAATGCGAGAAAATTTCAGTGGAGATTATGTTAAAGAAATGTGTGCCTTTTTAGATGTCAGGAAAAAAAGAAGACCTAAAAAATCCCAGCTTCTTGCATTCTTATCACTGGTGAATGCCTACGTCCCTGGATCCCACCTTCTGCAGTCTCAATGTCAGGCATTTCTTGGGCATCAAGACGGAGGTTGTTCCTTTGAGCAGCGAATGTAGCCTTTCACTCATCTGATAGTGACATTCCCTTCCCGACATGGACAAGACAAACATGTCCGCATGGCTCACCCACTGATTGCACAGCAGTGTGTTGAGTTACTGGCTACAGCAGGTGTGACCAGGAGTGATACATTAAGGAACTTTCTGATAGACTTTTGTGGAGAAGACGTGCAGCAACATTTGATGCCTGTCATCAAAGACATGCTAACTAAGAGGGAAATCACAGTGGACCATCAGCAGAATACAGGACATAAAACACAGGATTTTTTTTCTCCCAAAAATGTGTTTTACAAAACAAGCTAACAAAAAGGGAAATGGGAGAAGAGAGGAAAGACACGTTTTCCAGGTTGATTCACGATATTGAAGCCAAAGAATCCAAAAGCAGTTGTGTATCTGTTTTGCAATTAGCTTCAGAGAAAATCACACAAAACCCATTTTTTCCTCAAGCTCTTGCTCGTTTCTTTTACATTAGGATGAGGAAATATGATGAAGCGGAGCAGTGGGCAAAAATAGCAAAAGACAGAGATCCTAACAATTCATTTGTTGCTGACACTCTGGGGCAAGTATACAAAAACCATTTAAAGAACAGGGTCCATGATCCTTCCATCTCTGCACATGAAATTTTGCAACTGTCAGAAAAGGCCTTTGAGGCTTTCAAAGATGAGGAAAGGGCTGCTGAAAATGAGCAAGGAGCAGACATGCAAGATGATGTTACGACCAAAGTCTCACACATCTTTAACAACAGAGGACTATTTGGTTATCTACAGGTTGCCAACATTGTTTTTGACTCACTTGTCTCTCTTGACAATAGCTGGCAAAAGGTCCTTACCATGGAAATATCCGCTGATTCCTTCATATCAAACGGACAGAAAAAGCTCTTCAAGTACAAGCCACTCATCATCAGCCTCAGGGATGAGGTGGAGAGGAAATGTGATTTTTTTGATGGTTACCTGACTTACTCCAAGCCCAGCATTAAAAAAAATGAACCACATTACTTTCAGACTGATGTCAAGAACTGCTACCGCAAATTCGTGGGGACATGCACACCTATACACTCACAGTCTGCAATAGATGTACCCCTCCAGAAGCTCAAAGAAGAAATGGCCATTACTTTCCCTGGACTGCTTTGCTGTCTTAATAAGGGCTATGATGAATCTAACTTACACCGAATAACAACATTGTGGGGGGAAAAAATAAGTAAAATAAAAAATAAAGATGGTGACAACAAAGCATCCCAAAACTTCATCCTTGCCAACATTATCTTAAGTGAAGTGGAAGCAGCATCTCCAATGCTTACCCCTTTGCCAATCCTAAGAAGCAGTCTGGAGACAAATCTATTGGCTAATTTTGGTAACCGAACCCCAGAGTTTTACTTCTTAGTCCTTTTGCTGTTTTGGCCCGAGGAGCATAAGAAAATGGAATTCAATGTTGACCTCAACAAATCTGTTCTAGAGATGCAAGAGTCCTACAACAACACATACAAGAAGCATCTTCGCTCAAGGTACCTTCGCCCCCTTATTTTCCTGGGAAAGGGTGAGGGTTTGAGCAGGCTGGTTCATAGATCAAAAATAGACAACCTATTGGAAAATTTGAGTGGTAAGGTGTGGAGTGAAACCAGTGTCCAGGATCTTCTTCTTCCAGTCAATGGAGTGGTTAGACAGCACAGAGTGTTTGCGTGCGTTAATGGCAAGGAGATTAAAGTTTGTGCCGACCAACAAAGCAAAGTTTGGAAGTCCGGAGAAGTCTGCTTCTACCTTGGCTTCACCATTAGAGGTCCTGTGGCCTACGACATCCAATACCCATCCCATTCAGGTAGGATTAAAGAGGAGGAGCCTCGTAAAATGTTGGAAGTATCGGACATCAAATTGATTAAAGACAGTAAGACAGTTATTTTAAAAATTTGTATCTCTATATTCTCTCACTTATGTTCAAGTTCTTGATATTTTAATGTGCAAATACACAATATAATTTCACGGGACATCCAAACCCACCAATCTACACAGGGGAAACAGTGACACTGGAAACATTTGTGACTCATCTCCTGGAGATCATTATTAGCATGAAATATCATTGTTATTGTATTTGTGATATCATTGATTTTAAAATGCTTTGTGTACCAGGAAATTAAGACCACTGTATTATGAGGTTAATGCTTGGTGTGGTTGATTTTCTGATTGATGTGTCTGTCCCCAGGGGCTGTGAGAAGTTGCACAACATGTGCCAATGTGATGGTGAGCTAATGTTTGTTACAGTATTCATAGAGTGTACAATAATAGTAGATAGGTTTTTGACAAATGATACTTTTTACCACAACCTATGTTGACTGTGCTCTTTATTCATGATATAACATAGTTGTCATGACAATAAAAAATATGTTAGGGAAATTCTACATTTTGTTCCATTTTCACATGGAATTACCCAGCTGGCAGCTGCCCTCTTCGAAAAAAGGATTACAAAAACGTTCTTTGCAGAGGGATAGGATTCTACCAAGAACCATTTTCATCTGAAGAACCCTTTTGGGAAACAAGGGTTCTTTATAAGGCAAAGGGTTCTACCTAGAACCTTTAACATGCTAAGAACTGTTTTTGGAAGAAAAGGTTATTTTTATTAATTTCTTTAAGGCAAGAAGGATTCTATGGAAGGCAAGAAGCTTCTGAATAAGCATATTTATTGTAATTTCTTTATTTTACGTAGTGCCTGAGCATTTGTGTTTACCTCAGTGTTTAAACTTTATCAGGAGTTTGAGTAATCTGAAAAGTAAAAAAAGTTAGGTGAGCAAACCTACTTGGGAATATTTGTGCATATATATATCTGGTATTCCCATAATCATTTTACATGTAACTGACATAGTGGTGTAAAATAACTCCAGTGTTGATATTAATAAACAGAGTTGAGTGTGGTTGTCATTTTTACTCTATGTAGAGTATAACCTTCAAAACCACGCCAATCATAATCATATTTCCCAGTATGCTCTATTGCAGGTTGATTTTCAGAATTGTTTGTTTTAATATCTGTGTTTTTGCATGTACAGTGAGGGAAAAAAGTATTTGATCCCCTGCTGATTTTGTACGTTTGCCCACTCACAAAGAAATGATCAGTCTATAATTTTATTGGTAGGTTTATTTGAACAGTGAGAGACAGAATAACAACAAAAGAATCCTGAAAAACGCACGTGAAAAATATTATAAATTGATTTGCATTTTAATGAGGGAAATAAGTATTTGACCCCTCTGCAAAACATGACTTACTTGGTGGCAAAACCCTTGTTGGCAATCACAGAGGTCAGACGTTTCTTGTAGTTGGCCACCAGGTTTGCACACATCTCAGGAGGGATTTTGTCCCACTCCTCTTTGCAGATCTTCTCCAAGTCATTAAGGTTTTGAGGGTGACGTTTGGCAACTCAAACCTTCAGCTCCCTCCACAGATTTTCTATGGGATTAAGGTCTGGAGACTGCCTAGGCCACTCCAGGACCTTAATGTGCTTCTTCTTGAGCCACTCCTTTGTTGCCTTGGCCGTGTGTTTTGGGTCATTGTCATGCTGGAATACCCATCCATGACCCATTTTCAATGCCCTGGCTGAGGGAAGGAGGTTCTCACCCAAGATTTGATGGTACATGGCCCCGTCCATCGTCCCTTTGATGCGGTGAAGTTGTCCTGTCCCCTTAGCAGAAAAACAGCCCCAAAGCATAATGTTCCCACCTCCATGTTTGACAGTGGGGATGGAGTTCTTGGGGTCATAGGCAGCATTCCTCTTCCTCCAAACACGGTGAGTTGAGTTGATCCTAAAGAGCTCCATTTTGGTCTCATCTGACCACACACTTTCACCCAGTTGTCCTCTGAATCATTCAGATGTTCATTGGCAAACTTCAGACGGGCATGTATATGTGCTTTCTTGAGCAGGGTGACCTTGCAGGTGCTGCAGGATTTCAGTCCTTCACGGCGTAGTGTGTTACCAATTGTTTTCTTGGTGACTATGGTCGCAGCTGCCTTGAGATCATCGACAAGATCCTCCCATGTTCTGGGCTGATTCCTCACCGTTCTCATGATCATTCCAACTCCATGAGGTGAGATCTTGCATGGAGCCCCAGGCCGAGGGAGATTGACAGTTCTTTTTTGTTTCTTCCATTTGCGAATAATCACACCAACTGTTGTCACCTTCTCACCAAGCTGCTTGGCGATGGTCTTGTAGCCCATTCCAGCCTTGTGTAGGTCTACAATCTTTTCCCTGACATCCTTGGAGAGCTCTTTGGTCTTGGCCATGGTGGAGAGTTTGGAATCTGATTGATTGATTGCTTCTGTGGACAGGTGTCTTTTATACAGGTAACAAGATGAGATTAGGAGCACTCCCTTTAAGAGTGTGCTCCTAATCTCAGCTTGTTACCTGTATAAAAGACACCTGGGAGCCAGAAATCTTTCTGATTGAGAGGGGGTCAAATACTTATTTCCCTCATTAAAATGCAAATCAATTTATAACATTTTTGACTGTCACGATCTTTGGAAGGAGCAGACCAAGATGCAGCGAGGGTTCCACTATACATACTTTTATTATACGTATTGCAACTGGCAAAACAATAAACAACAAAAGATCGTAATACAGGTGTGGCTCAAAACAGGCACACACACAACCAGATACAAATTCAAATAATGACCCACAAACTCAGTGGGGAAATCTACAAACTTAAATATGGTCCCCAATTAGAGGTAACGAAACTCAGCTGCCTCTAATTGGGAACCATCAACGAAACCAACAAAGAAATATACAACATAGAACAAACCCCTGATCACGTCCTGACCAAAACCACCAAAAAGCAGCCAAAAGGGCTATCTATGGCCAGGACGTGACAGTACCCCCCCCCAAAGGCGACCAAAAGTCACTGGGTGGGTCTTCGCCTTTGGCGGCGGGTCCGGTGCGGGCCGTACCGGCCCGAGAAGACGCACTGGAGGCCCGGTACGTGGAGCAGGAACAGTACGTACCAGGCTGGGATGACACCCTAGAAGCCTGGTTAGTGGAGCAGGAACAGTACGTACCAGGATGGGACGACACCCTAGAGGCCTGGTGCGTGGAGCAGGCACAGTACGTACCAGGCTGGGACGACATCCTAGAGGCCTGGTGCGTGGAGCAGGCACAGTACGTACCAGGCTGGGACGACATCCTAGAGGCCAGCAGGGGATCAAATACTTTTTTCCCTCACTGTACATTGATTGGTTGATTAATCTCATGCTACACAAAGATTAATAACATACATGTTCCTAAACTAATCCAATCTGTTAGTAGTTGGATTTATTGCACTCATTACTGGGATGGTTGTTCAAGATTAGATTTAGATTTAGTCTCATTTATCAATCTTCACTACCCTGGAAGTTATTCTGAATGCAGGTTGCAAGTGGTAAAAATTATAATTGTTGGAAATCCTCACTCTGCCTGGATTCCAATAGGAATTACACATCACTTTGAAAGCAAGCATAACGTGACTTGCATGCCAAACGTGGCCTGTAAACCAGGAGTTTCCTACCACTATTCTAGGCCCTCAAAGAAAAGCCTGATGATATATGAAAAGGGTTCTTAGTAGATCTGTTCATAGAGCAGCTAAGTTTTGTTGACATGTCGTGTTGGGAAACCGTGGGGGTAAGAGTCCGATATGCTGTTGCTGTGTTGAAACATCTTGCGGCAGTTTTTCTCATCGTTGCCGGGTACTTTAGTTTAGAATATATTATATAATTAATTTACTGAATTCAATTTCACACCACATAATCCAACTAAATGTAATGTGAGAATGGTGTTGATAAGGAAATGTTGGCTTATGCTTCTTCAGGCAATGAAGAAAAAGGAGCAGTCTTATGGATACAGGAGTATCAGAAAACCGCAACCAGTGAAGTCCCTTCGGATGAAGGATTGGTTCAGCCTCACAACGTCGTCTCCCTCTGCTGAAGTTAAACCTCCTGTATGGTTTGAGCTCCCACAAAATATCAATCTAATCCAAAAAGCAATAGCAATTTCAATGTCCTAAAAAACTCCCAGAAAACAACCCTCTCATCTACTGCCTCCACAGAAAATGAAGCTGAGATATGACAACACTACACCAAACTTCTTTGAGGTGTTCATAGAAGATGCAGATGTTGACTTTGGTATGAAGCTAATCAGTGATATGGAGGGGGAAATCGTATGGGATCACACAATACAAAAAGGTCAGAAAAAGATTGTCTCAACATTGACTAAACATTGACTAAACATGCACCATGTCAGTTAAGGTCGAAGATAATCATTATTCAATTGTATTATTTTGTTCCAGCCGACTACAGAGAGTAAACCACTCAGAATTCACAAAGTAAGCAGACCTGATCGACAGAGTGAGCCAGGTAGACCTCATCTTGGACAGACTCCTGAAGAGTGGAGTCATCACTGCCAATGGCTACAGTGGCGTGAGATCTGAAAGAGCCAAACATAAGATGAGGGAGCTCTTTGATTGGCCCCTGACAGGATGTGGCCCCAAAGACAAAGATATTCTCTTAGAGATCCTGAGGGAGCAGGAGCCATTTATAATCAGATATTTGAAGGGTGAATGAGAAGCTGGGGAGGTGAAGGAATTTGACGTTTAATTTTAGGGGAAAGGGCATGGATGACAGACTCCTAGAGAGGGGAGTTATCGCTGACGAGGGCTATGATAAGTTGAGGGCTAAATGCACCACCCAGGACCAGGTGAGGGCGCTCTACTCTGGACCTCCAACGTCAAGGGGCACCAAAGACACTTTCTATGTCATCCTGGAGGAGCTGGCGTCATCCCTGATCGATTAACTATTCATGGACAAACCACCTATAATCAATGATAGGTGATGAAGGGGGGGACTGTTTATAAAAAAGGGGCAAACTCAACTCTTGAGTGAACTGTTTACTGCGGTCAGGGAAACTGCAAGATTACAGCTTCCTCTTGATGTGTGTTTGCTGATGTGTTTTCATGTTACTTAGCTGGGCGAAATCTTTCCCGCATATGTCACAATGGTATGGCTTCTCCCCTGTGTGGATTCTCTGATGGATATTAAGCTCTTTTGGTATTAAAAAGGACTTCCCACACTCATCACAGTAGTAAGGTTTCACCCCAGTGTGTCTCTTCTCGTGGGTTCTGAGTGACGATTTGTCCCCGGCTCTGTAATCACATGTGGAACAAGCAAATGGTTTCTCTCCTGTGTGAGTACGAACATGTCTTCGCAAACTCAACGCATGACTGAACCGTTTACCACAGTCGGGTAAACTGCAAGTGTATGGTTTCTCTTTGGTGTGAGTTCGCTGGTGCGTCTTCAATGTGCCCGGACATCGGAACCTCAGCCCGCATTGCGAGCATTCCTGTGGTTTGTTGCCCGTGTGGATCTGTTTGTGTCTGGACCAAGTGGTGTAGTTGGAGAACTTGCTGCCACAAACGTCGCAAGAGAAGGGTTTGGCGCCTGTGTGAACCCGTTGGTGATCTTTCAGATGTGATTGGAGTCTGAAGCTTTTCCCGCACTCGGAGCAGCAGTGTGGTTTCAGTCCGGAATGAAGGAGCTTGTGAACGTTTAACTCTGTAAGACTCATGAAGCCTCGGTCGCACATGTTGCATCGGTGAGGTTTCCCAGCACCATCAGTGCTATGGAAGGCCATCATGTGTTTTTTTAAGTTCCCGGTCTGACTGAAGGCCTGGCCACATTGAAAACAAGGGTACGGCTTTTCACCTGTGTGCGTTCGCTGGTGGATCTGGCAGGATTTTGAGTCGATAAATGTTTTCCCACATACAGGACATGAAAATGGCTTCAGTCCTGTGTGTCTGCGCATGTGAGTGTTTAAATGAGATGACTGGGTGAACCGTTTCCCGCAGAGTTTACAACCGTGTGGCCTCTCTCCCGTGTGCGTCAAGATATGTAGTTTTAAGTACGTGGATTTGGTGAACGTTTTCCCACAGGTGTCACATTTGTGTCTGCCTCGCATTCTAGTTTGCTGTTGTATTTTCAAAATGTCCGCCTTGCTTAGTCTCTTCCCACACTGGACATAACACCTGGGCATATCTCTGATAGATGGATGAGCGTTTGACCGCATAACACTGTCCTTGTCATATCTACCTGTACATTTCCTTTGGTCACGTGACTGCTCCGGAGCCATTCTGACCCGCTTGTCCAGTTCAACAATCCCAAGGCTGCGTTTGGTAACAACTGACTCACTTGAGGCACTCTGTTGTTGGTCAGTCCAAGCACTGTGTTTTCTGGAAGGTTTTAGATTCACACATTCACGATTGGACTTAGTGCTGCGGTTCCCATACTGGAGGTCAGGACCCCATGTGGGCTTCTGTGTCTTAGGGCTTGTGTCCCCTCTACTGGTCCCGGTCTCTGAAGTGGAGACACTGTTGGAGACGCACTCGACGTCCGACAGCGATTCAGAATTATGTGGTTGGTCTTCAAGAAGATCCAATCCAGCGCCTTCCTCCTCTGGCATATTGATGCAAATGTCCAGAGAGTTCCCAAATGTTCCATTTTGGCGTTTTTGGTTTGTGAGGTACTCCTGTAGAAAACAATCCCATTCTGTTTCACCATCCTCTGTTTTAAACTGTGACCAATTAGGTTTACTGGTTATCTGCCCAGTGTTCACTGTAGCGACAAGGGGGTCTGGTCCAGAGGCTCTGGAGGAATCCATCTCAGTGTCAGTGTGGGGTAGTTTACAGTGTAGATATTCTGCAAATACAAATGATCAACATATCAGAACAGAAACGACTGCTTATAGTAGAAAATGAACATTCAATTCTCAGGCAACAGCTCTGGTGGACATTCCTGCAGTCAGCATGCCAATTGCACACTCCCTCAAAACTTGAGACATCTGTGGCATTGTGTTGTGTGACAAAACGGCACATTTTAGTGGCCTTTTATTCTCCCCAGCACAAGGTGCATCTGTGTAATGATCATGCTTTTTAATCAGCTTCTTGATATGCCACACCTGTCAGGTGGATGGATTATCTTGGCAAAGAAGAAATGCTTACTAACAGGGATGTAAACAAATTTGTGCCCAAAATTTGAGAGAAAAAATAAAAATACAATTTTTGCATATAGAACATTTCTGGGATCTTTTATTTCAGCTCATGAAACATGGGACCAACACTTAACATGTTGTGTTTCTATTTTTGTTCAGTGTATTTAAGCCTAATTACCACTAAAATTCCTTGAAAGCAATAGAATGATTTACTGTAGGCGTGTGTGCAGAGACCCGTCGAACGAAGTGGACCTCACCGATGCACCACGTGCGACCGATCCACAGCATGAACCTTATCATCAAATACATCTTCACACCAACGATATTTACTATTCAAATTCACTGCGTGTCCGTCATGATGGTCATAAACCTCCACCGACCCCTTGCTCAGTGGAACCCAGAACGATACGTGACTAGTGCTGTCCTTTCAGCACCACGATTCGAAGGGCGCTCAAATTGGTCGAAATAATGCTCATCAAGATGTTGCCTACTAGTAGTTCTACGCATCACTTATTATTACAAATAGGAGATTATCACGTCTCACAGTGGTGCTCGTTTAGTAAAGTTTGAATGAATGTCTTGCAAGATCACATAATGATTCATTAGTATTTTACATAGCAGATCCGAATATAATAAGCACACTGCAGCATAGTATGCCTATAATATGTTACACCAAAAACACCTTAGTCATTTTTTATCTGAAGCTGAATAGTCAAATATTTTCAAAACACAACAGCGTGCGCGAAGTCTATGCTTTGATTGTAGAAAAAAAAATGTGCCTACAAGAAATGCTAATAGTTTGTTAAGAGCACCTGCTATTAACAGGACCTGCTTTAATTCGCTGTTTTTCAAGATCTGAATGCATACTCGCATGAAACTGATTGAGATCAAATGATTGGCATTCAGACGCAGTTTGGACATTTTACCGGTAAAACGTGAAGAATTATCATTCACGATTGACAGTGATAATGGCCTACTTTGAAATTAGTATGCCTAACTTGGTGTTTGAGGGTAAGCCTATTAAAAATATAACATTTTCTTGAGACAAGATGTGTGGGCATATAGGCAGACCTTGCAATTTAAGGATGCATTTAATATTCTAACAATATTCAATCTGTCCGTACAAACTTTAAAAATTATTATGTAATTTAAAACTTTTTTTGCGCTCCCTCGCCTAAAATATAGCTCAATAGAAGTTGTAACGCATCATCTGAATGTCATAGGGACAAACCAAAGATATCCCAATCCCATATGCATCGGAGACACGTCTTTCCCTGGCATTTTACAGCTTGTTTCTAGCATAAAGTACTGCGGACTAACGCGTCGTTATACATCATTTTATATAAATCAGGTTCATTTGATTTTTAATCAAATATATTATATCAGTAGCAAGCTTTGAACCCCAGGAAGAGTAGCTGCAGATTTGGCAGCAACTACTAGGGTTCCGAAATAAATAAATAAAAACTCCGGTCCTCATTTTTTAAGTTTATTTAACTAGGCAAGTCAGTTAAGAACAACTTCTTATTTCAAATGACACTGGGCCAATTGTGCACCGCCCTATGGAACTCCCAATCACGGCCGGTTGTGATACAGTCTGGAATCGAACCAGGGTCTGTAGTGACGCCTCTAGCACTGAGATGCAGTGCCTTAGACCGCCGCGCCAATCGGGAGCCCAAACTCATCTTCACGCTCTCCCTCTCAAACCGAACAGGACATCAGTAGGCCTAGTCCGCGCGCACAAATATAGATTATTTGGGACACATTGACTCGCCTCCTGAAGTGCCAACGTACACAGTACAGTCGTTGATTAGGCAGCAGAAAACGGGCTTCCATCAACAAGAGCAGGGTAGGCCGGGGTTCAGGATAAGGAACGCCTATCCGTTGCAGCGTGTAATGAAGTCTAGCCAAGTTTTAAAAAAGCATAGACCATCCCTGCGACGCAATCACTCGGAAAGGAAGTACATTTTCTTCGAAATATAACTTTGCCCTATGTTTCTCTGAGCATGCTCCTCGCATAGCCTAGGCCTATAGCAGGGGTATTCAACTCTTACACTACGATGTCCGGAGCTTGCTGGTTTTCTGTTCTATTTTGATAATTAATTGCACCCACCAGGTGTCCCAGGTCTAAATCAGTCCCGGAGTAAAGGGGACAATGAAAAATGCAGAGGAACTGGCTTCGAGGTCCAGAGTTGAGTTTGAGGGGCCTATAGTATAGGTTATGCATCATTTTATGGAGACCACACTAGGCGCACTTGATATTGTGCGCCCAGCAGATAATCAGGGTTGAGGGGCAAAATCCGGCACACGAGATACTATAATAAGCAACTCATTCTAAAATGAGCAACATGACATTTAATCGATTACAAATTACATTACCCTCCCCTGGACTAAAAAATATAATAAAAATAAGAAACCCTCCCCCTGGCTGAAATTGAAAAAGCATGACCTTGCCCGATTTTACTCCTGGTAACTATTGTGTCAAGCTCTCCTTTACAAAGATACACATGGTTCAACTACAATTTAAGGTGGTAATAGGCACGTGCGTCTGGCAAACTGTATCCTAGAGTAGATTCGCTCCAGCGGCCGATATATTCCAGTCAACTCAACAGTTCAGAGGTTTTGATGACACGATTCAGTTGTAGGCTACTGACTAGTTTGAGCAAATAACGCAGAAAAATTACTTCCTCTGACTTACCATGCGAAACTTTCTCCATGTATCAGACTACTATACTTCCTTCGCGTCTCACAAAAGACCGTGTCTTTCTGTAAACTGAAAGAGGAAAGTCCCCCGGTTGCGCAGCCCAACCCAATGTATCTAAATATCCACCACCCCACCCCCTAAGAGGTACGTTAAAGTTCTATGTAATTCTATGCGCACACTCTACCAAGAAGCGTTTTACGGACGGGTTCCCCAGGCCAGGTTCCACAAATGTCCAAGTATAAATTATTGTAGCTATTGATATAGCTATTGTATTGATGGATTAAACGAGCCTAACGTAATGTTCTGTTTCCAGGCGAATTGGCTCTCGACAAATACTGTAACTAAACGTGAATCGAATTGGCTCAGCAAAATACTGCATCTAAACCATAGGATTTTACACACAAAAATATGATTTGTCCCCCCCCCCCCCAATATATCACTGTAAACATTTCAACACTATGAATAATACGCAATGAAAGCACTTGTGCTGATATTAGACACTTAATAGCGCGTTTTTACATTTCAAAAGATTGCGACCCCCGCCCTTTGCCTCACAATGGTTTGATCCACTGAGGTTATTCCAGGCAATCGCACCATAGCGATTTCGTTTGATGTTGGCAGGGTTCACACACACAATAGCTGCATTTGCAGAGCTAGCGAGCAAACCGATGGAGCAAACTAAAGAAAACATTAGCTAGCTAGGTAGCTAGTACCAATTCCATTTATTTGGCGTCGTCAAAGATGGAATCTTTGATATCGTCAGTTTATTCCAAGATCAGCATGCAGATGTAGTGCTTCAAAGTCGCTGTGATAAGGTTAAGCGATAAACTGAACTCCAAACTGAACAGAACTACACTATTTTCTACCATTGTCTTAAATAACTTTAAATGGTCTCGTTGCAAAAGCTAAATTGTCGCTAGGGGACTTTGAAGCACCTGTGTGCCGATCTTGGAGTAAAGTGACGATAGCAAAGATTATAACAAACACCACAGAAATGGAATTGGTGCTAGCTCTGCAATTGCAGCTATTGTGGGAAGACAGCCAATATAAAATTACAACATATAAACAATATTAAAATTACAAAAGGTTGCAGCATACGTTGTGTAAATGGTGAACTCATACAGCTGTCAACCCTTATCACTGCAATCCGTTTCACATTTGCTAGCTGACTAGCTAGCTACCTTGTAGATCAAAGTCCATTATAGAATGATAGAAGCTGATAGAAGCCCATCTCCTACTGTAAATAACCTGCACACTGTATGTGTGTGTAGCCAGCCAGCCAGATAGAAGATGGCAGAAAAAAGACGGACATCAGAGTATTTTTCAGTACACCAAAACGCAAAGTAAGAACCTTAGTAGCCTAATATCTAAGACTAGTTGATAAAATGTTCATAAGAAAGAAGTGAAATGCTAATGGAAATGTTTCACAATGATGTCATTAGGCAGAGCAGGCAACAGATGGCACACAGACAGCAGAGCTGGGGAAAGATAGGCAGGGACAGACTGGCAGAGACAGGGAGTCTCTGTTTGGCAACATTATGAAAGGTTCTCTCTTTTTTTAGACTTGTAAAATAGGGACATAATTGGAAAATGCCATGAATATCCCCACCCTCAACTTAAACTGGTGACTGAACCAAGATGTGTTTAAGGCAATAATGGTATTGCTGTTGTGATTAATTGTGTAGTTTTGGGTACCTGTAGTTAGGAGTATGGCAAACACCTTATTTATGTTATAGGAGACAGACAGTGAGGGTGGTGAAAGTGAAAGAGCCAGGGAGAGAGACTTCAGAGGACAGTGTCACAGTCATGGCAGGACCAGGTGTCAACTTGTTGCCAGCAGAACCAGTATATGGAACAGTGGCACAGCATTGTACAGTTACCTCAGTGATGGCACAAAACCATATCAGCCACACCCACAATTTATAGAACCGCAAACTCTTGCCAACAGAGTGTTGACGTTACAAGAGAGATGGTTTCCCGATTTCCCCTGGCTACATTATTATCCATCAATAAAAGGAGTGTTGTTTTCACTGTTGCCAAGGGTTTTCAAGCCAGCCATCTTTTAGCCAAAGAGCGGATGCTGCCTTCATTAGTGCAGGATTTAGGAACTGGAGAAAAGCCATAGAAAAATCACAGCACATCAAAACTGCCAAACCCACCGCCACTTTGTAACTGTAACAGCACACCAGCTAAATCTATTCAGGTCCCAGTTATCCAGCACGTGGGGTAAACAGCAGGAGGACGCAAGGCATTGCTTGATGAAAATTGTTAGTTTGGTGTGTCGTAGAAATATTTGCTCAATAATTATTCTCAGATACCGGAACTTGTGAATTCAAATAGACTTTATTACAAAGTAACAAGCCAAGCTGGTCCATGGATCAACTGTCTTCCCAGCCTCGGCACACACTTTTTATACAGTTTTCATCCTTGCGTCACACACATAGTAACTCCTCTTTATGTTAATGATTCATCCCCTCTGGTTTTGCCCACCATTATCTTTTTGCCTTGCACTCATTTTAGCTTAGTTTCCTTTTTCTTATTGGCACAGACATTAGGGCATAGATTATATTGGTGGCGTAACCATAGCTATGACACAAAAATAAACAGACATGCACACTCTTAATGCACGTGCATGTCTTATGGTGCCTGGAAATGATTAACTAATGTGTATGTACAATGGCCTTCACAAGATCAGGCATGACCCAGAATCGTTAGGCCTGTGTTGATCCAGCTTTGCACATTCACATGGATTCTGCTTACGCATGTCTAATGGTTAACCCTATTTTGATTCTGCGTACCAGCTTTGCACATTCACATGGATTCTGCTTACTACTCTAAGATGCATAACATGTACTGGAAAATCCCCAATAGGTGTGGCATGTAGTAAGACAGGGACAAGCCTTTAGAGGCCACACGGATGACAGTGGGAATTTATACCAGCTTTTGAAACTTAGGGCAGAAGAGGATGATCCCATTTAACTGAAGTGAGTATCAGAGCGTACCACAATGTACACAGGCCCCAAAGCACAGAATGAAATTCTGAACATCATGGCCAATACAGTCATTCGAGGCATTTCAGCTGAGATTAGGTCTCTTCCGATTGTACAATTTTCAGTAATTATTGATGGTACTCAAGATGTCTCTGGTGCTGAACAGGAGAGTGTCTGCCTGCGTTATGTTGACCATGACCTTGTCCCTCACGAGGAGTTTATTGGGCTATACAGGGTGTCGGAGACAACAGGCGAGGGCATCGCAAAAGTGGCAACTGATGTGTTGTTAAGGGCTCAATTTGCCCATGTCTGACTTACATGGGCAGAGTTACGATGGTGCCTCAAACATGGCAGGAAAATACACAGGTGCACAGGCAATTGTGAGGAGGCAGCAGCCATTAGCCCTCTATGTGCATTGTGGAGCACACTGTGTAAATCTGATTACACAGGCTGGCTGCTCAGCCTCCCCACTGATCCGGGATTCCCTTTCTTGGGTACATCAGTTAGGTGTCCTCTATGGCCAGTCAGGAAAGTTTAAGAGCGTTTTTGAATCAATTGCCACGTCCAAAGATACACATCTGACCACCCTGAAACCCTTATGTCCAACAAGGTGGACTGTGCGGAATACTGCTATTAGAGCTGTTCTAGGGCAGTATGAGCGGGTACTAAGCAGCCTAGAGGAGATGGCATAAACTGCATCTAAGACAGCTTCAACTGCCAGTGGCTTATTTGAGCACTTCAGCAAAGGCAAGACTGTGTTGGGCCTCACACTTGCCTCTACTGTTCTTGGAGAACTTGAATGCCTAAACATTTCACTGCAGAAGAAAACTCAGACTGTCTCTGGTGTGCAGGCTGCAGTCGAGTGTGTGCGGTCATCTCTTAGGGGAAAGAGAAATGACGAAAGCTACCTTGCACTGTATGAGAAAGCAACAAAAATTGATTGAATCCATTGAGACACACTCAAGACGATTTGCTGGCAAAGCAGTGGATCACTATAGGGCAGAATTTGTTGGATGGTGTGGAGGTTCAGTTTGGTGACCGTTTTGACCAGGACAGTCTAAACGCCCTGCACAAGTTGGAAAGAGCACTTCTCACGGGTGAGTTGGATGAGTCTCTAGATCAGTACCCTGAGCTGAACATAGATTCTTTTTCAGTGCAGTTGCCTCTCTTTCACAACAAATACCCCTGTAGCAGCAGCGGAGAGGCAGCAGAGGTCCTCAGGAGGCTTCCAGTGGAGGTGCGGGGGTTGTTTGACCAAGTTGAGGTGCTGATCAGAATTTTGTTTGTGGTGCCAGTGTTTCCGTGTGAGGCTGAAAGGAGTTTCAGTGCACGCCGCAGGTTAAAGACTTGGCTACGGGCTAGCATGGGCCAAAAGAGACAGAACAGTGTACTTGTCTGTAATGTACATACATACAGGCTGGACAGTCTCGAGGGAAAATATCTGCCAGCAATTTGTTGGATCCATTGAAACCTGCAAACATATATTTGGTTCTTTTGTTCAGTAGTGTGTATTACAGTGGTTCTCAACCTATTTTGGGTACTGGAACCCCTGCATATTTTGAGGCAAGGCGGGCAAGTTTTTGAGCTGTTCTCAGGGACCTCCACCCCTCTATAGGATATGTACATTTACTGGAATCCTTGTGGTGCTGAATACGTTCATTACACTTTTTTATTTCACGGACCCCTTGCAATTACACCAGGGACCCCTACCACGGACTCCTGTTTGAGAACCCCTGGTGCATAGTATGATATTTGTTATTTTGTTTAGTAGTTTTCAGTTTTCAGTACAAGACAGTTACACTTACTAATGATTTATTTTGTTATTTTATTTAAAATTGCATACTTTGTGTGACATACTTGTCCATAGCTGTTGTTTGAAGAGTTGAGACACTGACTGAACAATAAATAAGTATTTTTGAAGGATATTTTGGTTGATTTATTTGGGTTATTCATTGAAGTAGTTCTTTCACTTTTAGAACTGTACTTATTTTGAGCTTTTTGTTCTTGTAAAGCTATTGGAGTAGACTCAGGCCAGTGGCACATATTTAATGACTATATAAATGTATCAGAAAAAGTAGAATAAAAAGGCCAACTTTGTGATGGTTCTCAATGGAGATTATTTTAGATGAGATCACACCATGTTCATTGTATTTAACCTGGCAGTTAACCCACTGTTCCTAGGCCGTCATTGAAAATAAGAATGTGTTCTTAACTGACTTGCCTAGTAAAATAAAGGTACATTTTTGGGTGGACAAAAACTGCACCGTTGCCACCTATTGGCCTTTCTTGGTATTGCTTGTTGTAAATACAAATACCTGCATACATACTGGACTGATAAAGAACACTATTAATTATCCAGTAGTAGTAATTATGGATCCTCAATATACATTTAACATATTACAACATAGGCTATGTGTTACAGCACTACTTTTGGTGTTCCCCTCAGGATTTGCTCATGAGAAAATTTTATGTAATTGTCCCCTCCAAAGTTGATATCAGATTTTCACCCCTGATCTAAACGTGAATCGATTGCGGTACGGTTCTGGAAACAGAAATATCTCCACTTTCATATCACATCAAAATAATTTCACAAACGCAACAATTACTGTAGGCTACACTGTTTTAACCGGTTTTCACAGTTGCAGCTAACAGTAGGCTATTTTACAGTGACAACACGTTTGTGGCGTCTTTCTTCCGTTCATACGTGTTCAGAGATGCAGACAAAGAGGAAGAGAGAGGCCCAACTCGGCAAAAAATCTGTCTCCCTCCAGCAGGTTACTTTTTTTGTTGTTGTTGCGCCCAACAAGAAAGGAGTTTTGTATGGAGGTCAATGAGTGGTGAATTTGGTTAACAAAAAAATGCACGTGGCTTAGAAGTGGCTTAGAAGTTTCATAATGCTTAAAGGTATGAGTGACATCCGGGGCAACTTTGAGAAAAATACTTTATAGGCCTATCAGAGTTGTCTTGAGATAGCTATGCATATTCATATTCATACGTTTCGTATGGCATGTAATAATTTGTGGATGTCCATCATCCATTTCATGTGATATGTTACAAATTATACTGAACAAAAATATAAACACAACATGCAACAATTTCTAAGGTTTTACTTAGTTACAGTTCATATAAGGAAATCTATTCATTAGGCCCTAATCTATGGATTTCACATGACTGGGAGCAGAGATATGCATCTGTTCGTCACAGATACCTTTAAAAAAAAAAAAGGTAGGGGCGTGGATCAGAAAACCTGCCAGTATCTGGTGTGACCACCATTTGCCTCATGCAGCGCCACATATCTCCTTCAGATAAAGTTGATCAGGCTGTTGATTGTGGCCTGTGGAATTGTGTCCCTCTCCTCTTCAATGCCTGTGCAATGTTTCTGGATATTGGCGGGAACTGGAACACGCTGTCGTATACGTCGATCAGCTTCCAGGAATTGTGTGCAGATCCTTGTGACATGGGGCTGTGCATTATCATGCTGAAACATAAGGTGATGGCAGCGGATGAATGGCACGATAATGGACCTCAGGATCTCATCACAGTATATCTGCATTCAAATTGCCGTCAATAAAATGCAATTGTGTTCGTTGTCCGTAGTTTATGCTTGCCCATACTATAACCCCACCCCCACCTTTTGGCACTCTGTTCACAACGGTGACATCAGCAAACCACTCACCCACACGATGCCATACATATAGTCTGCAGTTGTGAGGCTGGTTGGACGTACTGTCAAATTCTCTAAAATGATATTGGAGGCAGCTTATGGTAGAGAAATTGACACTAAATTCTCTGGCAACAGCTCTGGTGAACATTCCTGCAGTCAGCATGCCAATTGCACACTCCCTCAAAACTTGCACATTTCAAAGTGGACTTTTTTGTGCCCAGCACAAGGTGTACCTGTGTAATGATCATCCTGTTGAATCAGATTATTGATAAACCACACCTATCAGATGGATGGATTATCTTGGCAAAGGAGAAATGCTCACTAATAGGGACATAAACAAATATGTGCACACAATTTTAGAAAAATAAACTGTATGGAACATTTCTCTGATCTTTTATTTCAGCTCAAGAAACATGGGACCAACTCTTTACATGTTGTGTTTATATTTTTGTTCAGTGTAGAATAAGTATGATATGTTCCTAATTGCACTTTGTTGTGGCTAATGTTAGCTTGGTGGCTAGTGTTCGCTGGGATTAAGATTAAGGTTAGGGGTTAAGTTTAGGAGTTAGGTTTAGGGGAAGGGTTAGCTAACATGCTAAGTAGTTGCAATGTTGCTAAAAATTGTCTGTGATGTGATTGGAACATTCACGTTATACACCCACCCATCCTCCCAGGCCAACCTCCCTCCTTTTGTTTTTGGCTTAATGGTCAAATGCAGCAAATTGAAAAAAAGGGTCAGATCCTTAAGATGTTTTAAGTAACCTTCTGTAACCATACCAAACATAATATATCATACAAATAGACTACCACAGTAAGAGTCATAATACCCATAAAACCTAGCGGTCAAACAGGGAAATGGTTCCAATTGTATTTCCACCATTCATTTTTCCCATAGGGGATTTTAGAAACACCTAAATAAGGGCTGTGTTTCATGTAGGCTTAGCCTGGCGTGATGTTTTAATAACCATGTAAATCTCTCTAGGACAAGGTGACGTTTATTTTCTGTATTTACCCGCCCAAAAATGAAATTCTAAATAGCTGCGAATGTTGCTATCATAAAGAACTACAAATGTCAAAGGTAAGAATCTCTTTTTAATGTTTGTTAAATGTAGTAATGGATAATTTAGCTACATTTCTTTAAATGGACAATTCTGTGAACTGTCTTGTGCAAGTTTTAAATTGACACAATACCTGTTAGCAAAGGTGTCAGCTAGAGATGACGTCCAGGAGCTTGCAGGGATTTGTTGTTTTACATGATGTCTACTCTGATGTGAATTAGCATTTTCGAATCTGAGAGTAAATAGAGCCGAATATATTGATAAAATTCATCTTGTCCGCGAAAGATTTACATTGTTATCAAAACGTTACACCAAGGTAAGCCTACATGAAATACAGCCCTTAATGTGTTCCTAAAATCCCTTATGGGAAAAATGAATGGTCAAAAAACAATTAGAACTGTTTCCCTGTTTAACCACTAGGTTTAATGGGTATTATTATTATTTTTTAATTTAACCATTATTTAACTTTATTTGTGTCACAGATTTCCATTTACTATGTTACGTTTTTGAGGCCAGGCGGACATATTAGATATTTCTTGGAATTATAGTTTCAAGAATTCATAAAAGTGAAAGGAAGAAAAATAATTAACAATCCAAATGCAATTTGACAGTATAATGTAAAAGAATGTGGGGGTCTGAAAGAAGCCAATGAAATGTTATAAATATGAATGCAATGTGCTATTATTATAACATTCATGCTGAGTTTATTGGCTGGATAGAATGACAATTTTACCACATTCAAAATCACCAGTATGAAAATCCCCCCCAAATATTATCTATTTTTCAGATCACATTTTTTTTAAATCCCTTGCAGGACAAAAAAGCCATTTATCACTATGTTCTTTGCTGAACTGTGCAAATTGATAACGATACAAAACATGTCTAAAGTAACAAGTTATCTATTGCTACAACCACTAGAAGTAGGCCTACAAACATTTCTCTGAACTATTAGTCATGAGACATTGTGTTGTGTTCATTAATGCACACCGTTTCCAAACGGAAAATGAGAACAAGGGCTACTTATTGGACCAGTGCTGGTAGATCTCAATCTGTTTCAGTTTTTTCCCACATTTGGTGCCTAATGAATACGACCCAGGTGTGCAACTGATGAAACATAACACCGTAAGAACAGTTAATTATTAAACGATAGACCGATAAACATATAGCTCACCAACTTTTACATAGCTTTCAAACAGATTTTGAAAAACACACCCACGCTTCACACACTCATCCACCAGTCTTCTATCATCGAACTTTCATTGGTATAAAATTCACTTCAATCTGAATTCAGTCAGGACATGCACTCACATTTTTCTGGTTACACATGAACACCTAAATGCTAGCCTGGTCCCAGATCTATTTCTGCTGTCTTGCCAACTCTAACGGTCATTCATATTGGAGCTGGCAAGACAGCACAAATTCACTAATGGTGTATAATTACACAGGTAGCCCATTGTTGTTTATGAAGATTTCTGCAAGTGGCAGCGCAATACCTTTAAATTATTTATATTATGTATAATTATTTATCAAAGTGCCATCAAATAATAAACACCTCATAGAATACTTCAGATGTGGCTTTCCCTGGACGTATAATACAGCCTGAACCTGGGTTCAAATACTAGGTGAAATTATTACAAATACTTCTAGCAGTGCTTGATCAAGCTTGCCTGGCTTAATGGAAGCAATAGAATAGATCCAAAACTATATTACAAAGCAAACGCAGAAAAGTATAAAAACACTATACTATTTTAACCCAGGTCTGCAACAGAGGTTGGGCACATCAAAAGTGCTTTAGTCAAAAACAAAACCGTATGAGGTTAGAATGAGAAGCCCGGTTCAAGTGTTTAGTTATTACACTATAATCTTGAACTAAAAATAATTGTCTACGTTCCAAATGGCACCCTATTGCCTATATAGGGCCCTGGTCGAAAGTAGTGCACTGTATAACAAATAGGGTGCCATTTGGGATGCACACAAACATCTCATCTTCTAAACATTTATGTATAATATTTAAAAACATTTCCCAAAATGGTTCTTTTGGTAATTTATGGAAAAATCCAAAGTAGCCTTTTCACACATTCTCCCACTGACATCAATGCTTGACTTTTTGACTGAAAATCAGACTTAAATGGAAGTCATTTCATCAGTCTGAATGAATCTCCTCTTCTTCTTCCTCCTCTTCTTCTTCCTCCTCCTCGTCTTCCTGACCTTCGGGACTATAAAGTTCATCTGCTGACTCACTCTGGTCGTGTACAGCCTCCTCTTCCTCACTCCTCATCTCCTCCTCAGCTTCTTCTTGCTCATCTCCATCACTGCTGTCGTCATCATCTTCGTCCTCCTCCTCCTCCTCCTCTCCTCCGCTGTCCTCCTCCTCCCGGACTACGAGACCTGGTAGAAGACAAAACTGTTAAGGTAGAATCCACATTTGGTGAAACTGTTGGCCTCAGAGCCATTTGTTATTGGTTTTGTTGATGAAACGGAGAAGGAGTGTCCGGCAGCGTTGTTGAAGACATGTTGCAATACATATTCTGTTGTTCTAAAGACATGTTTCAGTACATATCCTGCTGTAATATCACACATGCAATGAAGTCTGACGAGAAAAAAAATGTGTTTGTGGTTTCAAGTACCTTCTTTAGGTTGGTTTATTTGTCAAACACACAAAAAAAGACAACTAAAAGAAACAGTTCAGATAGAAAAAAAACAAGGTAAAAAATGTACAGGTAAACCTGGAAACCCAAAGAGCATATGTAAAACCTAACAAAAATTCAGTTGAAGTTGGAAGTTTACATACATCGTAGCCAAATACAATACATTTTTTAACAATTCCTGACATTTAATCCAAGTAAAAATCCCCTGTCCTAGGTCAGTTAGGATCACCACTTTATTTAAAAAATGTAAAATGTCAGAATAATAGTAGAGTGATTTATTTCAGCTTTTATTTCTTTCATCACATTCCCAGTGGGTCAGAAGTTTACATACACTCAATTAGTATTTGGTAGCATTGCCTTTAAATTGTTTAACTTGGGTCAAACGTTTCGGGTAGCCTTCCACAAGCTTCCCACAATAAATAGGGTGAATTTTGGCCCATTTCTCCTGACAGAGCTGGTGTAACTGAGTCAGGTTTCTAGGCCTCCTTGCTCACACACACTTTTTCAGTTCTGCCCACAAATTCTCTATAGGATTGAGGTCATGGCTTTGTGATGGCCACTTCAATACCTTGATTTCGTTGTCCTTAAGCCATAACTTTGGAAGTATGCTTGGGGTCAATGTCCATCTGGAAGACCCATTTCCGACCAAGCTTTAACTTCCTGACTGATGTCTTGAGATGTTGCTTCGATATATACACATAATTTTCCTCATGATGCCATCTGTTTTGTGAAGTGCACCAGTCCCTCCTGCAGCAAAGCACCCCCACAACATGATGATGCCACCCCCGTGCTTCACGGTTCGGATGGTGTTCATCTTGCAAGCCTCCCCCCTTTTCCTCCAAAAATAATGATGGTCATTATGGCCAAACAGTTATATTTTTGTTTCATCAGACCAGAGGACATTTCTACAAAAAGTACGATCTTTCTCCCCATGTGCAGTTGCAAACCGTAGTCTGGCTTTTTTATGGCGGTTTTGGAGCAGTGGCTTCTTCCTTGCTGAGCGGCCTTTATGTTATGTCGATATAGGACTCGTTTTACTGTGGATATAGATACTTTTGTACCTGTTTCCTCCAGCATCTTCACAAGGTCCTTTGCTGTTGTTCTGGGATTGATTTGCACTTTTCGCACCAAAGTATGTTCAACTCTAGGAGACAGAACGTGTCTCCTTCCTGAGCGGTATGACGGCTGCGTGGTCCCATGGTGTTTATACTAGCGTACTATTGCTTGTACAGATGGACGTGGTACCTTCAGACGTTTGGAAATTGCTCCCAAGGATGAACCAGACTTGTGGAGGTCTACAATTTTTTTTCTGAGGTTGATTTCTTTTGATTTTCCCATGATGTCATGGTAGGCCTTGAAATACATCCACAGGTACACCTCCAATTGACTCAAATTATGTCAATTAGCCTATCAGAAGCTTCTAAAGCCATGACATCATTTTCTGGAATTTTCCAAGCTGTTTAAAGGCACAGTCAATTTAGTGTATTTAAGCTTCTGACCCACTGGAATTGTGATACAGTGAATTATAAGTGAAATATTCTGTCTGTAAACAATTGTTGGAAAAATTACTTGTGTCATGCACAAAGTACATGTCCTACCCGACTTGCGAAAACTATAGTTTGTTAACAATAAATTTGTGGAGTGGTTGAAAAACTAGTTTTAATGACTCCAACCTAAGTGTATGTAAACTTCCGACTTCAACTGTACATACATGATACTTTATATAATTACTGTGTGCTTGTGCCCACAAATTCAAAACATATTCAAATTATTCAACACACCCTAGTTCCCTCTACCCTTTCTCACACACACCAGTCTGTTACTTACAGAGCTCGTTGATGAGGTGAGAGACGTGAGAGTGTACTTCAGTGAGGAAGTCTTTCTGTTTAGCCTCCATGGACTCGGCCAGGCCGTCTGAGTCCACGCAAGCACATTCTGGGTGGAACAGGGGCTTCTTCAACTGCCTGCAGAAACTGGGACAAACACACACAAACGCACTCGCATTAGCAATTGCACATCACCCATAGACAGGTGGAGAGAGAAAGACACTTGGAATATCACCCATAGACATAGCTCACACACGGACACGTGCGCACACACACAAACACACTGCCAATGGCGCAACACGCACAGACAGTTGGAGAGACACACAAAACCACACACAAACCACTTACTTTTTGCTTGATGACTTGTACGCCTAAACAGCAAATAAGAGAAGCAAAGAATACCATCATCATTATTTTGTAAATTTTTTGGGGGGGAGAGTAGATCAGCTTTACTATTGCAGAGATTGTGGCTTCCATCAATGTAATTGTCTGCATATTTTTCAATCCCCATCAAAAAAATAAGAATAACATTTAGTTCATGAAAATAAAACAATAAAGCTACTTAGGAACAGCAGGACGGTTTTAAAAAGAATGTTAAAGGCACATCAATTTGTCCATGTATATCAATTTATCCGCGCACTGACCTCCAGGAAGTGGAAGGGGTCATTCTCCTGGGCAAGGGTCTGGATGCCACTGTGGACATCCTGCAGACGGGACTGGTCCTGGACCGCCTTGGCTATGTTCCGCTGGATGCTGGGGCCACACTCGACCCCGTGGGAGCAGGAACAGTCCCTGAGGGAGGTGAGGAAGCCCTCCAGGTGGACCTGTAACACCTCCCCCAAGGCTGTGACCCGCTGGTCTGAGTCCTCCAGGAACCTCTGCACAGAGAGAGGGAGAGGGTTGAGAGGTAGGTGTGTGTTTAACCAAAAACTAACTAATCATTGTTCAAAGTTTCTCCTCATCTTCAGACATAAAATAGATTAAAAATTTACAACAAATTTAAATATACAGCTCTGTAAACAATACAAATACATGACATCTTACATTATGGAAAGGAGTGCTGAACTAGGATCAGGTCTGAACCCCTGTCCATAATCATGTTCATTACAATCTTAAATGCAAAACTGATCCTAGATAGGGCTGTTACGGTGACCATATTTCCGCCACACGGGTGGTCACGAGTCATGATGGCAGTCAAATTCCATGTGACAGTTTAGTCACTATAATTAGGCTTCTCCAAACTCTGTTGTTGCTGATGGTCATTAGTAGCCTACCAAACTTGCCAACTGCCTGGTACTCAGCACTCTACTGTCCCTCTAATCACTCTGACATCAATGCAAATCTAATCGAAAATCTAATCAAACACACTGAGCTCATGTTGCGCAACATTTCTATAGGCTATGCAATTGTGTGAGAACAGAGTGATGGCCTCTATTAAAAAGAGCAGGATCGCATCAGCTTTCTATAGGCTAGGCCTACTATATTTATTTCTCAACTTTCCTAATATTAAGCACATTGCTTATATTTACAACAGGGGTATAGCTTACCTGGCTGGCATGAAAATGAACCACGTGAAAAGCGTCCACGATTCGCTATTTAAGAGAATAGATGACATGTATTTTTTCCCGCTCCCCCGGTTCGAGACAGGTGCATGATAATGGTCCATTCTAAATTAAAACTAATTTCACACTATGATTTAGTATATGTAAAGGCAAGATTAAATCAAGAATAGTCTGACGAAAAGTAAATGTGGACAGTTATTCTAATGTCTTCAATATGCTAAATAGAATTGAGCAATCTGAGAGAGCCATGTGAGTGAGAGGTGCTTTGTAGCATGCAGCCGGGAGAAGGGAACTATAATTATTATATTCAGCACAAGGGCACAACGGCCAAAAAAGGCATGGATATTTTTAGGGGGCATTACGGCCACACAAAGAGGATGCCACCGGTAAATTCGAGGCATTATCAAGTGCTAGTTAAATTGTGAATGAGAGACTGATTAAGTGTGTACAGCCTGAGCAATAAACAAAGCAGAGCTCATGCCTTTGATGCGCCTTAGAATGTATTAAAAATCAAAACATATAGCCCAACGTTTGTAGAACAACTAAAGTTGCATAAATAACTCTAAATTAAGCATATAGGACCTGTTTTTTTTGTTAACCGCTCAACACAGAATAGCCGCATGTGCACACTCCTATTTTATTCAGCTATGTTCAACTGTATTTTTAACACTATAAAATAATGCCACGGAATTCTAAACAAATCTTGTCTGCTAAATGACCTAGTGTAGCCCACAGCCATATGGCATAGCCAGATTAGGGCCTAACATAAAGACAACTCAGATTATGCTATTCTGTTCTTCTGAAAGACTTCATTTTATTCATATAATTTTTCTTTAGACTAATATAAATAATGGATTTGTTGTGATGTTGTAGGCTATATAAACTTTTTTTATGTAGATGTTCCAAAGTTCTGCATCAGTGGCTTATAGGCTATGCGTGGAAGCCAGGAGATGGGAAATGTGTTTATGTTAATTAACGGTCAATTACCGTGGGACCGGAAGTTATTTGCTTGACAATCACCGGCTGCCCTCATCCTAGATCAGCAATATCACCTTGTTCAGTCGTTCTTGTTCTTTCTGCTCCTGGAGATTTTTCTCTGCTTTGTTCAGCTTCCTGTCCACCTTCTGTAGCTGGTTCTCCAGAGAACCCTGAGAACAGAGAGGGATAGAGTGGGAGAGAGGGAGAGGGAGAGAGGCAGAGAGTAGGTTTGGAGGACCAAAACATTCACAATGACAAGACTATTGTGAGGGTAAATGGTGAACTCAACTGGAAATGCCTCCCTTTTTCACATTGGTTCGGACAAGTCAGTCACTTCAGGAAGCAGCTTGAACAATTCATTCAAACAGTGAGATCACATCACGTTTTGTCTCAGTCCCGAATGGCACCCTATTCCCGGTATAGTGCATTACTTTTGACCAGAGCCCTACGGGATCTCTCTCTTCCCACTATATAGGCTATAGGGTGACATTTGGGACTCACTCATTGTCTCTCATTCGCTCAACCATGTCAGACCACAGCAGTGACAATGACATTCACCTGTGTTCTAGACTCATCAATTGCCATTCTGTGGAGGCCTAGTCTAGAGTATAGAGGTGTTTTCTGTGTGTGTGTACCTTTTGTTTGAACGAAAGTGATAGGGAGTACATACTTCTTGTGTGTGAGTGTGTTCTATGTGAGGGTCTTTGGTTTTTAAGAGTGCTTCATTTAGTCCTGTACATCCCCCTCCTGACCAGTAGACCAACAGAGACCTCTTAACTCTACCACTCTTCCATAAGGATGTGTAACCTAAACCAGGGGCACAACTTTGGTTTTAGAAGTGGGGGGGCTATTTTCTTTTTAACTTATCCAGTCAGATAAACACTCCAAACAGCCTACCCAACTGCTCAGAGGCGTCCGCATGGTCCTAAAGCACACCTTTGCCTCATTTTTTTTATCACATTCAAATGATAAAACTGGCGAGGACAAAAATGCAATTTCAGAATGTGTGTGGGGGGGGGACGGCGGCATGTCACCCCCTCCCCAGTGAAAATTGCGCCCCTGACTTAAACACACAGTGATAAACCTATTAGCCACTGTTTTATAGGTTCTAACTTTAGAGCCGTTACCTTCAGATCCTTCATAGTGTTCTTCAGGGTCTTGATGGTGTGTCCGGCGTGGCCCCCCTCGATGGTACAGGCGTTGCAGACACACACCCGGTCGTCCATGCAGTAGTAGCGGTACATCTCATCGTGTTCGGAACACTTCCTCTTCCTCAGGTCCCCCAGGGGTTCAGTCAGGGGGTGCTCCCTAAACGCAGGCAGCTCCAGGTGGGGCTTCACGTGCTCCTGAAATTGACAAAATGAAGAAAAAGTAAATGTTTGTCTTGACTTACCTGCTGTTTGAAAATGTAAAATAAAAACGAAGCTTTAAAAAAAGACAGTTATGCACATCCAACACTTGAATGTGTTGAATACTGGTGCTGTGCAAAAAAGAGTGCTTAGATAACGGAATAAGAATATTGGAATATTTCTGCTCCACAATGCTTTACCATGGGTGCATTTGGAATTATGGATGCTAAAAAAAAGCTCTTGGGAATATCCCTATTCCGTGTGTGGGCCTCCCAGATCTTTACCTGACACATGGACACCTCGCATTTCAGACACGTCTTGACCGCTACCTCTACCACCACTCCAGCCCCAGGTTCCCCTTTCCCCGCCTCGCTAGTGTCCCCTGGAGAGCAGTAGTCACACGGCACGGACTGGGGGGTCTTGGCTGTTGTCGGGAAGCCGTCTGGTTGTTGTTGTCTTGACGATACTGCCTGGACATCATAGAGAAAGGAAGAGAGGTAGCGTGTTTGTTGGGTGGGGCCTTTAGGCTATGAATCAGTAGAGCAGGCTATTGTAGAGATGAATACTCCTTAAACTAAGGTCATCAGAGTGATAGGCCTTAAAATTCATATAAACTTTTTCTTTGGTGATTTTAGCTACCGCTCCACAGCTAATATGACCAGGGACCGTGTGTATCAAGCATCTCAGAGTAGCAGTGCTGATCTAGGATCAGGGCCCTCCTGTCCATGTAAAAGGCTAAACTTATCCTAAATCAGTACTCCTCCGAGACACTTCATGAATACGGCCCCCAGACAGCACATACCTGTCCCCTGCAGCGGAAGTCGTCTGCGATGTTGGCGAGCTTAAAGTTCTTCTGGGAGGCCGCAGAGCAGCGGTGGCTCTCTCGGCACTCGGGACAACGGAAGCGGCCTCGCTCTGCTTGGCGTTTGAGGCGGCGGACGCACAGCAGGCAGAAGTTGTGGCCGCAGGGCAGCAGGTGGGGGTCCCGGAACAGGTCCAAGCACACGGGACAGGTGAGCTCGTCTTCTAGAAGAGTGGACCGGTCCATAGAGGTAGCCATGATGGGAAGGGGAGGGCTGATGTTGTGGGGGGGGGGGGGGAGCCAAGGTATGTGTGGTTTGGTCGCAGTAGCTGTAGAGTAGTAGACACACAAAACATTTGAGATTAGATGTCAAAGATATAAAAGTATTATACACTGAGCATACAAAACATTAGGAACACCTGCTCTTCCATGACAGTGACCAGGTGAATCCAGCTGAAAGCTATGATCCCTTATTGATGCCACTTGTTAAATCCACTTCAAAATCAGTGTACAGTAGATGAAGGGGAGTCCTTGAAACAGTTGAGACATGGATTGTGTATGTGTGCCATTCAGAGGGTGAACGGGCAAGATAAAAGATTGAGGCTGTTCTGAGGACAAAAGGAGGGTGGTGCATAGCAGTATTAGGAAGGCATTCTTAATGTTTTGTACACTCAGTGTATAATATCATAATAATATAAATAATTTAATAATAATAAAAGTCTACACTATCTTGACTCATAGAACAACAATTTGCAACAAACATATATCAAAATGTAAAATAGACATTCTATTGCCCCTCTTCCTTCTTGTGATATGCTGCGTAGCAAAACAATGACAAACCTAAAAGCCAAGTAACCAATGTGGCAGTTTAAAACAAAACTAGATTCAAACATTTCACTTCCCCTTTCCTATCAACAATGTTGATGTTGGACAAGCTCTGAACTTGCTGACCTAAACACCAAAAGTTCAAGAGGTCATGTGTGTGGCCATCCTTGCATGTCCACTAATAGGCCAATTTAAATTACAATAGTAGCCTCATATCACCAGTGGTGGAAAAAGTACCAAATTGTCATACTTGAGTAAAAGTAAAGATACCTTATTAGAAAATGACAAGTAAAAGTGAAAGTCACCCAGTAAAATACTACTTGAGTAAAAGTCTAAAAGAATTTGGTTTAAAAAATGCTTAAGTATCAAAATTAAATGTAATTGCTAAAACATACTTAAGTATTAAAGGTAAACGTATAAATTATTTTAAATTCCTTATATGAAGCAAACATTTATGGATAGCCAGGGACACGTTCCACCACTGACTTGATTTACAAAATGAAGCATGTGTTTAGTGAGTCCCCCAGATCAGAGGCAGTAGGGATGACCAGTGATGTTCTCTTGATAAGTGTGAATTAGACAAGTAGTTTTGGGTGTCAGGGAAAATGTTTGGAGTATTTTCTTTAGGAATGTAGTGTAGTAAAAGTAGTCAAAAATATAAATAGTAAAGTAGAGAGACCCAAAAAAATTAAGTATTTTTACACCATTGTAAATCACCATAATAACCAACAAATATATCGCTTTCAACACACTGGAAATATAGCCGTGGGGTACGTCTTGTATGCAAGTGCAATGCTTCTAAATAACCGTAGTTGAATTGAAACGTATTTATATTTTAAATAGATTACGCTGACCTACATGGCATGTTCCAGTTTAGAGAGCTGAGAATCGAATTAATCAACTAGCTGCCCTAGTTTAGACGGTGGCATAAGGTCATGGCTAGACGGGATCCATCTTTTGTCAAATGTAATTCAAAAGTTAAAATGTTTTGCATTTTAGCTAACACCAACCCTTTTCCTAACGTTAACCTAATTATACTAACCTGCTGCGTAAATTATTCTAACCTGCTATGAAATGTAAAGTCTGACGTTAATTTGACAAAAGCTGGATCCCTTCTAGCCAAGTCCGTGGCATAATAGCAGCCCGAGCGCACCTTGTGGCGCTCAGTAGCTACAGTTGACAACTAACGGGAATCTATTTACAAACATTGGTCGCTTACCTCGAGCCCAGAGACACCGTATTTCACAACTTCTTCTTTAGCCTCTGGTTCCTGGTCGTCGAAATCCCAGGAGAACACGATTCAGGCACTTCCAATTGTTGTTTGTCCATTCTTGCCGGGGAACGGCTGGTGGGCTCAACCGGTAACCTCGTGACACCCGGGGCAAGCTGATAGGATGACGTCAATGAGATGCGCGCGCAGAATTTCTTCCCCGTTGTAATCCAGACTTCACTAGCTGGTCAGTTATGGAGGAACGCGAAGACGTCGTTAACATTTTTAAAACACAGGTTAAGATGGTTTTGGATATTCTGTTAAATGTCGCCGTATCGGAGATAACACATATTTTCCAAGGCACTTCGGGTAACGCTACTTTCCAGAATACAGTATTACCCGTTGCTCTTTGCTCCGGAGACCACGCGGCAGAGGCGGTGCAGGCATGCAGACTGAAGAATGCTTTGGAGATTGCGATATGCGCTCACGGGGAAACCACCGGAGTGACACCACGCGGTGAGTAACTTTGGAACATAAAGTTGTTTTAAAGTAGGCCTAATGTAACATTGTCAGGAAGTCTCAGCGTTAGAATGAATGGGCTGTAGAATATGGCTGCACGTGGTACAGACCAGACGTCTTTTTTTGTGTGTTTTACAAACTGTAGGCTTGATGCATAGATGGACGTTCATAAAATGCATTTTCAAGTAACGCTGTTGGGACCTCAGTAAGCACGGACCGACGACTTTATGGTGCAGTCCGGACCGGCCTTGATTTTTGGGCAGAACAAATCTGAACCAATCATAGACGACTGTTTTGTGGACCAGCTTTGTTTTGGCCCAAACATCTATACATTCAGTATTTTCAACTTTCTGATTGCAACATCCCGGAAAATGCGTATTTTTCAACGTCCCGGAAAATGCGTATTTTCATTACTCTGGACCTAAATTGAACCTAGCGTCAATGTCTGGGGAATACGTGTTATACGTGTCTTTTCAACGTACTTTTGCTTACTGGGACTATGCTAGTTTGGCATTTTTGGGGGGTCTCACTCAGCTAGGGCGGCAGAACGGCAAGGACTGGCCCTGCAGCTACAACAGGTGTTACATCTCTAGCTAGTTTTAACTTCTGTTCCCTTGGTATTCCAGTATGTAGACTAATTATTTGTTGCCTCCTTAGTATTCCAGACATTTCCTTCACGGAAAAGTACGTTTTATTTTATTTGTAAAACATTTTGTTGTGTGTGTGGGTGGTTCATCTCCTGTTGTTGACCCTAGCAATTCAACATGATGGTGGGGAGGCCCCCAGTGGCTCTGTTGCTATGCCAAGGCGTGATGATGGTGAAGACATGCACATTAATCTTAACAATGAGGTGAGATGGTTAGAATAATAGAGTTGGAATGAATAAAACGGAACAGCATCATTGACATGAATGGGGAAGTCCGTTCTACTCATTCTAGTTCTGTGGTTAGAATGCTCTGGATTGTGTGTGAAACACAACCACTTTTTTAGTTGACCATTTGATGACTTAATGGCCCCTGTAATGTTCATTGCCAGTTTTGTTTCCTTCTGTAGCAGTATCTAAATGCTAATGTAAGTAAACAGTACATCCATTGTTGTGCCTGTAGAGATTGGACATGGACTGGGAGGTGGTGAAGTTTGGTGTCTTCGAGGAGGGTGACAGTATTGGGAACAGCATGCAAAGTAAGTGGACCAGATAAGTGGATTGCTTGCTCTTCGGGGATTTAGGCTGGGTTACCGTAAAGCCTGTTGTGACAACTGCTGATGTAAAAAGGGCTTTATAAAATGTGTTTGATTTGAATTATTGAAATGATGTAGAGTAGTGGATGGATGGAAAGAGAATTTAAGTAATTATCTTTATTGTTCCAGTAGTAGAGATACATAAAGATGATGGCCCTTATGCACTTACCACACATGACTTGTTTGGCTAGGTTTGCCGTAGTGTACATTACACTCCTTTATAATTTATTTTTATGTTCATTAACACCGTATACATGATCCCAATTCTAGCTCAGACAGTTTTTTTCTAATTGCTGCAAAACTAGATTATGCAGATATTTATTGAACCATGTCACGCACTGTAGTTAACTCCGTGAATAGTGCTAAAACGATGACGACATATCTGAATTCCTCCGTCTTTATGCATGTTCGCCATTGGGACATTCGTAGTGCAGTCAGGGTGAAACCACAATCATATAAGGTGCATTCAGAAAGAATTCAGACCCCTTGACTTTTTCCACAATTTTGTTACGTTACAGCCTTATTAATTTAATACATTTTAGAATATTTTTCCTCAATCTATTTCTCATAAAGTGAAACCTTAATTACATAAGTATTCTAATCCTTTGTTATAAGACTTGAAATTGAGCTCCGGTGCATCCTGTTTCCATTGATCATCCTTGAGCTGTTTCTACAACTTGATCAGAGTCCACCTGTGGTAAATTAAATTGATTTGGACATGATTTGGAAAGGCACACACCTGTCTATATAAGGTCCCACAGTTGACATTGCATGTCAGAGCAAAAACCAAGCCATGACGTCGAAGGAATTGTCCGTAGAGCTCCGAGACAGGATTGTGTCGAGGCACAGATCTGGGGAAGGGTACCAAAACAGCATTAACGGTTCTCAAGAACGCAGTGGCCTTCACCATTTTTTAAATGGGCGAAGTTTGTAACCACCGACAATTCCTAGAGCTGGCCAATCAGGGGAGAAGGGCCTTGGTCAGGGAGGTGACCAAGAACCTGATGGTCACTCTGACAGAGTTCCTCAGTGGAGGTGGGAGAATCTTCCACAAGGACAACAACCTCTGCACCACTCCACCAATCAGTCCTTTATGGTAGAGTGACCAGACTGAAGCCATTCCTCAGTAAAAGGCACATGACAGCCTGCTTGGAGTTTGCCAAAAGGCACCTGAAGGACTGTCAGACCATGAGAAACAAGATTCTCTGGTCTGATGAAACCAAGATTGAAGACTGAATGTCCTTGAGTGGCACAGCCAGAGCCCGGACTTAAACCCGATTTGAACATGTCTGGAGAGACCTGAAAATAGCTGTGCAGCGATGCTCCCCATCCAACCTGACAGAGCTTGAGAGGATCTGCAGAGAAGAATTGGAGAAACTCCCTATATACAGGTGTGCCAAGCTTGTAGCGTCATACCTATGTAAATGTGATCTCTTTATTTATTTAATCTTGAAATAAGGCTGTAACGTAACAAAATTTGAAAAAAGTCAAGGGGTCTGAATACTTTCTGAATGCACTGTATAGGCTCCTGTATCGAGTGGATCTGGAGGGCAATATTAGTGTCTTGTTTTTCAATGATATGAAAAAGATTAAATGTTACGAGGCCAACAGTATATTTTCTTTTTTTGTTCCAGAGAGTCAAGAATATGAATGTCTTGTCTCTGAATTGACGTCTGAACCATCGACATCCTCAGAGGTCTGGGACCCCCACTGCATACACAGTGAAGACAGTGCCGCCACCACCCTGTCACTGTGTTCAAATGACAATGTATCGTTAAACTCCCTGACAGACAGACTTACTGAACAGGAGACGCAGGTGGGTACTTCCCAGACCCCACATCCAGCGCCCCTGAAACGGCTTCTATTTCCTCTTCCTATCTCAGTCAGCCCAGTAAAAGAAGAACTAAAAGAAGTGGAACTAGAAAGGGGAAATCTAGTGGGGAAACTGGAGCCTGTTCCCATCGCCATCAGCACGCAGGTGGATTTGGAACAACAGCCAGCCAACACCCTTAGAACTATAGATATAGAACCCATGCTTAGAACACCTGTGGGACACCCGGAAGCACTCACTGACTATGACATCACTGGTGCTGCTCTCAAAGAAGAGCCACTAGGAAGCTCTGGACCACTGGAACTCAAGGAGGAGATTGAGCTGGTCAGGCATACTGCACAACCAAGTAGACAACGGTACAATGACATTACAGCAACAACACAACTAAGCATGCTACAAGAGCCCATTCTCACCCTAGGAAACCCCAACGTACACGTGGCCACACAACCAAGCACTATACTAAACCCAGCAGCAAAGGAAGAGCAGCGAGACCGAGAAGGGCCAGTGTTGAGAGGGACCAGAATCAGAGAAGGCTGTGACTCCACAGCACTTCAACCCACCCCCTCCGGAACACCTCACCGCACCCCCCCCATACCACCTGACCGCTCTCCCCTCACCACCTCCACTCCACCACTACTACCCCATGAACTGGAGAAGCAGATGAGAACCTGTTCAGGTATTCACCCATGCTGTAACTCTCAATTCCTTGAATCGGATCTCCTCGCCGTCTCAACCTTATTAGAGGAGGAAGTCCAAGCTTCCTCTCCTCTGACCTTCTCTTCCAATGAGTTTTGGAAGGTGGTGAGGATGCAAGGAATTGAGAAAGAGCACTCCCTTCTCATTTGTGAAATATACACTGAGTATTCCAAACATTAGGAACACAATTCTAATATTGAGTTGCATCCCCTTTTGCCCTCAGAACAGTCTCAATTTGTTGGGACATGGACTCTACAAGGTGTCAAGTGTTCCACAGGGATGCTGGCCCATGTTGACTCCAATGCTCCCCACAGTTGTCAAGTTGGCTGGATGTCCTTTGGGTGGTGGACCATTCTTGATACACACAGGAAACTGAGCATAAACGCTGCTGGGTTTGCAGTTTTTGAAAAAGAAAAGGAGAGCTGCACACTCTAGGAGCTCAGATGCAATAATGTAATAACCAACGTTTCAACAGACAAGCTGTCTTCATCAGGGTATAATGACAAACACTGTGGGTCACTAGTTTATATAGTGTCAAAGGACACACACACAGGTGTCTGTAATCATGGCCGGGTGGACTGACATCATTGGTTAATTCTCAGTTATAGGAACATACAAGAACATGAATGCATAGCATACAATAATAGATACAATTTGGCTACATCCGCCTACAAACATGTACAATGAATAGAAAAATCACAAGAATGGCTTCCGATCAAAGTTGAGACCCGAAGGGAGCAAGGGTCTTTAAATTAAAGATCCAGGCAGCCTCTTGTTTTAACAATAAATTGTCGAGGTCACTCCCTCTCCTAGGGAGGGTGACAAGTTCAGTGCCGATATAACGTAGTGACGAAATTGAATGTGATTCGCTTCTGAAAAGTGGGTAAATTGTGTTTTTGCACCTAATGATGCTACAATGCTCTGAGATTTGTATTTTTATTTAGCACTTTTTTTACCCAAAATGTTTACCATGAGGACAAGTTTATAAGATAAAATAACTGCCTTAGTGGAGCACGTGATAACACCTTTCATTGGGTTATTTTTTCCTGTTGGGGGGTGTTTGAAGTATCTACATTTGTGAGTGCAGCTATTACACTTTTTTCCATCCGGTAAAGGTGCAAATAGATGTTGTACGGGGATATTTTGGGGTGGTAGATCAGTTTACCAATGGATCTGAGATTTCTGCCCTGTGAGAATAAAACCAGGGGAGGGCCCGAAAACACATTACGGATCCTGTCATCAGATCTTAGAATGTGCCAATGTTTGAACGAGTCCCTCAATTTGTTCAGAGCACTTTGAATAGCGGGTAGTTAGAATGCTTATTTTTGCGAGACTGTCCATGAAAGAGATCATGTCTCTGTTTAGGATTTTCCCAATGGCAGTATTAATCTGACCGTTTTTGTACCCCCTCTCCTTGAATTTGCTTTGCGTTTCAGCCGTATTTCTGTCGCAATCTTTAGCAAATTCTTTTGATTTGACAGTTGGCTGTAGGGCAAACTGTTTTTCAAGGGAAGCGTGTGACAACCATCAGCCCTCAACAAACTGTTACGGTCAGTAGGTTTCCAGTAAAGATCAGAGTATATAACATTGTCCTCACACAAAATCAGAAGATCAAGGAAACTGATTTGACGTGTCAGATTGCATAGTAAATATCAGGTTCTCGGAACAAAACTTAAGAAAAGCATGGAATGCCTAGAGCTGTTTTGCATCACCCCTCCATAGAACAAAAATTACTATTTCAGCCAATGTTATAATGCATTCACTGGAAGGTATTTAATTGGGGTCATTTTGCAGAAGAAAATGTTCCATGGCTTCAATACCGCCCTCGTGTGGAATATTTGTGTATGAAGACTCAACATCAAAAGTAATTAACAAGGTATTCAGGGAGAGGATCAAGACATTCAATAATAAGGGACCATACTGCTGGTGTCCTTTACAACGGAGGGGAGCTGTTCTGTGAGAGGTCTAATAAAAGTCGATAAAGGAGCCGTTACTGGATCAATGCCCGCTACAATAGGGCATTGTGTAATTTCGGCAAAGTATAGAAAGCGGCAATTGTAGGGTGTTAAATGGCCAAAAAGTCATGTTCTTATTTTGGTGATTTCACCAGAACTTAAATACCTATCTAGGACCGTAAAGATCGTGTTCTGAAATTGGGCAGTGGGGTCACTTCTGAGTTTCTTGTAAAAGGTGTTGTCAAACAGTTGTCTATGACACTCATTTACATAAACAGTCCTATCCATGAGTACAACCGACCCACCGTTATCACTAGGGAGAGTAAGGACTGACGTATCAGATTGTAATTAAAGCAAAGCTTGTTTTTCATCCTTAGGTAAATTATGGAAAGATATGTACTCGTGTTTGTTCTTGAGGAGATGAACAACATCTTTTTCAACGAGTCTGCAATATGTCTCGATTGAGTGGTTGTGATTGGCTGGAGGTACAAAATAACTCTTGCTTCTAAAAGGAGGAGTATGTGCAGGTGAGCAACCTACTGGTTCAACAGAAATATCAGGATTAGGGGAGCTAAAGTATTCCCTTCAACGGATGTTTCTAAAACTTAAACATCAAAATCGTTGCACTGAGTTAACCCTTTATTAAGCAAGGAGACATGGGCAGGGCTCAAAATTAGACACTCGGTCCCGGGGCTTCTGGGGCCGTGTGAACTGTCCCCTCTGCCTCTGCTAGTCATTTCTTCTTACCCCGTCGTGTGCGGCATCTCGTTGGTGCACGTGTCCGCGGCCACCTCTGCGCTTCCGTCGGCCCAGTCTCTCGTTGGATAAACTGGCACTGGAAGCAGATGAGGCGCTGGTTGTAGAGCGTTGGTCAGATGGGGTGAATAGAAGCGGCCTCTCACCTGCGTCTGTCATGGAGAGGAGGAGCAGGACCTCTTTTTTTAATTTAATCAGGGTTTCTCCCGAAGTATACTGTCCTCGGCCTTGTCTCTTTTTGTCTTGGTTGAATTTATAGATTTTTTTTAAAGCTCCTTTTATTTCTGTATATAACTAACCAATCGCCCCAGGACAAGTTTATCAGTTCATTGAATATGCCATCATTCACAGCTCCTTGCAGAGCTGTGCGTTTCGTCAATCGTGTTATCCATTTAAATAAAATAATTTTTCAGCTGGTCAACAATTTAATGTTATGAAACCATTAGAACATGTGTTCAAGGTTTGCAGTTCTTGACAAAAAGCGGTGCACCTACTGCCATACCCTGTTCAAACGCACTGAAGTCTTGTCTTGCCCATTCGCCCTCTGAACGACACACATGCACAATACATGTCTAGACACTTAAAAATAATTATTTAACCTCTCCTGCCCTTTATCTACACTGACTTGAAGTGGGTTTAACAAGTGACATCAATAAGGGATCATAGTATTCACCTGGTCAGTCTGTCATGGAAAGAGCAGGTGTTTTTAGTGGTTTGTATACTCCGTGCCTTCAAAGTATTCACACCCATTGACTTTTTCCACATTTTGTTGTTACAGCATGACTGTATTAAATAGAGATTAGATATTTTTTTACAAGTTAATTACAAATGAGAAGCTGAAATATCTTGAGTAAATTCAGGGGTAGAAATTTGCTTAACAAGTTGCATGGACTCACTGTGCAATAATGGTTTTCAACATGATTTTTGACTACCTCATCTGTGTCCACACACAATTATCTGTAAGGTACTGTAGAGCAGTGCATTTCAAACACCGATGCCACCACAAAGACCAGGGAGTTTTTCCAATGTCTTCAAAGAAGGGCACCTACCTATTGGTTGATGGGTAAAACAAAAAAGCAGACATTGAATATCCCTTTGAGAATGATTAAGTTATTAATGACATTTTGGATGGTGTATCAATACACCCAGTCAGTAAGATACAGGCGTCCTTCTTAACTCACTTGCCAGACAGGGAGGAAACCGCTCAGCGATTTCACTATGACTCGAATGGTGACTTTAAAACCAAGTTTAATGGTTTGGATATGAGAACTGAGGATGGATCAACAACATTGTAGTTACTCCACAATACTTACCTAATTGACAGAGTGAAAAGAAGGAAGCCTGTACAGAATACAAATATTCCAAAAGATGCATCCTGTTTGCAACAAGGCACTAAAGTATTACTTGGGTCTGCTTGTAATTGTTACGTACTCGGGCGTGTTTCAGGATAAAAATAAATAAGCACAGGCAAAAGACTAGAGGAAAAACTGGTTGTTAGCTTTACACCAGACGGCTAGAAGATAAATCTATGGCAGACTGTAACACAACAAAATGGGGTATAAATACTTTCTGAAGGTACTCTATGTGTTGTGTTCTATGTACAGTTTTTATTTGGAATACAGTAGAACTGTTATTTTAACTAGGCAAGTCTGTTAAGAACAAATTTCTTATTTACAATGACACCTACCGGGGAACTGCCTTGTTCAGGGGCAGAATGACAGGTTTTTACCTTGTCAGTTTAGGGATTCGATCTAGCAACCCTGCAGTTACTGGCCCTACGCTCTAACCACTAATCTACCTGCCGCCCCAGTTTTACCCCAGTGGATAGTTTGTCATGTCTTATCTTATCCAGGGGTGCAAAATTCTGGTAACTTTCCCAAATTTGCCAGGTTTTCCACTTTTCCAGAATTCCTCCTCTATTCTGGGAATCTTACCAGGATTTCTGGGAATTTGGGGGAATTACTAGAATCTTGCATTCATAATCCTATTTTATGCTATTTTCTCATTCTCTCCAGTGAAACTCGAGGACATGCGGCTGGTGGGACACTGCCACCGTCGTCTGCGCATCTGCTGGGACTGCGGCAAGATCTTCTACCGGAAACGGAAGCTACGGTGGCACCGCCGTTTAAGCCACACCGGAGAGAAACCGTACTGCTGCTCCCAGTGTCACCGGGCGTTCTCGCTCCGGAAGAACCTGAAGCACCACCAGAGGGCCCACACAGGGGAGAAACCGTACCACTGTAAAGACTGCGGGAAGCAGTTCCGGTGCAACGGGAAACTGAAGACCCACATGAGGTTTCACACAGGGGAGAAACCCTTCGGCTGCACCCTCTGTGGGAAAAAATATAGGGTGCTGAAGAACTTAGAGAGACACATGGCCACCGCACACCCGCATGCCAACCCACCCCTTGGCCGATGTCTTAGCCGTTAGAACAAGTCCGAAATGGTACCCTATTCCCTTTTGTAGTACACTACTTTTGACTTATGTTGCTCCCTCTGTGGGAACAGGGTGCAGAAGAACTTGACACAGGACATCCAGACATAAAGACATTGAGGAGGTGAAAGACTGAATAGTAGAAGATTCTGGATAGAAAACCTGAATGGGATGCAGTGTAGGCGGCCTACGTGTTATCTAGAGATCTACTACTACAGTTGAAGTCGGAAGTTTACATACACCTTAGCCAAATACATTTAAACTCAGTTTTTCACAATTCCTGACATTTTAATCCTAGTCAAAATTCCCTGTCTTAGGTCAGTTAGGATCACCACTTTATTTTAATAATGTGAAATGTCAGAATAATAGTAGAGAATTATTTATTTCAGCTTTTATTTCTTTCATCACATTCCCAGTGGGTCAGAAGTTTACATACACTCAATTAGTATTTGGTAGCATTGCCTTTAAATTGTTTAACTTGGGTCAAATGTTTCGGGTAGCCTTCCACAAGCTTCCCACAATAATTTGGGTGAATTTTGGCCCATTCCTCCTGACAGAGCTGGTGTAACTGAGTCAGGTTTGTAGGCCTCCTTGCTCGCACACGCTTTTTCAGTTACGCCCACACATTTTCTATAGGATTGAGGTCATGGCTTTGTGATGGCCACTCCAACTCCTTGACTTTGTCCTTAAGCCATTTTGCCACAACTTTGGAAGTATGCTTGGGGTAATTGTCCATTTGGAAGACCCATTTGCGACCAAGCTTGAGATGTTGCTTCAATGTATCCACCTAATTTTCCGTCCTCATGATGCCATCTATTTTGTGAAGTGCACCAGTCCCTCCTGCAACAAAGCACCCCCACAACATGATGCTGCCACCCCTGTGCTTCACGGTTGATATGGTGGTCTTCGGCTTGCAAGCCTCCCCCTTTTTCCTCCAAACATAACGATGGTCATTATGGCCACAGTTCTATTTTTGTTTCATCAGACCAGAGGACATTTCTTGCAAACCGTAGTCTGGCTTTTTTATGGCGGTTTTGGAGCAGTGGCTTCTTCCTTGCTGGGTGGTCTTTCAGGTTATGTCGATATAGGACTCGTTTTACTGTGGATATAGATACTTTTGTACCTGTTTCCTCCAGCATCATCACACGGTCCTTTGCTGTTATGGTATTGATTTGCACTTTTCACACCAGAGTACGTTCATCTCTAGGAGACAGAGTGCATCTCCTTCCTGATTGGTATGACAGCTGCGTGGTCCCATGGTGTTTATACCTGCGTACTATTTTTTTGTACAGATGAACGTGGTACCTTCAGGTGTTTGGAAATTGCTCCCAAGGATGAACCAGACTTGTGGAGGTCTACAATTTTTGGTCTTGGCTGATTTCTTTACATTTTCCCATGATGTCAAGCAAAGGGGCACTGAGTTTGAAGGTAGGCTTTGAAATACATCCACAGGTACAGCTTCAATTGACTCATGATGTCAATTAGCCTATTAGAAGCTTCTAAAGCCATGACATACTTTTCTGGAAATTTCCAAGCTGTTTAAAGGCACAGTCAACTTAGTATATGTAAACTTCTGACCCACTGGAATTGTGATATTGTAAGTGATGTTTTCTGTCTGTAAACAATTGTTGGAAAAATTACTTGTCATGCAAAAAACTTGCCAAAACTAGTTTGTTAACAATAAATTTGTGGAGTGGTTGAAAAACAAGTTTTAATGACTCCCAACCTAAGTGTATGTAAACCTCCGATTTCAACTGTATGTCTAAAGCTATGACCATGTGTACAATCCTTCAATACGTTGTAGATCATCATTCAATGCATGTTAGATCCATTTAGATGTTTCATATTATACTCAGGAAATCCACTTGCAGACAGACTTAGAAAATGAAGTGTGTGTGAGAGAGAGGTTATAGCTGAATGCTGTTGACACAGTGAATTATGAGCCAGCTTGTTTAGAATTTTCCTGCCTGGCTGTCGCATACTCTGAGCCTTATGCTGATTGGGAGATTGGAAATCTCAGACTTTAGTGCGTTCAAGACAACTGGGAACTTGTGGAAAAAAAACTGACTCTGAAAATTTGTTTTGAACGGTCATCCAACTCGGAATTCCAAGTCGGGAACCCGGGCCTCTTTCTAGAACCAACCTTAGGATCACTGACGTCATAATTTGACCTTGTTCCCAGTTGTTTTGAACGCACCATTAGAAACTAGTGTTTTGCATGCGTCTTCCAAAGATGGCTGACCTATAACTATGAACACTATGGTCCTTACTATGATGGATAACACACCTCTGTGTACTCATACACTCAATGTTAGAACACTGAGAGATTCTCAATTGCATACTCCTTGCGTCCTCAAAATCCATTGGATGAGAAAGCCAGAGGTCCCTCCCCTCTGACCTTCTCCTACAATGGGTTTTGTTACGGAGGAGAGTACTCTAGGAGTATAACATTTACATTTCCCCTAAGTACTGTGGCAGTTTCTCCTGACCAGGAAAAGATTCTGGGCCCTAGTTGTCCAGAGGGGTATACTACAATGGTAGGCTCAAGGAGTTGGCCTGCTTACTTGCCTAAATATTCTGAAATAACTTAATTATTTTGAAAGATAAGCTTGAAATGGGCGTGGTCTACTTAACTCGACAACCAAAAATGCGTATTTAAGTTGAGCTTTCTTCATGAATGATGAAATAGTTATTCCTGGTTTATCAAAGTTAGCTGGCTTTGATCCTACTTTGTGGTATACCCCTCTGGTCAAACCACATGTTCAGGAAGCACTCCTAGTCCTAGACATATCATATGGTACTATACTGTAAGCATACTGAATGTCTCCTTTTGAGACAAATACACTATAACACCATCTGCGGATGCCAACGTTTTCTGTTGAAGTGATTGAAGCCAAATACATGTGTTCATGTGTACTCTTTGGTGGAAGGAAGTTCTTGGAGTAATATTTAAATGTTTTGTCAGTCAGTGTCCAAACATCCTCCCTGTCTTTACTTTTATTTGATCATAATTATTCTGTTATCATTTGCATAATAAACACTGATAAAATATTAACAATAAAATGTGACAATCCAAGTGGTCTGAATACTTTTGCAATGCACTGTACATGGACTTGTAATTGTGTTGTTGCACCATGGACATCAGATCTCGGAGAAAAGTATGCAAAACAACTGGTTTATTTAATAGAAGTACTTTACTTTTATTGGTAATATTATTAGCATCTTACTTCATGACTATGAGTGTCATGTCAGCTTTTCATATCAAACCGTACATGGTTCTTTTACACATTAAATCAAATGGTTCTATGCTGTGATTGATTACACATACAATACAACTTTATTGTTCATGTTACAGTGAACATTTGTCCTCTGATAGCACACATCTCACACACAGTTGCAGTGCAGCGTTTCTACGTAGAGAGCACGTAGTGGGGTTAGGGCATTGCTCAAGGGCCCAACAGTAGGGAATTGTTGTCAGGATCTGAATGCCGCAGCCCTCCAGAGAGCTGGGCTACCTACTGGCCCTTTAATTTTTTACAATGCAGTGCTTTACATGTGCTGTAGTTATCACATTTCAAGATCACATAATACAGTATAAACACATTCATGTCAACATTTCATAGACATTACAATAACACGTTCACAACTTCCCCATACCTGTCACTTAATTTATTTTGTCTTGACTCATTGGTCTCAAAATCCAAAAATGCTGCCACATGCTTGTTACAGGTATAGTAAGTAAACTAGGTATAATAAGGAAAGATCCCAACACCATTTTGTTAATGCCGAAATATATACAGTGGGTTAGACTCTACTGTTTGGATGTCTAACATGGAAGACTGACTTTGAGATTTTCTCAGATTCACTTGGCCTCATACTTGATGTTGAAGGCCACGGGTCCCCTGATGTTGAAGCCAAGGTAGAAAGAAACATGTCCAGGATTCCGAATGCTGGCCATTTGATCCGGGAAAATCTTGATTCTGTTGTCTGCAACATTCAGGAATACCTCATGCTGTTTGACCACCCCCCTGATCCTTAGTAGACATTTCTTGATCGCTTCAAGTTCCCATATCTTTCCACTGCTCCACAGTTTACCCAGTTTTCTGTTCTTTTGCTTTGGTGAAAGGTTATTCATGTGTTGTTCAGTGATCATAATGTCCACTCTTGATTTGTGGACCAGTCTGCTTAAACCCTGACCCTTTCCGAGTAGGAACAATGGAACAAGGTACCTGAAGTGGAAGTACTTACTGAGGTCCCACTCAAAGGACCTTGTCAGGAGATCAACTGTTTGTTCATAGGGAAAGTCGTAGGTGGCTCCACCCTCAGGCCAAAACAACAACAGAGCCAAGAGATGAAATTCAGTGGGTTGGTCAATCTGTTGTTTCCTGACATATTTCTTTAGCATGTCTTGTAAGTTTTGTAGAAGGATGGTTTTCGTTTCACGTATTACTCCCTCTTGGCTCAGAAGGATGTTGACAAGAATGTAATTTTGAGTAGCTTGAGCATCTGACCGTTTTTCACCATTGATTGTTCTGAAGTGCTGTTCCATCCACTGCAGGTCAGGATCAATTTTCTTTCGATCAAGACATGAGAGCAGTCCAGGAAAGCTGATTGGCATCATTCCAGTGTATTTTTGGTAGCAACTGATAACATCATTGTGGAAGTACCCTGGTTCCTGTTTTACTATTTTGGGCTTGGAGTAAGTCAGGTACTTTTCAAAGAACTCATACCTTTTCTTCACTCCGTCTTTGAGTTTTGCAATGAGAAGCAAATACTTGTTGAGTTGTCCTCCGGGAAACTCATCAACTACGTAGGAAGTTTTGTTTTTTCCTGTGAGAATGTCTTTCCACCTATTATCAAGCATTGTGAGTGCCTCAAAAAGATAGTTAGCCACTTGTAGATAGCCAAAGCTTCCCCTGTCATTGAAACTATTTGATTCTAGTTCCACTTCTTTTTCTGCAGCCTTCTCCTCTTCTTTGAAAGCGATTATAGCCTTTCCTGCTATTTCCAAAATCTCCCATGCAGGTGGACACGGTGTGTGTCCTATTTTATTCCTTAAATTGCACTTGTGAACTTGCCCAAGGGTATCTGCGATGAAGGAATTGTTGGGAGCCCTCTCTTTAGCCTTTAAAGCCAAATCTTCTGCTTTTTTGTAGTCTGCCATTTCTCTGTAGTAGAGGCGTGCTAGCGTTTGAGGGAAAAAAGGATTTGTCCCAAACGTATCCACTGCTTCTTTCAGAATGAGTTCACACATGCCTAATCTTTCATACTTCTTTATATCTTGAATCAGTTTGGAAAAGGGACCCTGTGTTTCCTCTTCTGCATTCTGCCGATCGTCCACTGTGATTTCCCTCTTAGTTAGCATGTCTTTGATGACGTGCACCAAATGTTGCGGCACCTCTGCTTTACAAAAGTACTTCAAGAAGTCTCTCGTTGTGTCACCCCTGGTCACACGGAATTTAGCCAGTAACTTAACACACCAATCAGCAATCATTGGATGCTTCATCCGGACACGTTTATCGCCTTCCTCTTGTCCGGAGAACGTGACTATGAGGTCATTAAAAGGGTGCATTCCACTCTCAAAGTCTTGAGACCTTGCATCAGGGAATTCCGCACATTCAGACTCTAGAAGGTACGATCCAGGGACGTAGAAATTTAGCAATGCTAAAAATGGTAGGAGCAGGTTTCGGGGCTTCGACAAATGTTTATTAACACAAGCCTTAACACTATCCTGGATGTATGTTTCACTGAATTTTCCACACATTATGTTGAGACCATGGAACTGGGTATGCTGCTGTGCATAGCGCATACGGATCTCATCTAGCTTATTGCTGAATTTGTCTTTCTCTTCTTTAGAGAGCTGTCTTCTGAGGATCACTGAAGTTCTGATTGTTGGATCGTCCTGTTCCGCGATAAAAGACTTCCGCACACAGTTTAACATAATGAGTACAGGAACTTTCGACGTAATCTTTCTCTCTGCAATTTCTCTCATTAGGCAATCCGCCATGTTCTCGTCCTCAAGCAGGAGGAGCACAGTGTTTTGTGAATCTCCTGCCTTGAAAAGGTTTATTACTTGGTCGGCGATAGCGGTGCTGTTTGCCCCCGTTGATTCTTTTAAGACTGCACACCTATGCTTTTTCCTCAGGTCCCAGAGCACCTGCATGGCTAGGGTGGATCCTCCACTGCTTGGCTGGTGCAAAAGCTTGACAATGGCAATGCTGCCAGGACTTTTTCGCTTACTTTGAATCAGCCTTTTTAAGTAATGGTATGCATCCCTCTTTATGAAGGTTGAATCCACAGCTGCTTCTCGTTCAGCCAGGTAAAAGTTAAGCCATTGAGGTGGTGCTCCCTTGTAAAAGTTGACCTCTGCCATGGCTGCATCTGTTTGGTTGATTGTGTTGCCCTCAAACTCATTCTCACACAAGACATCCAAAAGTGACAGGGAGTCACATTGGTATGGGATTTTACCACCATAGGCATTAGGCAGGGTTGGTGTTCTATCGGTTGCCATGAGGATGTTTGTTTATCCAAGCTTAAAATGTAGATACCTGTTTTTCTTCTATGCCAGTTTTGTGTAGTTTGCAGATTCAGGGGGTGTAATAAAAGTGAATACAGATAGATCCTGTAGAGAAGAGAAGGATTGCATTTTAATTACGCTATCCAGGTATTCAAGTGCCCATTAGTAATGACTTAATATTGCATTCATCTATGCTGAAATGTCTGTGACATCATATGTTTATAATGAAAATTAAGAGTTTGTTAGAAATGTATTTGATGTTTCATTAAAACTGTTGAGCTTTCATTCAAGATATTCAAAATGGTCTTAGCTGGCTTGGCTTCAGTTTTCAATGCAAATGGTTGGAAAGAATAGGAACATAGCCCAACAGGTTAGTTTTACATATCTGTATGTACTATCTGAACTGATTTAGATACATTTAGATACATAAACATGACCAGTAACATGACCAGTATAAATAACTACTGTTACATTTGTCCTTCATCTGCACAGTATAACTGATACAGTACTACTATTAATTAACCCTTTACACTCAAACGAGATCAAAATGGCAGATTTGGTTACTGATAAGCACTAAATTGGAAGGCAGGGGCTGAACTGTAACATACTATACAAGTTCTGGGTCTCCGCTTTACAATTATTAATTGGATGTAATTGACAGTAGTTTTATGCAGGAGCACCCCAGCAACAAGAAGATGCCCCTATTCTTCCAGCCATTTGGGTTACTTTTGCACATTTGGTGTCTGAGTGAGAGGAATGCTATAAATCAATAGGATGCAATGTGTTCTGAAAGATTAATTGAGGGGTTATGCCATACCCCATACCCCTTTTGAAGTGGAAAAATGATGCATAACTCTGAGAGGCCTTTACATTTTACATTTACATGTTAGTCATTTAGCAGACGCTCTTATCCAGAGCATCTTACAGTAGTGATTGCATAAATGTTCATACTGGTCCCCCGTGGGAAACGCTTTAGGCTAAAAACAAGCTGTAAATGAGAAAGATGGGATTTTAATGCATATCATTTTAACATGAAATTGATGAGGCAATCCTTCGATGCACTTACCACTATCTATATTTTGGTTTGTCTCCATGACTGTCGCGCCCTGTCCATAGAGAGCCCTCTGGGTTTCTCTATGGGGTGTTAGGCCAGGGCGTGACTAGGGTTCTCTATGGGACTCTGTTGGTTTTTTGTGTTGGTTCCCAATTAGAGGCAGCTGTATGTCGTTGCCTCTAATTGGGAATCCTATTTAAGTTTGTTCCCTTCCCCACCTGCCTTGTGGGTTATTGCTTATTGTCGTCTTGCGCGTCACACATTATGTTAGATCGTTGGTTCTTCTATTTTTTTTATTTTTTTTATGAAGTTTAATGTATTTTCAAATATGTGGAACTCAACTCTCGCTGCGTCTTGTTCCACTCATTTTCCAGAACGTGACAAGGACATTCAGAAGCTGAGTTCTGACCTTAATTCAATAATACTTTTTATTTAAACTTTGGTTGGGAAGTAATCTAATCGGTGACTCACTATCAACTGAGCTGATCACTTTCTGAGGAATATGTTTTAACTAAATTGATACTTGATGGTGCATATAAGGATTGTTCCAGCAATTTAGTGCCTTTTGAGAAGTGTAACTTGGTATAAAAAAACATGTTTTCCCATGTCATGAGGTTAAATAAATTATTTACTATAGTAAGTGCCTATTGTGCTAAATAAAGTAACAGAGTTGATGTAACAGGGTTGACCTTAACTGGGTTTTTGATGTAATCTTAAACCAGCCATGAATCCCAGTGTGACGGGGGAATGGAAGCTTGTTGTGTCAACAGGGAGGGGCAATTGAATGGAAGCTTCACCAAAAAATTTACATTGTTGGAAGATTTCTAGCGTGTCAATCTATGGGTAACAGTTGATATGTTACGCTCGAACTGCTCAGTTTTGGAATTGTTTTAAGGTCATAACAAGGATCATTTAGCTATTTGATGTTGAATTTTAAAACCCTTTGAAGTATCAAAAAAATATTAATGAAAAAATTATTTGATGGGCCTTACTGCTTGTAGCCCATGCAAACACATTGAATAACAGATTCACTACATGGAACAACAGATAGTCCCCAACAAATATCTAAAGGAAGTTTGTTCTGTAGTGTCTGTCCTATATCTGAGAAATATAAGAAAGATCAGGATTTCTTTAACCCCATATTTTGGCAATAAATTGAGGGACAGACATAAATGAAATGCTAATCACATTAAATAAATTATAATCTTCAGAAATAACTTTGTCAAAGCAACAAAATAACTAGGGGTTCACAATGATGGTGAAAACTTGGAAAAATCTTGGGGTTAAGTGGGTTAAAATCTTCCTAGAAGTCACAGAGGGTGCACAGAGGGACATGTCAAAATGCTGAATTTTGGCATTTTACCAAGTGTTTATACATATAAAAAGGATTTTTTCCCCCATGTGTGTGCATAATAAAGAGAAATTAATTTAATATAACAGGCACTATTTCTTTGTCAAGGGGATGCAAAAGGCACTCTTTTCATGAAAATACACAAATTAGGCTACAATATAATGGCATATTTGTTAGCTGAAAAACATTTGTGAAAATAGTCTAGACTTTATTGTCCCTATACTTATTATCATGAAATAGCCCAAAGATGTTGTGGAGAAAAATGTATAGTCTGGAGGGACAGCATTGAATTGTATATATTGTCTCATACAATCATTGTTTCCTGTACGTAGGTGCTGGGTAGAGATATGAGGGGGAGACGGTCATGACCCCCTCCTCAGACGGTGCCAGTCACATGCAGGAACCAACCCTATAGAACCATGCCTATGTAGCTTGTCTGTGTAAGCAGGATAGAAGATAATTAACGGGACTGCCCCGGCAGAGCTCACTTCAGACCGGTACTTTATGCATCCAAGTTTGACTGTGACCTATCCAGCTTGCTGATAATAAAGAATGATTCATTTTAATATTTAATATCGAGTGTACCTGTGAAGAATTTCCATGACAATGTCATGAGTCATGTTACACTACAGAGTATTACAGGAAATTAAATTGAAAACAATACTTTTAGCCTAATACGTAAAATCGTATTTTATTACTTAGCTAGTCATATTGGCCATCGAATAAGCTTTCAACTGATGCCCAACTGTCCCAGATTGGGATTTGTAAAAGACCTGCTTTTGGGTTGCTTGTGTGATGTCTGTCTTCCAAACCAAAAACTTTACTTCCTCAACGGCACAGCTAGGAGAGAACCTAACAGTTGAAGGCTCTTTCCATGAGTCATAAAAGTTTATTGAAGTGACTTATGGGCTGTGCACACTTATGAGAGGTGTGTGGCCACTTGGAGACACCAGTTATATCTCTCACTATAACCCTTGTGTTGTTTTGCTCTTATGTTGCACCTACTCCAGATTATGCATCAATATTCTTATGTTACAGAATGTATCCAGAGTATGTCCAGATTTTATTATCAACAAATGCTATGAAAAGTTCAGTAAATGTAAACTGCACAGTCAAAAGTGTAAAGTTTGGATTCAGGTGATCTGTTGTGTCCTCACCTTTGTTCTGATAATTTCCCCATAATCCCCAAAGTGTTCCCTTTCATTTGTTACCATGGTTATGGATACAGGATGTCCTGTGGTGGACAACTTGTTAGAGCTGTTGATGAGTCATTGATAATAATCTGAACATTGTATTGCTATTACATTAAGATATAACAGGGGAACATAGCTACATTCAATTAAATTTAAACTTTAAACACTTTCTCTTGGTTGCTGTCTTGACGGATTTGTAAAGGATCGTGTGACACTACATTAATTTCCTTCCAGTAATCACTGTGTTGTTTGTAGTTACATCATATTTTAAGAATTTAACAATTAAAGGGACAACCTGGATTTTGAACAATAACAAAGCGTACACCTTCAACCTTGTTTTGGTAAACTGCTGAGGGATGGGACTGGAGAAATGTAGCTAGACATGAGTCTACAACTGAGCACATAGATAAGCGGTCCGATAGGTTGTTGCGCAAGACGCAACGCTATATTCCTTTCCGTTATTCAGGATATTTAGAATGACAACAAAATGTTCTTTGCAGCAGGGTTGTAGCTACTTGTTAACTTTTTGGCTTGTTTGTTGTTTTTCTATTAGTTTTTTTGTTTTCTTGTATTTTCTTTTTCACATATAATTTAACTTTTTTAACAAGGAGTTTTAATATGACTTTGGCGGAGCATGGCCGGATGTCTTAGGGCCCAGGCAAGGAACATTTTAAAGGCCTGCCTTTTGCCATTGAAGAGAAAATGTTGCAGTTTTTAAGCTAATTTCCTGCCATTCTAAACATTTTGTCATGGGGCAGAGAATTAAAAAAATATATTTTGTATTCTTGCTATCTGGCCGCGAACCCCGGCAGTGCCTCCTTTGAGAACCCATGATCTAAGGACTGGATTTTTGTGGGGGGTTTTATGTGAAATGTTTAGGAAGCTTTCTTAAATGTTTATATATATATATATATATATATATATATATATATATATATATATATATATATATATATATATATATATATATATATATATATATATATCCCCAGGGACTACAGTTGAAAACTAGCCAGCTGACAAAATCTGGCACATTTACAGAAATGTTAATTGATGTTCATTGTCCATGTCAAATAAATAAATACAATGATTCTGTTAGAAATGTGGCCCTGTCCATATATGCAAATTCCCTCAGTGCAAAGGGTTAATCAATCATCTTATAATTGTGCATGTTGTTGACTAACTTCAATGAGTACATTTGATATTCTCTACCAAGATAAAATATACAATGGAAAATAGACATTACTCTTACCTTTTTCTGTTTGAAGAAGGTTCTATATTTTTGTGGGATTCCCAGCCGAGTCTGGAAAGAAACACATTATATCACATTTACACTTCAGAGAATCAATTACTTTAATCTGAAATCAGGTTCATCTGAAAGTATAACCTTTGTATTGTATACATTAAATGGTTTCTAATCGTAGGTTGCTATTTTATTACCTGTCTTGGTACGTGTAATGCAATGGCTGAACCTTGATGATGTGTCCTATTATAGTCAAATTTGATTTGAGCCACCTCCTTTCAAACCGGTTCAGGTTGCTGTTTTCCCCTATGTAGTTAGTCTCTATGCATCAGTCTGTGCCAGGTTCCCAATATAAACTGGATGAACTGGACAGATTAGATGCCAGTGATGATTAAGATGTCATTGTTAACTTAAGTTACATTTCACTGTAAATGAAAATAAGTTGGGGGACCTCCCGAGTGGCTCAGCGGTCGTTACTACAGCCCCGGGTTCATTCCCGGGCTGTGCCACAACCGGTCGTAGCTGGGAGTGCCATAGGACGGTGCACAACTGTTCCCCCGTCGTCCGGGTTAGGGGAGGGTTTGGCCGGGGGGGGCTTTACTTGGCTCATTGCGCCCTAGCGACTCCTTATGAAGGGCCAGGTTCTTGTGGGCTGACCCCAGTTGGCAGCTGACAGTGTTTCCTCTGACACATTGGTACAGCTGGCTTCCGGGTTAAACTGGCGAGCCCGTTGGGGAGTTGCAGCAATGAGGCAAGATCATAATTAAAATTGGGAGAAAAAGGGGGGAAAATACAACAAAACAAGTAGGGGGTGGTTTAAATGGTGCTTTTTCCTGTAAACTGTGCAGCAGTATCACAGGAAATGTAAACTGTGCAGCAGTATGATAGGAAATGTAAACTGTGCAGCAGTATGACAGGAAATGTAAACTGTGCAGCAGTATGACAGGAAATGTAAACTGTGCAGCAGTATCACGGGAAATGTCAACTGTGCAGCAGTATCACAGGAAATGTCAACTGTGCAGCACTATCACAGGAAATGTAAACTGCAGCAGTATCACAGGAAATGTAAACTGTGCAGCAGTATCACAGGAAATGTAAACTGTGCAGCAGTATCACAGGAAATGTAAACTGTGCAGCAGTATGATAGGAAATGTATACTGTGCAGCAGTATGACAGGAAATGTAAACTGTGCAGCAGTATGACAGGAAATGTAAACTGTGCAGCAGTATGACAGGAAATGTCAACTGTGCAGCAGTATGACAGGAAATGTAAACTGTGCAGCAGTAT
>QNTS01001069.1:12508-42809 GCA_003317085.1 Hucho hucho | reverse complement strand
TTGTGTGTGTGTGTGTGTGTGTGTGTGTGTGTGTGTGTGTGTGTGTGTGTGTGTGTGTGTGTGTGTGTGTGTGTGTGTGTGTGTGTGTGTGTGTGTGTGTGTGTGTGTGTGTGTGTGTGTTGTTTCCTGGGGGGATTTGGTTAGCAGTCATCCATAGAACCTCATCTACTACCTGAGTTGAAATACGTAAACTGTGGTTTATTTAACAACATTGCTTTTACTCAGAATACATCTCACTTTAAATCATTACAATCAATCAATCTATTATTCAAATATACAAATAATGCATATTAAACTTTGAAGTTGATTTATTTTTATTAAACCTCTACTTTCAAACATGCACTGTACCTTAGAGGTGATATACACTTAAAGACAAAACCATACAGAAAAACAGAAATATCCATAATAATTTATGAAGTTATACATGTTTTCTCCCAGTAAGAAAGAAAAACATTATATAGATAGAAATTCAAAATAGATACAATGAACTATATTTATTATAAATTCAGTTTAATCTAAAACTATTTTGTTTCCCTAGAGTGTCTTAGTGCTGGGGTCTCACATGTCCATAACCCACCACCTCAAGAGGTGTGTGTGAGAGAGTGTCCTTTTCCAGAGACATCAAACCTAACAACATTCTGCTGGACGAACACGGTAAGACGGCTCAGCCAATCATTTCTGATTTTTGGTATGCTTTATGTAACATAAATCAATACAATTAGTGGGATGGTTAAACTGTGTATTGTTGTAGGTGGTACAGAATCTGATTCCACCAACATGCACTTCCAACCCCTAGCTCTGCACAAAGTGAAGGTAAATTGGCCGAAATATTTACAAGCTGACAGCTAAGATAGTTCAATTTACAGTAAGCATAGTACAAACATGAATAGAGTATGGTTTTTGATATGAGGTTACAGGTGGTTAAAAGTAGCCTGAGGACCACAGAGTACCTTCCAGACCATGTAATCAATTTAATCTACCCCTATTCTCTTCTGACTTCTAAAACCCAGGTTATCTGGAGACATTCCACTGTGCCCTGCTGAAAAATACCCCAAAGCAGGGGCATTTTGGGTACACAAGCATGAGGGAGCGGACACTCCTTACGGTTATGGAGGACAATAAGATTGCAAGACATGCTGAAAAATACCCCAAAGCAGAGGCATTGTGGGTACACAAGCATGAGGGAGCGGACACTCCTTGCGGTTATGGAGGACAATAAGATTGCAGGACAGAAACCAGCAAGGGGCGGCAGGTAGCCTAGTGGTTAGAGCTGACAAGGTACAAATCGGTTATTCTGCCCCTGAACAAAGTAGTTATCCAGCTGTTCCTAGTCCGTCATTGAAAATAAGAATTTGTTCTTAACTGACTTGCCTAGTTAAATAAAGGTAGAAAGTCAAGACTACAACAATAATGACACAACCACCTCATTCTTCTCTCTGCAGATTCTCAAAACACATTACAAAATTCCCTTGCAAAGGGCTACAATTGACAAGAATGAGCTGGGGGAGGTTTAGACAGGTTTTTTTGGGATGTGATTAGACAGCAGATCTAATGTTGTGTATGCCTTCATAAGACTTTTCAAACCTTAAGTCCCCCAGCACATTCACTTTGTTGACTGATCTTTCCTCACAAAAGCAGCTCCCAATGTCCCCTCATTGTCCCTAAACAATACGCTATCCATTCCCATTCAGTTGACACATTTACCAACAACGGTGTGTTGCCCTACGTCCCCTCCGCAAAAAGTGTAAAATGCTAAGACCACAACCATGTCTTTCCAGGAGATGTGCAGTACCAGCAAATCTTCTGCAAGAGGACCAAACATTTGGTGGTTAAGAAGCCCGTTCACCGCAGAAAGTACAAGACCATCGCCATAAGCATAGAGTTTCAGCTTCCCTAGCCCACGTTTGCCAGTGTACTGAAGCCGGACAAAGGACTATGGCTGCGTTTACACAGGCAGGCAATTCTTGCTTTTTTTCACTAGTTCTTTTGGCCAATCAGTTCCCGAAAAAGATCTGATTTGATTAAGACCACTTAGTGGGAAAAAAATATCAGAATTGGGATGCCTGTGTAATCACAGCCAGTGTGGCACAGCAGAAGATAGCATTTTCCAAACTTGGTCCTGGGGACCCTAAGGGGTGCAGGTTTTGGTTTTTGTCCTAGCACTACTCAGCTGATTCTAATCATCACAGCTGGATGATTTAGATGTATTTGGGAATCAGCTGTGTAGTCCCCAGGATCGAGTTTGCATAAGACCATGTAGGACAGGGGTCTCCAACCCTGTTCCTAGAGAGTTACCCTCTTGTAGGTTTTAACTCCAACCCCAGTGGTAACTAACCTGTTTCAGATTTTCAACCAGCTAATTATTGGAATCAGGTGTGCTAGATTAGGGTTGAAGTGAAAACCTACAAGACGGTAGTTCTCCAGAAACAGGGTTGGAGAGCCCTGATGTAGAGTGGGTGGGGTTATATCTTGCCTGTTTGGCCCTGTCCGGGGGTATCGTCGGATGGGCCACAGTGCCCCCAGTATTTATGCTGCAGTAGTTTATGTGTCGGGGGGCTAGGGTCCGTCTGTTATATCTGGAGTATTTCTCCTCTCTTATCCGGTGTCCTGTGTGAATGTAAGTATGCTCTCTCTAATTATCTCTCTCTCTCTTTCTTTTTTTCTCTCTCTCTCGGAGCTGGACTCGTAATCCTGGTAAGGAGTTCCGGATGGACCGGACTACTGAGGAACTACAGGGCTCAGGTGGACCGGTACGACGAAGAGGTCAAAGTTGACAAGACGGACAAAATACTTGTAAAATTTTAGAACAGGTACAAGACAATATTAGACGTGGGGGCACAGCCAGAAGAGGACTGGCCACCCCTCACAGCCTGGTTCCTCTCTAAGTTTCTTCCTAGGTTTTGGCCTTTCTAGGGAGATTTTCCTAGCCACCGTGCTTTTACACTTGCACTGCTTGCTGTTTGGGGTTTTAGGCTGGGTTTCTGTACAGCACTCTGTGACATCAGCTGATGTAAGAAGGGCTTTATAAATAAATTTGATTTGATTTAGAACAACCATAAAATACATTTGGATATTTTCTATCACTCTTTGAAATTAGTGACACTTATGGATTCAAAGAATATATGTATATTATCTGTAAAGGGCTTTGTAGCATCAAAGAGATGCTCGACATTCAGATATCCAAATAATGTTTGTTTATTTGCCAATCTCAATACAGGAGAATGTACACTATTTAATGCTAGCGCAATAGAACTGGGTATTCAACAACAATGTTACATGCTAAAAGTAACATACAAAAAACAGTAGTACATTTCAGTGTGTCCGAGTGTATCTCAGATGTAGAAACAGACAAGTGCAGAGAACTGTAGCTACAGAATGTTACACCAGATAATGTGATTTACCCAAAGTTTTTGCCGACATTTCGAGACTTCTCTCATTGATGTCCACCTCAGTGCTGAATGTCATGATGACAGAGACCTGTCTCCATCAATGAGCGAGAAGACTTGAAAGAGACACGATGACGGCGCACATATTGTTGGATTACTTCATGGAGAAAATAAAGTATTCATTTTCATAATGGAGCATTTTCTAAATTCAGACTAACCCCCTGCAACTGGACACAGACCTTTTATGAGACTCCTGTTTCTCCAAATCGAGGACGAAGACCACATCGATAAGGTTGGTAGAAAATTCTGTGCTACACATAACAGTACCTCTCCAGTAACTCCCAGTAATGGATATCTGGTGTAACATTCTGTAGCTTAGAGAACTAGTGATCAGGAGATTATGGGAGAGCAGTGGTGACCCAACATTCAGGGCACCTGTTTTGAGCCCCACAGTTTTTACAAAAATAAATAAATATGTTTGTTTTTTAATTGGGGGGTTCTTGCCTGTTTTACATTTTATTTTGGCATTAATACGTGTCACTTATCAGTTTGCAAACAATGTAAAAAAATATATATATATCATTGAATTAATAAAGCCGCATATGAACAGGCAGCTCCAAAATGCAGTGTTCTGCCTTTAGTAAGGGTAGAATGTGAGCCCTTTGGTTCCTGCCATAGGCTTAGACTAGAAGTGCCCTTCCAAGAAGACTCAAGGTCATTGGCCACAGATAAAATGATGTCAAATCACGTTACGTCTACAGTAGCTTTGATTGGACTGATCATGTCACCATTATACTTTCAAAATCTTAGCTAGCAGTCATCATCATGAATCAAGTAGACAGTCTACTGGCAAATCCTTTTTTCATCCTTGTCATATGAAGAGAAATAATGATAATAAATTATAGATAAAACGTATCGGACTCATCACCTATTGGACATAAATATTACAAAACAAGTTGGAAATCGCAAATTCAACAATGAGTTGTTTGGAAGGAATCGGTGATAGTGGCTAACCGCAAGCATTGCAACTGGGAAGTCGGGAATAAACCCACTCAGACTGGGAAAATACGTTTTGAATGGTCATCCAACTTGGAATTGTAAATCTTTCTCTATCTTTGATGACAAAATTTGCCCACGAATGACCGCCACGCCACCTTGCTGTCCAAGTGAGCACATCACAACCCGGTGAGTCCAAAAATGTCTTATATGCTGCTGCATAAATAATATGCTAGGGAGATATGTATACTGTAGCTAAGAAAGTAATACTAAGTGTATGTTGTGTAGTAAGCTGTTAGAAGCTCATGAGCCTCACCCTAATAATTTGGTCCCTTTTCCCCTCATAATTTCCCCTACTGTTCTGACTTGGTGGTGCACATGTAGCCTCTAGCCTGTTTTAGAGAAATGTCATCATCGAATATTGTAAGATCTTTCATTGTCTGCTTATATGCCCCCTTTATTTATCCTACTGTTCTAAATTGGTGTACAGGGAGATTACTGTATGAACAGCCCATGTTCTGAATTCTGTCGCTGTACATTTCAAAAGTGCCCAACAAAAGCACCAGTCTCAATGTCAACAGTGAAGATGTGACTCCGGGATGCAAAGAAAAAGCCATATCTCAGACTGGACAATAAAAAGAAAAGATTAAGATGGGCAAAAGAACACACACTGGACAGAGGAACTCCCGGAGTCGCCTCTTCACTGTTGATGTTGAGACTGGTATTTTGCGGGTACTATTTAATGAAGCTGCCAGTTGAGGACTTGTGAGGCATCTGTTTCTCAAACTAGACACTCTAATGTACTTGTCCTCTTGCTCAGTTGTGCACCGGGGCCTCCCACTCTTCTTTCTATTCTGGTTCGAGACAGTTTGCGCTGTTCTGTGAAGGGAGCAGTACACAGCGTTGTACAAGAACTTCAGTTTCTTGGCAATTTCTCGCATGGAATAGCCTTCATTTCTCAGAACAAGAATAGACTGATGAGTTTCAGAAGAAAGTTATTTGTTTCTGGCCATTTTGAGCCTATAATCGAACCCACAACAGCTGATGCTCCAGATACTCAAATAGTCTAAAGGACAGTTTTATTGCTTCTTTAAATCAGAACAACAGTTTTCAGCTGTGCTAACATAATTGCAAAAGGGTTTTCTAATGATCAATTAGCCTTTTAAAATGATAAAGTTGGATTAGCTAACACAACGTGCCATTGGAACACAGGAGTGATGGTTGCTAATAATGGGCCTCTGTACGCCTATGTAGATAGTCCATAAAAAATCTGCCATTTCCAGCTACAATAGTCATTTACAACATTAAGAATGTCTACACTGTATTTCTGAACAATTTGATGTTATTTTAATGGACAAAAAATTTGCTTTTCTTTAAAAAACAAGGACAAAACCTTTGAACGGTAGTGTATGTCTAATGAAAAGATAGTTCCTGACTGTATAGCTTACCCGCGTCCTCCCCAGCCATATCAAGGGGACAAAAGGTGGTCCCCTGATCAATTTCTTATAATACTATATTTTCTATGTCATTGGACTCTTGAAAGATTATTCCCCATTGGGGACTAAAAGAGATTCAAATGTACAAATAAACAAACTCCTCTAACTTGCCTAAATATTTTTTAAAGAACTGTATATATTTTTTAAAAGATTATTTAATTTTAGATTTCTTAATTAACGATCTGCCCCTTTTTTTAAATGTTCGCCTAAAATGACATAGCCAAATCGAACTGCCTGTAGCTCAGGACCTGAAGCAAGGATATGTATATTCTTGATATCATTTGAAAGGTAACACTTTGAAGTTTGTGGAAATGTTAAATTAATGTAGGAGAATATAACACATTAGATCTGGTAAAAGATAATACAAAGTAAAAACCATGCTTTTTTTGTACCATCATTTTTGAAATGCAAGAGAAAGGCCATAATGTATTATTCCAGCCCAGACACAATTTAGATTTTGGCCACTAGATGGCAGCAGTGTATGTCCAAAGTTTTAGACTGATCCAATGAACCATTGCATTTCTGTTTAACATTTTGTATCAATACTGTCCAAATGTGCCTAATTGGTTTATTAATACCTTTTCAAGTTCATAACTGTGCACTCTCCTCAAACAATAGTATGGTATTATGTCACTGTAATAGCTACTGTAAATTGGACAATGCAGTTAGATTAACATGAATTTAAGCTTTCTGCCAATATCAGATATGTCTATGTCCTGGGAAATGTTCTTGTTACTTACAACCTTATGCTAATCGCATTAGCCTACGCTACCCACCGATAATGTAGAGGTTAATGAAGCAGAAAATCAATAGTTATTTCTGGTATTTTATCAAAGTTAGCTGGTTAACTGATTGCATCAGGATACCACACTACGGGTGAGATTATTTAGTTACAATCATTATTTAGTGGCAGTACATGTTAGTTTTCCATGAAATGGTGTGACAGAAAGAACACTGCAGTATTACAAAAGTTATGGCCTAAGCTGGCCCTTTTCAATGAGTGAATATCCATCGTAATACAGTAGGTCTCCCCTGGCCCTTATGAATGAGTGAATATCCATCGTAATACAGTAGGTCTCCCCTGGCCCTTATGAATGAGTGAATATCCATCGTAATACAGTAGGTCTCCCCTGGCCCTTATGAATGAGTGAATATCAGTTGAAATAGAGTAGTTATGGTCTACCCTGGCCCTTATGAATGAGTGAATATCCATCGTAATACAGTATGTCTACCCTGGCCCTTATGAATGAGTGAACATCCATCGTAATACAGTATGTCTACCTTGGCCCTTATGAATGAGTGAATATCAGTTGAAATAGAGTAGTTATGGTCTAGCCTGGCCCTTATGAATGAGTGAATATCAGTTGTAATACAGTAGTTATGGTCTCCCCTGGCCCTTATGAATGAGTGAATGTCAGTTGTAATACAGTAGTTATGGTCTACCCTGGCCCTTATGAATGAGTGAATATCAGTTGTAATACAGCAGTTATGGTCTGCCCTGGCCCTTATGAATGAGTGAATATCAGTTGTAATACAGTAGTTATGGTCTGCCCTGGCCCTTATGAATGAGTGAATATCAGTTGTAATACAGCAGTTATGGTCTGCCCTGGCCCTTATGAATGAGTGAATATCAGTTGTAATACAGTAGTTATGGTCTACCCTGGCCCTTATGAGTGAGTGAATATCCATTGTAGTAGGAGGTGCATTCAAAGAGCAGTCAAAACACTGTTGTTTCTAAGGTTATTGTGTTTATTCATATTCTATAAACTGTTAATACATTAACTTATGTTCTTTGCCAACTCTTTCTCAATGTTTTAACAGAGGAGTACAACCACTTCTAGAGAATTTCTGACACACTTTTGTATGGTTACTGCACAATTAAATGAAAACACCTAAAGCTAAGCTTCTATTTAGAAAGACCAGATGGGGTATACTGCCAAGCAGAGTTAGCCACTAACATGCCTAAATATTCAGAAATCACTTTTAATTTTTTGAAAGATTAGCTTGAAATGGGCATGGTCTAATTGACTCAACAACCCAAAACATAAATTAATGTTTAGCTTTCTTAGTGTACCTGAAAATCTGTCTTTATTCATTTTTTTTTATCAAAGTTGGCTTGCTAACTCATTGGTGATGCTTTGTAGTATACCCCACAGGTGACTTTTAATAAGTCAAAAGATTGCAGGCTTGCAATAATATACTTTACAAAACCATGTTCATTATTTGAAACAAATAGGAACCAAACTGCATATTAACTCATACATGTTGAAAGGAATAATGTTGTTTATACAGACATTTAAATTAGGGCTAGGTGATATGGCCAAAATATTATATCACAGGACGGTATGACGGTATTCAACGGTATTTTTAGTTTTTGAATAATAAAAGTTCTACATTTGGTTCATGAGTAGTCAGCGATCCTAGGGTGGCAACACATACATTCTAAGTGATTTCTATGAGTTTTTCTCCATTTTGATTGTTTTATACTGTTCAATTCAACTTCAACCAAAACACATTTCAGCACTTTTATGATTTCTGCATTTCCTGCACTCAATTGCAGTGGTGGAAAAAGTACCCAATTGTCATACTTGAGTACAAGTAAAGATATGTTAATAGAAAATTACTTGAGTAAAAGTCAAAGTATTTGGTTTTAATTATACTTAAGTATCAAAAGTAAGTGTAATTGATAAAATGTACTTTAGTGTCAAAAGTAAAAGTATAAATCATTTAAAATTCCTTATATTAAGCAAACCAGATGGCACCATTTTCTTGTTTTTTATTTATTTACGGATAGCCAGGGGCACACCAACACTTGTGAGTCCTCCAGATCAAAGGCAGTAGATGACCAGGGATGTTCTCTTGATAAGTGTGTGAATTGGACCATTTTCCTGTCCTGCTTACAGGGAACATGTATTGAGTAAAAAGTACAGTATTTTCTTTAGGAATGTAGTAAAGTAAAAGTTGTCAAAAATAAAAAATAGTAAATTAAAGTACAGATACCAAAATAAAATGACTTAATTAAGTAGTACTTGAAAGTATTTTTACTTAAGTACTTTACACCACTGCTCAATTGAAAACATTTTCACACAGCCACGTAGGGCTGCACAATATGGGCAAATAATCTAGGATTTCTTTTTAACCAAACGTTGCAATTGCAATTTGACTTGCGAATTAGAGCAAAACTGTTGGAATCATGGAAATATAATGACTATTGTAATTCTATAGTTAGAATATAATAGTGGGCACTTTGAATACAGTGTTGTTTGAGATGACAACGAATTAAAGCTCCAGAAGAGTTATTGTGACAGGGTAGGAACTACAGTGTTGATAAGTGTTTCCTAGGGGACCCTATAAACTTTGGCTACATTGCATGTTTTCTCTTAGCTACTTGATATAGCTAACATATTCTTGCTTTGCATATTCCTCTTTGATTTAGAAGATACTGTTGCACAAACAGCATGGTGATTTAGGTCTACACCATCACTGGTATTATCAGGCTGTATTAGCTAGCTACGTTTGCTCTTAGTCAGTACATGTATTAGCTAGCTAGCTATTATCATTAGCGGCTAACAATTAACGTCTCACAAGATTTAGGGCAATTTGCTAAGAAAAGACAAACTAGCTGTTTGCTGATGTAAGAAACACAAACTAATTGTGTCATTATAGAACGCTAGTGGATTTATTAGGGAGCGGCAGCAGAGGTGTCGGTTTTGGAGAGTCTGGCGTGCCCAAAGTAAAATGCCTGCCACTCAGTCCCAGAAGCTAGGATATGCACATAATTAGTACTATTGGATAGGAAACACTCTAAAGTTTCTAAAACTGTTCAAATAATGTCTGTGAGTATAACAGAACTGATATAGCAGGCAAAATCCAGAGGAATATCTGTCCAGAAGGTTTTTTTTGTGATATTCCCTCACTTTGAATGGCTCCCAATGGGATTTTCAGTAAAATAGCTCCCAGGTTGCAGTACCTATGGCTTCCACTAGATGTCAACAGTCTTTAGACAGTGTTTCATGCGTTTATCTTGGAACAGAGCCTTATAGAAGAAGAATTGGTAAGAGGACCCAGGAAGTCAATATAGTTTTCGGTGCGCGAGACCATGTGCGCGTTCCTCTATATTTTCCTTTTATATCGTTTAGGATGCTATCCGTGTGAAATATAATCATTAATATACATGAAAGTATACCGAAGGATACATTATAAATGATCTTTGATTTGTTTGGGCAAAGTTTATAGGTATAATTTGAACGCTTTCTCTTCACTGTACAACAGGCGACTCGACGGTGGATTTTCTGAACATAACGCGCCAACCAAACTGAGATTTATGGATATAAACAATGACTTTTTCTAACAAAAGATACATGGATTGTCTTGCTTGGACACTTCGGATTTGCCCTCAGCAGAAGATCATTAAAAGGTAAGCGATTTATTTGAGCTCTTATATGTGTTTTGTGAGACCCGCGCTGGTTATGGAATTATGCTAATGCATAAATATGAGAGGTGCTATCATCAACAATCAAATCTGACAACGCTGTGATATTGCCAAGACTCTGAGCTTTTGATGACTATGCAACACTTGTATATTGATTAATGTTTTAAAATTCAACTTTTGTATTTTGAATTTGGCGCATTACATTTCCCCGGGTAGTGTTGGGAATGGGGCGCTAGCGCCCCAATGATGCCTAAGAGGTTTTTAAGAAGCAAAGTGAAAACAGCATTGTTGCATGTGCTTCATTGACCATGCAGACTGAACGCAAGTGTCTCGTGGTTGAGGAACATCAAATGTGCTCCTTGAGTGACAGGGGGTGTGGCTGGGTCTGTGTGGAAAGTGGCACGGAGAGAAAGTGCGGAGAGAGATGACTCAATTATCGAAGTAATCTATACAAATTGACATTACACATGGTGTATCACATTTAACAAACCAAACATTCAAATACCGGTATAGAAGGTAAAGTAAAAACCCAAACCGGTCTCTGCATCAATACCGGTATATCATAAAATACGTATACCGCTCAGTCTAATTTTAAATACAGTAAAACTTCAATTAATAGCCCCAGGGTTCATGTGCTTAAATCACTGAACAGGACAGTTGCATATTAGATACAGGCTTCTATGTGAGCAAGGCATCTATTTCTTTAATGCACACAGCTTTTACTAATTTGCATAGTTTGTTGTTTAATTCCAGGATTCACTTCCAGCATTTAACCTTTTTCCTGTACTAATGTGTTATAATTTACACACTGTGTTATGTATTTTTTGTCTTAGAATGCCTCCATAAAGAAAAATCCTTAACAGAATAATCAAATCAAACTTTATTTCCCACATGTGCCGAATACAAGAATACAAGTGTAGACTTTACCGTGAAATGCTTACTTACAAGCCCTTAACCAACAGTGCAGTTCAAAAAGAAGACAATATTTACCAAGTAGGCTAAAATAAAAAGTAATAATAAAAAGTAACACAATAAGAATAACAATAACAAGGCTATAATCAGGGGGCACCGGTACCGAGTCAGTGTGCAGGGGTACAGGCTAGTTGAGGTAATCTGTACATGTAGGTGGGGGCGAAGTGACTATGCATAGGTAACAAACAAACAGCGCGTACATTTCTTGGGGTTTGTACTCCCGAAGTTGTTGAGTGTTTTTGGCCTTGCCAGTTTATACCTAGCAGCCCTCAACTGTTAGCAGCCAATGGCTAGCAGTTTCTTACTTGCAATAAAAACGGAAGATTGACATAATTTTTTTGAGTCATTACTGAATGATTTAATGTAACAAATCAAACATTAAACCTGGTAAATAATTCATGGTAACCTGGTAAACAATTCATTTATCACTAGTCACTTCATACAATGCACTCTAAATAATGCCACTTTAATAATGTTTACATATCTTACATTACTCATATGTGGCGGCAGGTAGCCTAGTGGTTAGAGCGTTGGACAAGTAACCGAAAGGTTGCAAGATCGAATCCCCGAGCTAACAAGGTACACATCTGTCGTTTTGCCCCTGAACAGGCAGTTAACCCACTGTTCCTAGGCCGTCATTGAAAATAAGAATTTGTTCTTAACTGACTTGCCTGGCTAAATAAAGGTTTAAAAAAATATCACATGTATATACTGTATTTTATACCATGTATTGCACCTTGCCTATGCTGCTTGGCCATCGCTCATCCATATACTTACATGTACATATTCTCATTCACCCCTTTAGATTTGTGTGTATTAGGTAGTTGTTGGGGAATTGTTAGATTACTTGTTAGATATTACTGCACTGTCGGAACTAGAAACACAAACATTTCGCTACACTCGCATTAACATCTGCTAACCATGTGTATGTGACAAATAACATTAGATTTGATTTGATTTATACCCTGAGTTTATTTGAAACAGGCGTTTAGTTGTTGACATGTGTTGTTGCCTAGCTATTAAAAAGGACAGGCGGCTATTTGAGACAGGGTTTAATTAAAGTTTTACCGTAGATTGATTGTCATAAATACAGTCCAATCTTTAAACTATTTGGTCTCCTTAGAGTCTCTCACCAGGCTAGCCCCCTTCAGTTCCAGATACACCTGGAAGAGAAACGACATACAGAAACTCTTTCATGTACTAATTGAGTTATGACTTGTTAACACTTTCTCTTCTTACAATAACAACGTGGCAATAAGATAATAAGACCCAGAGTTAGGGTTGATTCCATTTCAATTCAGTCAATTCAGAAAGTATACTGAAATTCCACTTCAACATTTTCATAATTGAAACTCATTAAGGAAAATTGAAATTAGAATAAATAAATTTAAAGTTAATTTCCTGAAATGGAATAGACCCCAACTGTGACAAAGCACAATGTCTTCATTGCCTGTCTGTTGCAATAAGGACAACATTCTGTAATATGCTCCTTGTTGTTACCTGTCTGTGTGGGTCCACACTCCTTCTCTTCTTCCTCACGGTGGAAAATCTGTCCATCTGGCCGAGTCCTCCAGCGCAGTTGAAAGTTAGACACCCCCTGATTCACGAGCTCTACATGCAGCTAGATTAAAGCACAAGCTTTTAGGTTAAATATTTTCTCTCTCGCTCACTCTCTCTTTCTGTCTCTCTCGCTCTCTCTCTCGGTCTCTCTCTCTCTGTCTCTGTCTGTCTCTCTGTGTCTCTGTGTCTGTCTTTCTCTTTCTCTTTCCCTCCCCCTTTCCCTCTTCCTCCCCCTTACCCTCTCCCTCCACCTTTCCCTGTCCCTCTCTCTCACCTGCTGTAGGAGCTGGTCACTGACTGCCTGGTCCGTCAGATCAGCATCTGATTGGATCTTCATCCTCACCACCGTTCTCTTTGACTTGGGGGCTGAAATACATTTGCTGATATTTTTTTATGGTGCAAAATAGTTCAAATCTGTACCAGGAATACCACAAAACTCATTATGACTTGACAGTATGTTTTATTTGACATATTTCTTTAACAATGCGCTGTTATGCTAAAGTTTAGTAACATGAGCAATGCGTAAATAGTGTTCTTTTTTTAAAGCACATTGTTGAAGAATAAAAATGTCACACTGCCAGATTACAATGAGTTTTATGGTATTTTTTACACTGATTTGTACTAATTTGCATTGTGAAAATGTCTCCCACATAGTCACAAAATAACATTCAATATAACATAATCTCCACTAAACCGAAGTCCGATACGAAAATAAGTATGTTCATTAAAGTTATTATTCGACATACCTTCACTGACAGAATAATTAAATGTACCGGGAAAGAAGTACCTTCTGTGGAAAGCTCTGGAGTTTTGATCGTGGCAAATACTTCCACCTCACAAAGAGTGAGCCATTCTGACCTGCCAGGGATGACCACAACAACATAGCGACCCTCCATCTCATTACACTGGAAGGTGTTGGTCTCTCCTGCTGGGATGTGGGATATGACAACACATCTGAAAGAGAGAGATGGTGGGAGGAGAGAGAAGAAGGTGGGGGATAAAGAGAGATGGATGGGGGANGAGAGAGAGAGAGGGACATGATTATTATACAGTGTGTTGCAATTGTGAAAATGCCTCTTCACTACAGGAAGACTGAACATATTAACATATTTCATGAATAACATTTTTTTATTGAATCACAAACTTTACAGTCAATCAGAATTACAGTACAGTGTTATTTATTCTATTTCACTACTCACCTGGGGTTGTTGATGCCGTTGTTCTCCAGTGAGTTACCGATGCGCATCTCAGCACCATCAAGCCTTTCAGGAACACCATCTCCTCTGTTGGTGATGCTGACAGCTGTCACCTTGGTCACATCCAGCAGGTCCACTCTCCACCAGGGGTTGGTCTCCTGTGTAGTGTGGGTGCAGGATCTTTTGTAGTAGTCTGATTCTCTGCTCCCATCAATGGCATTATGAGCATTGCCATAGCCATTCAGTGATGACTGGCTGGCCACTCCTTTCAATGCTACATTTACTACCGGTACATAGAGAATGTTTTAATATAGAAATGACAAGTTATTCTTTATCATCTTAAAGCGTATACATTTGACATGTTTAAAAGAGGGGGGATATTAGTGGTTGGAGGGGGAGTGGAGGGGAGAGGGGTGGATGTTGAGGAAGAGAGGTGATAGTAGTGGTGGGAGGGGGAGTGGAGGGGAGAGGGGTGGATGTTGGAGAAGAGAAGAGGTGATAGTAGTGGTGGGAGGGGTGGAGGAAAGAGGGGTTTATGGGTCTGAAATAAGAGGTTAAGAGTTCAGTTATTATTACATTACATATCTCTATACAAGACATTAATACAACATTAAAAGTGTGACTGCAGAAGCAAGTCACACTAATAAGAATATGACAGAAATCTAGAGTGATGTCAGCAAGCACATTACTCATACTTTCAGAACATTGATATTCTCCTATATAAAAGTAATGTAAACTTGACTTGGTGATGGATGTGAAGAGTGAAGACAGTGACAGATGATTACCTGCAGGAGTCCCGTATACTTCCAACTCACACAGAGTGAGATATTCCTTCCTGACAGGGATGACCACAACAACATAGCGACCCTCCATCTCATTACACTGGAAGGTGTTGGTCTCTCCTGCTGGGATGTGGGAGATGACAACACATCTGAAAGAGAGAGAGAGGGTGGGGGAGAGAGAGAAATACATGATTATTGTACAGTGCGGCGCTGTAGTTCAAATGCTTCTTCACAAAAGTATTACTGAAAATATCAACACATATAATGAATAACTGTTCTTTTTACTGAATACCGTAAACTTTACAATCAATCAGAACTACCGGCTCTGACGTTCGTCGGATGTGGCGGTGCTTGCAAACTATTACGGACTACAAAGTGAAACCCAGCTGCGAGCTGCCCATTGACGTGAGCCTACCAGACGAGCGAAATGCCTTTCATGCTCGCTTCGAGGCAAGCAACACTGAAGCATGCATGAGAGCACCAGCTGTTCTGGACGACTGTGTGGTCACGCTCTCCATAGCCGATGTAAGCAAGAACTTTAAAAAGGTCAACATTCACAAGGCCGCTGGACCAGACTGATTACCAGGGCGGGTACTCAGAGGATGCACGAACAAACTGGCAAGTGTCTTCACTGACATTTTCAACCTCTCCCTGACCAAGTCTGTAATACCCACGTTTCAAGCAGACCACCATAGTCCCTGTGCCCAAGAATGCAAAGGTAACCTGCCTAAATGACTACCGCCTCGTTGCACTCACGTTGGTAGCCATGAAGTGACTTGAAAGACTGGTCTTGGCTCACATCAACACCATCATCCCGGAAACCCTAGACCTACTGCAATTCGCATACCGCCCAACAGATCCACAGATGACACAATCTCAGGCGAACATCATACTGCCCTTTCCCACCTGGACAAAAGGAACACCTATGTGAGAATGCTATTCATTGACTACAGCTCAGTGTTCAACACCATAGTGCCCACAAAGCTCATCACTAAGCTAAGGACCCTGGGACTAAACACCTCCCTCTGCAACTGGATCCTGGACTTCCTGACAGGCCGCCATCAGGTAGTAAGGGTAGGCAACAACACGTCTGCCACGCTGATCCTCAACACCGGTTCCCCTCAGGGGTGCGTACTTAGTCCCCTCCTGTACTCCCTGTTCACCCACGACTGCGTGGCCAAGCACAACTCCAACACCATCATTAAGTTGGCTGATGACATAACAGTGGTAGGCCTGATCACCAAAAATGATGAGACCTGTCAGTGTGGTGCCAGGCCAACAACCTCTCCCTCAATGTAAGCAAGACAAAGGAGTTCTACAGCTGCACCATCGAGAGCATCCAGACCGGTTGCATCACCACCTGGTATGGCAACTGCTCTGTATCTGAACCTATATCCCAGGCGGTGTAACAGGGGAAGGAAGGCCCCACAATATTGTCAGACTCCAGTCACCCAAGTCATAGACTGTTCTCTCTGCTACCGCACGGCAAGCAGTACTGGAGCGCCAAGTCTAGGTCCAAAAGGCTCCTTAACAGCTTCTACCCCAACCTATAAGACAGCTGAACAATTAATCACATGGACACCCTGACTATTTACAATGACCCCCAGCTGCTACTCGCTGTTTATCATCGTATCATCTATGCATAGTCACTTTACCCTTACCTACATGTATAAATTACCTCGACTAACCTGTGCCCCTCGAGTAACCTGGGCCCCCTGCATATAGCATCGGTATTGTTATGTATTTCTACTGTGTTACTTTTTATTTTTGACTTTTATTTTATTTAGTAAATATTTTCAGAACTCTATTTCTTGAACTGCACTGTTTGTTAAGGGCTTGTAAGTAAGCATTTCTCAGTAAGGTCTACACCTGTTGTATTCGCATGTGAATACAATTTGATTTGATTTGAGTACAATGTTGTTTGTTCGATTTCACTACTCACCTGGGGTTGTTGATGCCGTTGTTCTCCAGTGAGTTACCGATACGGATCTCAGCACCATCAAGCCTCTCAGGAACTTCATCTCTGTTGGTGATGGTGACAGCTGTCACTTTGTACACATCCAGCAGGTCCACTCTCCACCAGGGGTTGGTGTCCTGTGCAGTGTGGGTGCAGGATCCATAGTTTGTGTTTCTGTACCCATCAATTGCATAGTGAGCATCGCGATCCGAAAACTGTGATGACTGAGCAGCCACTCCTCTCAATGCTACGTTGTCTGTTTGAGTGACAGAGACAAATATAATACACAGGTTTATTCATTAGTGCACACCGTAGCAATACGTTTTGCAACTGAAAACGTTTTGCAGGTTAGTTCAGTTTAGTCAATCTCCATTTTGTCAATTTTTTCAGTTCTGCACCAACTAGTATTAAATGTAAATAGTTACCTTTAATTGGGCACTTTGTATTTGTATTTATTATAGATCCCCATTAGCTGCTGCCAAAGCAGCAGCTACTCTTCCTGGGTCCAGCAAAATTAAGGCAGTTTATACAATTTAAAAACATTACAATACATTCACAGATTTCACAACACACTGTGTGCCCTCAGGCCCCTACCCCACCACTACCACATATCTACAGTACTAAATCCATGTGTATGTATAGTGCGTATGTTATCGTTCGTGTGTGTATGCATGTGTCTGTGCCAATGTTTGTGTTAAGGTGTTTTTTAAATTAGTTTTTTAAGTCAAATTTTACTGCTTGCGTCAGTTACTTGATGTGGAATAGAGTTCCATGTAGTCATGGCTCTATGTAGTACTGTGTGCCTCCCATAGTCTGTTCTGGACTTCAAGTATGCATGGTTGTCCGAGCTGTGTGCCAGTAGTTTAGACTGACAGCTCGGTGCATTCAACATGTCAATACTTCTCATAAATAATAGTGATGAAGTCAATCTCTCCTCCACTTTCAGCCAGGAATATTATTAATATAAGCTCTCTGTGTACATCCAAGGGCCAGCCATGCTGCCCTATTCTGAGACAATTGCAAAGTCCTTTCTTGTGGCACCTGACCACACGACTGAACAGTAGTCAAGGTGCGACAAAACTAGGGCCTGTAGGACCTGCCTTGTTGATAGTGTTGTTAAGAAGGCAGAGCATCACTTTGTTATAGACAGGCTTCCCCCCATCTTAGCTACTACTGCATCAATATGTTTTGACTAGGACAGTTTACAATCTAGTGTTACTCCAAGCAGCTTGCTCAACTTGCTCAATTTCCACATTATTTATTACAGGAGGTTTAGGGTTTAGTGACTTTAACTGAATGAAAGTTATTACTAGGCCTAGCTTCTGTCAAAGCGACCAATGCTTGTTAGTTGATTTATTTATTTATTTACTTATTCATTAATGTTTTTAGTTATTTTTTTTTTATGTTTTGCTTCTGTCACAGTGGCCAATACTGATACTTCATTCCTTGATTCATTGATTTAGATTGTTTGTTTTATCTGTCTGTCTTTTTTGTGTGATTGTTTTTGTGTCTGTCTGTCTGCTTTATTAAAAATGCATTTACCTATTTGCACGGTGACCCTCAGAAAGAGTAGGAAAATCCCTGTAAAGCCACAATAATAATAATGATTAGTAATGATTAATCATACTAATGTGAATGATTAGTCATAATTAATCATACTAATGTGAATGATTAGTCATAATTAATCATATTCATGTGAATGATTAGTCATAATTAATCATATTCATGTGAATGATTAGTGATAATTAATCAAATGAATGTGAATGCACTATATGACAAGTTATGTAACGTGCTATAGGGTAATGCTGATCATTAGAGATCTCTGACTTTTAGATGGAAGGGTTTGGGTCAATTCAATTTCAATAAATTCAGGAAGTACACTGAAATTCCAATTTCTCTGTTAAACTCTGAGTGGTTGTTTTGGTCCCTGTACAGAGCCCGGTGAGTTAATCAGAAAATAGAAAGTGACACATCATTTGAAAGCTACAGGCATTGTCTTTTTGGAAATGGAACTAAAATCTTACTGCTGACAATGTCATAAGAATATCTTAAAGTTTAACTTAATTGGAATGTGGTTTACTGTCTGATTTGACTGGAATTGAAATAGAATTGACCCTAACCCTTGTAGGTATTTAGTTCTCACCAGAGACAGGGATAGCTCTCCGACTCCACTCCATGGATCTGGGGTGTAGCAACATATTCATCAGTCAATATGAATTAATAACATAAAACATTTCCCCTTTTAATCATCAGTTAATATGATCTATTTCTGGACATCCTATTCTTTTCCATTTCAGCATTTCCATGCCACACATACCACAACAACAATAACCTTTCACTAATGTGATAATAACCCATTTTCTTTACTTATATATTATCATCATTCTTTATTATAGTATTAGCCAAGGTTTTGAATAATGAAACAGTATATCCAAACATAAAATAAACATACCTGTATTGACAGGGCTATCTTGTCCTTCGCTGAATCCCTCAACCCTCTCCTCAGTCTCAGTGTGCGTGATGGATTCTTCTTACTCTCTTTTCTTTCTCTCTGTCTGGCAAACATGCAAACCTGGGTCATGTTCATTAGGGAACACAACAGAAAAAATGTAGCAACTTTTTTCAACTGAAAACAAAAATGTGTGTTTATGATTGTATAAGATCAGATATTCCCTCACTCCCTGTTTCAATCTGTTTTCAATCACAACCCTCTATTAGCCGAAGATGGGGAGGTTAAGGTGAGGTGTATTTGGTTAGCAGTGAGCTGTAGCCCACCACCGTGTGTTTGTGTGTGGTTGTGTGTGTGTGTGTGTGTGTGTGTGTGTCTGTGTGGTGTTGTTTCCCAGGGGATTTGTTTAGCAGTCATCCAGATAACCTCATCCTCTCCCTGAGGTGTCAATAGTTACACAACTTCAGCCTTTTTTTGTCCCTGATGGAAACTGTTTGAATCTGATGGAAACAGTGGATGCTCCTTAGAGGAGGAAGGGGAGGACCATCCTTCTCAGTGAATTTCATACAAATTTAAATGGTTAAACATTTTAAAAGTTATATTTTTTAGATACAGATATATTAAATATAATCACGTAACCAAACAATTGATTAAAACACACTAGTTTGCAAAGAAGGTCTACATTAGCCTCAACAACACTCTGTAGAGTAGCACCATTGTGTAGCCAGAGGACAGCTAGCTTCCGTCCTCCTCTGGGTACATTGACTTCAATACAAAACCTAGGAGGCTCATGGTTCTCACCCCTACGCTGGCCCAACGTTCTAACCACTAGGCTACCTGCCGCCCCAAGTCAAGGTAAGCTTTTGGTATTACTAATGTACTGCCACCTGGGCCCACCGGAGAAACTGCTTACTGACTGTACACTAACGTTACTGCATGATTGTAGTGGGTTTACTAACGTGTTAGTTCTGTTAGCTATGCTGACTATGACATTACTTTAGCTAATATGGTGACAACGATGTAGGCTGTGTGTAGCGGTTTGGCTTGGAAAGGTGTTTTTGCCTGGTCACATACAGCTGATGTGTTGTGCATTGAAGTCCACAAGCGAACGGACAAGGTGAGAGGAGGAGAGTGCATAGAAGGAATACAACGTGGCTGCTATGAAAGTGAACTGTGTTTACGCATGATCAGGGGTGTATTCATTCCGAAGATTCTGTTGAAAAAACGTTTCTTAAATGGAAGCAAACGTAACAAAACGGGGATAAACATACATGAATTTGTCCAATAGCAACTCTTGTTTGCAACTGTTGGACTAATGATTACACCATATGTCAGCTAGATGCAAGCAAGATTGTGCAAGACGGTGTTGAATGTCACTGTCTGGCCATGTGTCACTGTCTGACGCCTCAAATCTGTCTCTCGACCTTTGTGCACCTGTGTTGTAAACTTTCATTCATAGGCTAGGTTGTAGCAACCTCGTTATGGGTATAGGGAAAATTTGAGTATCATGTAGTAGCCTAACCCTATCGCTGTTACATTTAACTGGGTGAATGTCATCCAATATGCTGTAATAGAAATAAGGACATCCTCATGAAAAAATTTTTTTCCTCCCTCATCTTACACAGTATTGACTGCAGCTAGATAGAATCAGTGTGGATTTGATGGAAACTGTGTGAATCTGATGGAAACTGTGTGAATCTGATGGAAACTGTGTGAATCTGATGGAAACTGTGTGAATCTGATGGAAACTGTGTGAATCTGATGGAATCTGTGTGAATATGTTGGATACTGTTTGAATCTATTGGGTCATTCTTGAGTTGTGGTGTTAAAATCTGTCCCTTGACTGGCACCATGTAAAAAAAAAACGTTAAAATGACAAAAACATGACAAATAATACAGTTCCCGTTTAATTTAACTGTTAATAAAAAAAAAAATCCTCAGTTTTAGGTCATTTGTGTAATTGGTGTAATGCATTAAAAATAACTAATTACAAATATATGCAAGGACGTTGAGCATTTTCTCCAGTGGCAAACTGTTATCTGGGGTGGGGTCTAGATTCAAGACAATTATTAGCTAATTACACTCTTTTAGTATTTCATACATTTGAGGATTCCATTGATCATTTGTTGTGTCTATATCCAGTGTCATTTGTTGTTACTGTAACTAATTGAAGGGAAATAAGATTTTGAGCATAATTATTAATTATGTCACTTTAGTAAATAATTGTTTTATGATTGATTTCAGAAAACCCTTCTTTACCTGAAATGTCTCATTAGTGTTACTGCTCCTACTGGTGGCACAATGTTATCATAATGGTAAAACATATTTAATGTCATTAAGCTATGATTTTTAGTTAATTAGAATGGGAGGAAAGTAGTTACATTTTCTAAATGCCTAATTGCCACCGTAACTCAAGAATAACACTTTTGGAAACTGTGAATCTGTTGTAAATATTCAAATACCATGAATAAAACCAAAAGCTGAAATGAGTTGTTTCTACTTTAACAATAATGCAGCTTTTTAATTTGTTTACATTCTCCTCCAAGTTGCTGAATCTGCTCTCTACTTCAGTTTCCTCCTTACCTCCTAACCAATTGTTTTAACATATATATTATCATCATCATTTTTTATAATATTAGCCAAGGTTATTGAACAACCAAACAATATATCCAAACATATAAATAAACATATTGTACCTGTATTGAGAGGGCTATCTTGTCCTTCACTGAATCCCTCGCTCCTCTCCGCCGTCTCAGTGTGCGTGATGGATCTTCTTACTCTTTTTTTCCTCCTCTCTCACTCTGTCTGGCAAACATGCAAACCTGGGTCATGTTCATTAGGGCACACAACAGAAAACAAATTGCAACTTTTTCCAATGGGAAACAAAATGATTGTTTGTTATTGGATAAGATCAGGTAGTCCCTCACTGTTTCAATCTGGTTTCTTTCCATTGTTGCCTTATGAATACAACCCTGTATTAGCCAATCAATGGGAAGGTAAGGTGAGGTTTCTTTGGTTAGCAGTGGTCCGTAGCCCACCATCCTGTGTGTGTGTGTGTGTGTGTGTGTGTGTGTGTGTGTGTGCGTGCGTGCGTGCGGTGCTGACATGTGTGGGGATTTGGTTAGCAGTCATCCATAGAACCTCATCTACTACCTGAGGTGAAATACGTAAACTGTCGTTTATTTAACAACAATGCTTTTACTCCGAATACATCTCACTCAAAGATTTACACTCAATTAATCTATTATTAAAATGTACAAATAATGTATATTAAACTTTGAAGTTGTACTTTTATTAAACCTCTACTATTAAACCTGAACTGCACCTTAAAGGTGACATACACTTAAAGACAAAAAAATCCATTATAATTAAGTTAATAATGTTTTCTCCCAGTGAGAAAGAAAAACATATGTAGACAGAAATTCCAAATAGATGCAATTAACTATATTTATTGTAAATTAAGTTTAATCTAAAACTATTTTGTCTCCCTGGAGTGTCTTAGTGCTGGGGTCTCACATGCCCATAACCCACAACCTCAGGAGTGTGTGTTTTTTTATTTAACTAGGCAAGTCAGTTAAGAACAAATTCTTTTTTACAATGACGGCCATGGAACAGTGGGTTAACTGCCTTAGAACAACAGATTTTTATGGATTCGATCTAGCAACCTTTCGGTTACTGGCCCAACGCTCTACCCACTAGGGTGCGTGTGTGTGTGTGTGTGTGTGTGTGTGTGTTCAAACATGACAACATTCTGCTGGATGAACACGGTAAGGTGGCTCAACCAATCATATCTGATTTTTGGTATGCTTAGCTGGACAGTCTAATAGAGATCAATACAATTACTGGTGTGGTTAAACTGTGTTTTGTTGTGTATTTTGTTGTAGGTGGTACAGAATCTGATTCCACCAACATACACTTCCAACACCTAGCTCTGCACAAAGTGAAGGTAAGTTGGCCGAAGTATTTACAATCTGACGGCTGAGATAGTTACATTGACAGTAAGCATAGTATAAACATCAATAGGGTATGGTTTGTGTTATGGGGGATTTAGGTAGCCTGAGAACCACAGAGTACCTTCCAGATCATGTCATCAATTTAGTAAACCCCTCTTCTCTTCTGAGAATCTGGAGTCAATCCACAGTGGCATGCTGAAACAGGTAATCTGATACCCCAGGGAACACTCAAAGGCTAGTAGGCCTGTTGCAGAGCAGGAAATGGTGTTGCGGGCTTATTCGACCAACACAAGCTGCTGGTTCCAGGTGGTGGGGTTGGCGGTGACCAGGCAGCAGAGTAGTTTCTAGGTCCTGGTTAGCTCGCTCCGACAGGCCGTTGGACTGGGCTTGGAACCCGGAGGACAGTCTGGCCGACGACCCATTGAGGATGCAGAACGCCTTCCAGAACCAGGACGAGATCTGAGGACCCCGGTCGGAGACCATGTCTACTGTTAGTCCATGGATCCGGAAGACGTGCTGCACCATGAGCTGGTGCAGCACGTCTCTTTGGCAGAGGGTAGCTTGAGGAGAAGAATGAAGTGGGTGGCTTTGGAAAACTGATCCACTTCAGTCAGGATGACGGTGTTGCCATCAGATGGGGGGAGACCCGTGACAAAGTCCAGGGAGATGTGAGAACAGGGATGGTGAGGGACAGGCAGAGGTTGGAGGACACCAGCCGGAGCTTGCCGAGGAGTCTTGTTCTGTTCACAGACCGTGCAAGCAGCGACGAATGTGGAGACGTCAGGAACCATAGTAGGCCACCAAAAGCGTTGTCGCACAAAAGCCAGGGTCCGACGGGAGCCCAGGTGGCAGGCAAGCCTGGAGGGGTGGGCCCACTCTAGGATCGAGGAGTGGACCGTGCCAGGAATGAACATTCGGATATCTGGGCCCCCCCTGGTGTTCGGCTGGGAATGCTGCACTTCACAAACCTGATTCCCTATTCCCCAGCTGAGTGCCGTCGCCAGGCACGAGGTGGAAATGATGGTCTCAGGTTCCGGGATGGTATCCGTGGGGCTTTAGCGGCAAGACGGTATGAGAGGGAGAAGTTGAACCGGGTGAACAGTAGGGCACACCTAGCTTACCTGGAATCGAGGCGCTTGGCGGTGCGGAGATATTCCAGGTTCTTGTGGTGAGTCCACACAATGAAAGGATGTTTCGCCACCTCCAGCCAGTGCCTCCACTCCTCCAACGCCATCTTCACCGCGAGAAGCTCACGATTGCCCACATCGTAGTTCCTCTCCATGGCATTGAGGCGGTTGGAGAAGAAGGCACAGGGATATAACTTGAGGTCCAGGGCAGACCACTGGGTCAGGAAGGCCCCCACTCCGACATCCGAAGCATCGGCCTCCACCATGAACGGCGGGACGGGTCAGGATGAACTAATATGGGAGCTGTGGTTAAGCAGTGTTTGAGATCCCGGAACGCCCGGTCAGCAGCTGGGGACCATGTGAACGGAACCTTGGGAGAGGTGAGTGCAGACAGGGGGAAGCCAGGGTGCTGTAGCCCTGAAAAGCGGCAATAGAATTTGGCGAATCCCAGGAAACGTTGCAGCTGTACTCTGGACGTAGGATGGGGCCAATCCACCACTGCTCTCACCTTCCCGGGATCCATCTGTACACTCCCTGGAGCAATGATGTAACCCAGAAAGGGGATGGTGGAGCAATGGAATTCACACTTCTTTTTGTAAAAGCAAAGATGGTTCTCCAGGAGGCGTTGGAGAACCTGTCAGACGTGGAGCACATGTTCTTTGGTGGAGCGGGAGAAGACGAGGATGTCATCAAGGTAGATGAAGACGAACCAGTTCAACATATCGCAGATAACATCATTAACCAGAGCCTGGAACACAGCAGGGGCATTGGTAAGGCCAAATGGCATTACCAGATACTCATAGTGACGCTGGCCGTGTTGAAGGCTGTCTTCCACTCGTCCCCTTCCTGTATCCGCATCAGGTGGTAGGCGTTCCGAAGGAGAACACGGTGGCCCCCTGGAGTGGCTCAAAGGCCAAGGAGATGAGAGGTAGAGGTTCTTCACAGTGATGTTGTTGAGACCCCGGTAGTTGACGGAGGGCGCAGGGTTTTGTCCGGCGGGGGAGGCAGAATGACGGATGTGCCCTGCTTCATGAGAGTCCTCAATGTAGGTCTCCATAGCCTTGGTCTCCGGACCCGACAGAGAGTACAGTCGTCCCCAGGGCGGAGTGGTGCCTGGGAGATGGTCAATCCCGCAGTCACATGGTTGGTGCAGCGTCAGCAAAGTGGCCCGGGCCTTACTGAACACCTCCCGGAGGTCCTGGTACTCCGCGGGAATGGCGGAGAAGGCCAGGGCAACTTCCGAGCCCCCAGGAAGACGTCCCGGGGCAGGCTGTGCTGACTTCAGGCAATGGGTGTGGCAGAACGGACTCCAGCCCATGATGGCACCGGCAGACCAGTCAATGAGGGGATTGTGTTGGTGGAGCCAGGAGAATCCCAATACCACAGGAACCTGAGGAGACTTAACTTCTTAGGGAGCAGCGCACGAGGTGACGGTTATGGAGAGCCTGGCGTGCCCAAAGTAAAATGCCTCCCATTCAGGCCCAGACAATAGGATATGCACATATTTAGTACCATTGGATAGGAAACACTCTGAATGTTCTAAAAGTGTTAACATTCTGTCTGTGAGTATAACAGAACGGATATGGCAGGCGAAAACCCGAGGAATTTCTGTCCTGGAAAAAGTGGTTTTGACACATTGCTCATTTGGAACCCCTCCCTTATGAAAATGCCCATACAAGGGTATATGAATGCAGTACCTATCGCTTCCTCTGGATGTCAACAGTCTCGAGAAAGTGTTCTGATTCTTTTTAGATGCTTTTAGAGCAGAGAAGACGACGAATAAGGAAGTGTCCACGCAGATGTCAATACAAGTAAATGCGCGCTCCCGGCTGGCACGCTCTGTGGTTTTTTCCTTTCTTATCGCCCAGTTTATATTCCGGTTGAAATATTATACTATTTAGACATAAAAGTGTTCCTAAGGATACATTTACAATTATGTTTGATTGTTCTTGGACAAGTTTATAGGTATAAGTTGAATGAGTTCTCTTCACGTTTCAATGGACGAGTGGAGGCTGTATAAACTCATTATAACGCACCAACCAAACGGGGATTTATGGATATAATATATTACTTTTTCTAACAAAAGAACCATGGATTGTCTTCGTTGGACACTTAGGAAGCCCTCAGCAGAAGTTCTTCAAAAGGTAATTGATTTGTTTTCGCTGTGAAATGTGTTTTGTGTGAACCGCATGGTTTATGAATTTATGGTAATGGGAAAAATATGTGGGGTGCTACCCTCAAACAATCAAATGTGGTGCTTTCGCCGTAAAGCCTTTTTGAAATCTGACAATGCTGTGATATTGCCAAGAAGCAGAGCTTTTGATGACTATGAAACACTTGTACCGAAGCCAGATAAAGGATTATGGCTACGTTTACACAGGCAGCCCAATTATGATAATATTTTCACTAATTCGTCTTTTGACCAGTTAGTTCCGATAAAGAACTGATGTGATTAAGACCACTTAGTGGGAAAAAATATCCGAATTGGTCTGCCTGTGTAATTGCAGCCAGTGTGGCACAGCATAAGACAGCGTTTCACAAACTTGGCCCTGGGGACCCCAAGGGGAGCAGGTTTAGGTTTTGGCAAAAAACAAAACCTGCACCCCTTGGGGTCCCCAGGGCCAAGTTTGGGAAATCCTGGCATAAGACCATGTAGGACAGGGGTCTCCAACCCTGTTCCTGGAGAGCTACCCTCCTGTAGGTTTTCGCTCCAACCCCAGTTGTAACTAACCTGGTTCAGTTTATCAACCAGCTAATTATTAGAATCAGATGTGCTAGATTAGGGCTGGAGTGAAAACATACAGGGCGGTAGCGCTCCAGGAACAGTGTGGGAGAGCCTTGATGTAGAACCACTATGAAATATGTTTGGAAATGTTCTATCACTCTTTGAAATTTGTCAGCCCTTATGAATTCACAGAATATATGTATGTAAGCTGCACAGGGCTCTGTAGCATCAAACAGATGCTAAACATTCAGATTGACAAATAAACAAACTAAAATACAGGATAATGTACATTATTTAATGCTAACTCAAGAGAACTGGGTATTGAACAACAATGTTATATGGTAAAAGTATCATACAAAAAACATTTGCATGTACAGTGTAGAACATTTCAGTGTGTCCGAGTGTGTCTCAGGTGTAGAGACAGACAATTGCAGAGAACTGTATCTAATGTGATTTACCCAAACATTTTTGCTTACATCTTGTCTTTTTCAAGTCTTCTCTCATTGATTGAGACAGGTGGGTGTCCACCCCAAAGTGCTGCATGTCATGATGACTGAGATCTGTCTCAATCACGATGGCGGCGCACATATTGTTGGATTACTTTACAGAGCAAAAAAAGTATTTAATTTCATAATGGAGCATTTTCTAAAATCAAACTGACCCCCTGCAACTGGACACATACCTTTTATAAGACTCCTGTTTATCCAAATCGAGGACGATGACCGATCGCTAAGGTTGGTAGAAAATTCTGTGCTACACCAAACAGTACCTAGACTGTATCTTTTAGTAATCTGCTGTAACAATCTGTAGCTAAGAGAACTGGTGATCAGCAGATGATGGGAGAGGTGGTCATTATGAAATTGTCATTCCAAAGAAACATGCAGTAAGTTCAGGGAATACTTGTACTGTTGTGGGAGGAGTGTGATGCTCAAACTGCCATTCAGTTCCTGATGAGTAATCTGCTTGAAATCGAGCATAATGTCTAATCCCTCGAGAGGGATACAGTTCACAGGATACAGTTCTGCTACAATGCTACAGTTTTACAGATTTACAACAGTAAATTGTTGTATTATTGTTTCTCCTCACTGTTTGCTAGTAAACTTAGATTGATTGCTTGCTGGATATTCAATACTTGTGATTTACATCTGTTTGGAATCCTATTTTGCGTCATGCCTATAATTTTGTGATTGAAATGCATCCAAAGTCATAATCATAACAAATGTCAACCCTCGTCAATTGTGTTACATAGGTAGCCAGTAAAATTATTTACAGTTGCTGATGCGACACGTTTGCTAACAAGTTACAAATGCGAGGCATGGCACATAACAAGTTAGCAGGCGACAGGCTAACTAGCTAGACAACTCCAGTCATGTGCTAAGGTTTGCTGATAAACCTGGCTTTAGGTGGCTGGTTGTAACGTTGTAGCTTGCTGTTTAGTAGCTAGCCATACAATTAAAAATAGAAGAGGTTTACAATCAAGAAACAAAATATCTTCTATTTTTAGTCATGGATATGGCTACCGGTAGTTTTTTATCTAGCTAGCTAAGTTAACAAACAGAAAAATATTTTGATTTCAAACCACTGTAACACAGTAGCATGTTAGCCAGCAATACACAATATGGGTTTCAGTAGATAAACTAAAGTTAGCTAGGTGGCTAACTTCTTTAGCTGTGCACTGCTGTGTCATCGGCCCTCTTGGTGCTGGCATCGGCTGTAGCTGAACTTCTACCGTTAGCTAAAGCCAACTCTTTGTTTCGAATCCTCTTCTCTATAACGTATAGATGAATGTCACCATGTAGTTAATAGATGCTCCATCATCGAATTTGTGTTGATGAGAGTAATCACTGGAAACCATTGCATCTGGTCAGTTCTTTAGTGATGTTCCTTTTCAAAAAAGCCCGCCTTGGTGGAGGCAGTCTTTCAGAGACTGGAAAAAATGTGTCTGCTTTTATATTTAGCAATGACTCCGCCAGTAGGAACATAGCTGAAAGATGTCCAATGGCTCTATTGGACAAGCACAACCATACATACACCCACAAAAATGTATAGTGCGTCAGTATAACATAGAGCCTTCCTGAAATGCCACAACAAATGCCACCTTGAAAATATGGTGTGGTACTCAGTGATGTGTTGTGTTCGATTTGCCCCAAACATAACTTTTTGTATCAGGACATAAAGTGAATTTCTTTGCAAAATGTTTTGCTTTTACTTTAGTGCCTTAATGCAAATATGATGTATGCTCTGTCATTTAGGTTAATATTGTGGAGTAACTACAGTACAATGTTGTTGAGCCATCCTCAATTGTATCCTATCACAGCCATTAAACTCTATGGCAGAGCGGCATCAGTATGAGGGAACACGTCTGGCAAGGAAGCCCGAGAGGCAGCCCCCCCAACAAAAATTTTGGGGGCACATGGGGCTATTGGGTGAGCGGAGGAGAGAGCCAGAGCCCCGATGGAGGTATGGTCGGGAGTTCAAGGAGGAGAGGGAGAAGGCAAGGAGAGAGCTGCAGAGCAGGTGCCAAGAAGAGCGTCTGTCCAGCCCGAGACATCCTGCGCCAGATCCCCGCACTCGCCCAGAGGTGCGTGTTGTCAGTCCGGTGGGACCTAAGCCGGAATTACGCACCAGGCCTGCAGTGCGTTTATCCAGTCCGGTGCGTCCAGTGCCAGCTCCCCGCACTAGCCCTGAGGTGCGTGAGACCAGTCCGGTACGTCCGGTTCCTGCTCCGCGCACCAGGCTGCCTGTGCGCCTTCCGTGCCCAGCACGTCCTGTCCCTGCTCCACGCATCAGAACCCCTGTGCACATCGAGAGCCCAGCATGTCCTGTCCCTGCTCCACGCATCAGGCCCCCTGTGCGCATCGAGAGCCCAGCACGTCCTGTCCCTGCTACACGCATCAGGTCCCCTGTGCGCATCGAGAGCCCAGCACGTCCTGTCCCTGCTCCACGCATCAGGCTCCCTGTGCGCATCGAGAGCCCGGCACGTCCTGTCCCTGCTCCACGCATCAGGTCCCCTGTGCGCATCGAGTGCCCAGCACGTCCTGTCCCTGCTCCACGGATCAGGCCCCCTGTGCGCATCAAGAGCCCAGCACGTCCTGTCCCTGCTCCACGCATCTGGTCCCCTGTGCGCATCGAGAGCCCAGCACGTCCTGTTCCTGCTCCACACACCGGGCCTCCAGTGCGTCTTCTCGCCACCGACAAAGGCCCACCCAAGTTCCCCCCCATTAATTATTGGTTGCGGTCGGAGTCCGCACCTTTGGGGGGGGGGGGGGG
>QNTS01001068.1:775885-796429 GCA_003317085.1 Hucho hucho | reverse complement strand
CTCACATCTCTTCTCTCTTTCTTCCTATCCTCCCTCGCTTCATCTCTCTCCTCTCTTCTCTCCCCTTTCCTCTCTCTCTGCTCATTCTACGACCTGGCTTGTCTAAATATTGTTGCAGTATATCCCCACTGTTTCTGGCCTGCCGTCAGCTCCCATCTCATCTAATGAAAAATGCAGAGAGTTCTGCAGGGACTAAACTGGAGGGTTCCAGCAGGAAGTCTGAGGAGGGAAACCAGAGCGGGCCACGCGCTAATGGCTACACAACACCATCTTTTGCTGCTTCCAGGTCACCGTTTTGGCACTCACTTGGTCTCTCTGCCTTCTTCGGGCCATGGTGACACAGAGAGAAGGAGGAGCAAGTGGAGGAGAGATGGGAAGAGAGAGTGAGAGAAAGAGAAGAGAGGTGGAGAGAGAGAGAGGCGAGAAGGAGAGAGGGGAAGAGAGAGTAGGTGATGTAAAATGAGAGGGAGAGAAGTAGAGAGGGAGACAGGGAAAGGAAAAGTGAGAAAGTATGATACATCATTGTTAACTTCTTAGGGAGCGGCTGCATAGGTGACGGTTTTGGAGTGTCTGGCGTGCCCAAAGTAAAATGCATGCCACTCAGGCCCAGAAAATAGGATATGCACATAATTAGTACTATTGGATAGGAAACACTCTGAAGTTTCTAAGAGTATGTGAGTATAACAGAACTGATATAGCAGGCAAAAACCAGAGGAAAATCCATCCGGATTTGCAGTTTTTTTTGTAAATGAGCATCTTCTCCATTGTGCCTATTGCATACAACTTTATGTAGGACTGAGACTGCAGTACCTATGGCTTCCACTAGATGTCAACAGTCTATATACAAAGTCTGGGAATTCTAGGAGTGACCAGAACAGATAGGAACAGGAAATTGTCAGGCGACCACTTTTGTAAACAAGGTTTGACGCGCGCGAGATTGTGAACACGCACCACTTTATTTGTCTTTCCTATCGTTCACGTTATCGTCCGGTTGAAAAATTACAGCAAATATACCCAAAAGGATACCTAAGGATACATTAAAAATGATGTTTGATTTGTTTGTAGAAAGTGTATAGGTATAATTTGAACGTGTTCTCTTCACGGTTCAATGGGCGACTCAACGGTGGATTTTATGATCATAACGCGCCAACCAAACGGAGATTTATGGATATAATAAATGACTTTTTCTAACAAAAGAAGCATGGATTGTCTTCGTTGGATACTTGGGAAGCCCTCAGCAGAAGTTCATCAAAGGTAAGCGATTTTATATTAGCGATTTTATGCGTTTTGTGAGACCCGCGTTGGGTTATGGAATTATGCTAGTTCATACATGCATAATCTAAGAGCAGAATTACTGTTTTATCTCAATTAGCCACAAAGTTTGAAAGCGACTGTTTTCTTGAAGCTGTACCGTGCCATTATCCCTACATTTCCCCCCAAGTGGGCCAGCCCCCTAACAATTCAAGTTCTAGCCAATGGGATTCAGCCCCCCTAATTTGAATGACAGCTAGCAAAAGGCATGCCCAGCGTTATCCAATGAGGTTGCAGGGTGGGCCAATGGCTCATTGAACACAGCAGAGAGAGAGAGAGAGAGAGAGAGAGAGAGAGAGAGAGAGAGAGAGAGAGAGAGAGAGAGAGAGAGAGAGAGAAATGACGTGGTGCATATATCTACACATATGTGACGTAGTACACCATTTTCAGGGACCACTTTTAGCTCGGGAGTGCTACTTTCCGATCTACTGGCTAAAAAGTATACAAACGTACCTGGGAGAATCTCTTTAATGTACATGCTTTGTTTGGGCTGAGCCTATTTCCGGCTGAGCTAAATCTCTGGCTCTGTGTTTGATATTGTGCCGACCTGTCTTTTTAATTCTGCTGAGTAAATAATGCATCCCTGGCAGTCTATAATTTATGTAAGTGGACATGCAATCAGTTCAGATTAAAGTGCATGAGCACCGGGTTCTGCGTGTATGAGAGAGTGTATGCGTGAGTGAGTGCGTGTGTGTTCATAAAGTAAAGCGATGGAGGGAGGGCAGCTCACTGACACAGGGGAGGGAGGCAATGCTCTCTCTCTCTCTCTCTCTCGTAATGCTCTCTCTCTCTCAATGCTCTCTCTCTCTCAATGCGCTCTCTCTCTCTCTCTCTCAATGCTCTCTCTCTCTCTCTCTCTCTTTCTCAATGCTCTCTCTCTCCACTCTTGCTCTGCCAGATTCTCAGACAGATTCATAAACTGATTCCCAGACACGGTGCCTACAGTACCGAACAGACAGCTGGCCCAGCCTCAGTCCAGTCTCATTGAAAATGCTCTCCAAATGCTCTAGAAACGCTCTCCAAACAGCAGCTGATTTAATCCATACCAAATGTTAATTGGCCATTTACAGTAATGCCTGGACTGATGCCTGTGCTGGTGGTCCAGTATTACAGGCTGTGGCGAGCTGTGCTGGACTGTGCCAAACTGGGCAGGGATAAGCTGCTGAAGAACACGATATAGAGGACATTCTGCTGGGTCAAAACTGTTCACGTTCAAAAGCCACATCATTCATGCTAATTCAGTTATGCTGTATTCTTTAAAAAAATCTGACATGTAAATTAACAAACAAACTTAAACTGAAGTCTTTTACCTCATACTCAAGGCTGTCATGGACTTTCAAACAGTGTTCATTTTTTTGTCATTGCTTTGTTGTTGAGATACTGTAGATCAGATGTTCCCAAACTTTTTCACACAGGCCCCCCTTCCAGCATTGGGTAACATCCCGCACCCCACGTCTATTTCGATAGGCACAAGCACTGTTTGTGACACAAACTGTTCACACCCCTCTTGTTGGTAGAGAGAACATTTTGCAGGTTTAAAGCTTATTTCCTGCAATTCTACACATTTTGTCATGGGGTGCAGAGAAAATGTTGCAGTTTTAAAGCACATTTGCTTGAAATTCTATACATTTTGCCATGTCTAATATGTATTCATGTGATATTTGAGTGAGTCAAACATTACAGCAAAATCAATGGGCAAAAAAACCTAGCTAAAATACGCTTGCTGGCATGGGCTAGTTGATCTGGAAATTTCAGACAAGTTATAAATAGCTCTCTAAGGTGTGTAATGACTAAAATGACAAGAGGAAAACTGATGATGCACTACCCTATTTTAGAAATTGCACGTTGTGCATTTTACTATTATAACTTTCAAGAGTAAGTTGAAAGCCTGACAGAGTTCCTTAAAACTTCTTTGGGATCAGTGTCCCCATTAGCTAACGTAGGCTAATGCGATTAGCATGAGGTTGTAAGTATCAAGAACATTTCCCAGGACATAGACATATCTGATATTGGCAGAAAGCTTAAATTCTTGTTAATCTAACTGTACTGTTCAATTTACAGTAGCTATTAGAGTGAAAGAATACCTTGCTATTGTTTGAGGAGAGTGCACAATTTTGAACATAAAAAGTTATTAATAAATAAATTAGGCATATTTGGGCAGTCCTGATAGAACATTTTGAACAGAAATACAATGGTTCATTGGATCAGTCTAAAACGTGGCACACACACTGCTGACATCTGGCCAAAATGGCCAAAATGTATATTGCACCTGGGCTGGAATAATACATTATGGCCTTTCTCTTGTATTTCAAAGACGATGGTACAAAATGAATACAAAATAACATTTTTTTCTTTCTTTGTATTATCTTTTACCAGATCTATTGTGTTGCATTCTCCTACATTCTCCTCCTTTCACATTTCCACAAACTTCAAAGTGTTTCCTTTCAAATGGTACCAATAATATGCATATCCTTGCTTCAGGGCCTGAGCTACAGGCAGTTAGATTTGAGTATGTCATTTCAGGCTGAAATTGAAAATAAAGGGGCGGATCCTTAAGAGGTTTTAACACCCAAATCAAATCAAATTGTATTGGTCACATACACATGGTTAGCAGATGTTAATGCGAGTGTAGCGAAATGCTTGTGCTTCTAGATCTGACCGTGCAGTAATATCTAACAAGTAATTTTGTAAGCTCCAGCAAGTATATCTCACTGGTCACCCCCAAAGCCAATTCCTCCTTTGGCCGACTTTCCTTCCAGTTCTCTGCTGCCATTGACTGGAACGAACTTCAAAAATCTATTAAACTGGAGACACTTATCTCCCTCACCAGCTTTAAGCAGCAGCTGTCAGAGCAGCTCACAGACCCCTGCACCTGTATATAGCCCATCTGTAAATAGCCCAACCAACTACCTCATCCCCTACTGTATTTATTTATTCATCTTGCTCCTTTGCACACCAGTTTTTCTACTTTGCACATTCATCTACTGCACATCTACCATTCCAGTGTTTAATTGCTATATTGTAATTACTTTGCCACCATGGCCTATTTATTGCCTTACCTTCCTTATCTTACCTCATTTGCACACATTGTATACAGATGAGTTTTTCTACTGTATTATTGACTATATGTTTGTTTTACTCAATGTGTAACTCTGTGTTGTTGTATGTGTCGAACTGCTTTGCTTTATCTTGGCCAGGTCGCAGTTGTAAATGAGAACTTGTTCTCAACTTGCCTACCTGGTTAAATAAATAAAAAATCTAACAATTTCACAACAACTACCTTATACACACAAGTGTAAAGGAATGAATAAGAATATGTACATATAAATATATGGATGAGCGATGCCCGAACGGCATAGGCAAGAAGCAGTAGATGGTATAGAGTACAGTATATACATATTAGATGAGTAATGTAGGGTATGTAAACGTTATATAAAGTGAAATTGTTTAAAGTGACTAGTGATACATTTATTACATCCAATTTTTTATTATTATAGTGGCTAGAGATTTGAGTCAGTATGTTGGCAGCAGACACTCAATGTTAGTGATGGCTGTTTAACAGTCTGATGGCCTTGAGATAGAAGCTGTTTTTCAGTCTCTCGGTCCCAGCTTTGATGCACCTGTACTGACCTCGCCTTCTGGATGATAGCGGGGTGAACAGGCAGTGGCTCGGGTGGTTGTTGTCCTCTATGATATTTTTGGCCTTCCTGTGACATCGGGTGCTGTAGGTGTCCTGGAGGGCAGGTAGTTTGCCCCCGGTGATGCGTTGTGCAGACTGCACCATCCTCTGGAGAGCCTTGCGGTTGTGGGAGGTGCATTTGCCGTACCAGGCGGTGATACAGCCCGACAAGATGCTCTCAATTATGCATCTGTAAAAGTTTGTGAGTGTTTTAGGTGCCAAGCCACATTTATTCAGTCTCCTGAGATTGAAGAGGCGCTGTTCCGCCATCTTCACCACACTGTCTGTGTGGGTGGACCATTTCAGTTTGTCTGTGATATGTACGCCCAGGAACTTAAAGCGTTCCACCTTCTCCACTGCTGTCCCTTCGATGTGGATAAGGGGGTGCTTCCTCTGTTGTTTCCTGAAGTCCACGATCATCTCTTTCCTTTTGTTAACGTTGAGTGAGAGGCTGTTTTCCTGACACCTCACCTCCTCCCTGTAGGCTCTCTCATCGCTGTTGGAAATCAAGCCCACTACTGTTGTGTCGTCTGCAATCTTGATGATTGAGTTGGAGGCGTGCATGGCCACGCAGTCATATGTGAACAGGGAGTACAGGAGGCGGCTGAGCACGCACCCTTGTGGGGCCCCAGTGTTGAGAATCAGCGAAGTGGAGATGTTGTTTCCTACCTTCACCACCTGGGGGTGGTCCGTCAGGAAGTCCAGGACCCAATTTCCCAGGGCGGGGTTGAGACCAAGGGCCTCAAGCTTAATTATGAGCTTTGAGGGTACTATGGTGTTGAATGCTGAGCTGTAGTCAATGAACAGCATTCTTACATAGGGATTCCTCTTGTCCAGATGGGATAGGGCAGTGTGCAGTGTGATGGCGATTGCATCGTCTGTGGACTTATTGGGGCGGTATGCAAATTGAAGTGGGTCTAGGCTGGCAGGTAAGGTGAAGGTGATATGATCCTTGACTAGTCTCTCAAAGCACTTCATGATGACAGAAGTGGGTGCTACCGGGTGAAAGCCATTTAGTTCAGTTACCTTGGCCTTCTTGTGTACGGGAACAATAATAGCCATCTTGAAGCATGTGGGGACAGCAGACTGGGATAGGGAGAGATTGAATATGTCCGTAAACACACCAGCCAGCTGGTCTGCACATGCTCTGAGGACGCGGCTAGGGATGCCGGCTGGGCCAGCAGCCTTGCGAGGGTTAACATGTTTAAATTACTTCTCAAGTCGGCCACGGAGAAGGAGAGGGGGGGCCCGCAGTCTTTGGTAGCGGGCCTTGTCGGTGGCACTGTATTATCCCAAAAAAATGGTAAAAAAGGTATTTATTTTGTCTGGAAGCAAGACGTCGGTGTCCGTGACGTGGCTGTAGACCCTGCCACATATGTCTCGGGGCTGAGCTGTGGAATTGCAACCCCACTTTGTCCCTATATCAACATTTGATTGCCTTGCGGAGAGAATAACTACACTGTTTGTATTCAGCCATATTCCCAGTCTTCTTTCCATGGTTAAATGCGGTGGTTCGTGATTTTAGTTTTTCACGAAGCCGGCATCTATCCACGGTTTCTGGTTAGGGTAGGTTTTAATAGTCACAGTGGGTACAACGTCTCCAATGCACTTCCTTAAAAACTCAATCACCGAATCAGCGTATAAATCTATATTATTCTCTGAGGCTGCCCGGAACATTTCCCAGTCCACGTGATCAAAACAATCTTGAAGCGTAGATTCCGATTGGTCAGACCAGCGTTGAATGGTTATTGTCACGGGTACATACTGTTTGAGTTTCTGCCTATAGAAAGGGAGGAGCAAAATGGAGTCGTGGTCGGATTTTCCGAAGGGAGGGCGTGGGAGGGCCTTGTATGCATCGCGGAAGTTGGAGTAGCAGTGATCCAGTGTCTTCCCCGCACGAGTGTGGGGGAAGACAATTTGGGTAGCTTTGTTCTCAAATTTGCTTTGTTAAAATCCCCAACTACAATAAATGCAGCCTCAGGATATACTATATGGTTTCCAGTTTGCATAGAGTCCAGTGAAGTTCATTGAGGGCCGTCGTGGTATCGGCTTGAGGGGGGATATATACATGGCTGTGACAATAACCAACAAGAATTCTCTTGGGAGATGATATGGACGGCATCTGTGGCTGGACATTTGTTTCTGTCGTTTCAACTGTACACACATTTGTGTGTGTGTGTCTATCTGTGTGTGTCTGTCTGTATGTCTGTCTGTGTCTGTCTGTCTGTCTGTGTGTGTGTCTCTCTCTCTCTCTCTCTCTCTGTCTGTATGTTTGTGTGTGTCTCTCTCTCTCTTCGTGTGTGTTTGTGTGTGTGTGACATGTTTATGGATGCTGGACTCAGTGCTCAGAGCTGCTGGAGTCATGCTGGTGTCTGTCATTTGGGTGCATTATCTGCCAGGCCTATCTCAGCTGTCATATGAGGAGATGACCTCTAGCATGGGGAGTTCAGCTACCTGCTGCTTCTCTCTCTTTACCTCTCTATCTCTATCACCTATACCTCCCCCTCTGTCTGTCTCTTACCTCTCTTACCTCTCTTTCAACTCTCTGTTTATCATTTATCTCCATCTCTTTTCTTCACTTTCTCACCCTTTCTGTGTTTCAGACAAACATGCAGGGCAATCATGTACTATTATTTGGTATAGAAAAACCTTACCTACTTTGTGCTCAGTCACAGAAGTGATGCTGAAAATATGCTTTACAGTCTTGTATTCACATGGGCACTCAATGATTTCCCTTCTCATATTTTCCAAACAGACTCTACCTTGACCTCCTAATCCAATAACTACTACTGCGGACCACTTACCAACGCTCTGTGGTGTGTGTGTGTATGTGTACTGTATACACTCAACACACACACACTAGAACTATATAATATTTACAGACATGGTAATGAGTCAGAGTGAAAGTAGGGTGTTTGTGTGTGTGTATGTGTGTGTGTGTTGAGTGTTGAGTGTAAACAGAATGACTGTGTACAATATACTTAGGTTCATGTGCGTGTCTCCCGATGTAAGCTCTCGCCTCCTGTGTGTAGGAGGGGTGTTGTGACACATGTATATGACCTCACACTCAACGTCAACAAAACAAAGGAGATGATCGTGGACTTCAGGAAACAGCAGAGGGAGCACCCCCCCTATCCACATCGACGGGACAGCTGGCTGGTGTGTTTACGGACATATTCAATCAATCCCTATCCCAGTCTGCAGTTCCCACATGCTTCCAGAGGGCCACCATTGTTCCTCTTCCCAAGAAAACTAAGGTAACTGAGCTAAATGACTATCGCCCCGTAGCACTCACTTCTGTCATCATGAAGTGCTTTGAGAGACTAGTCAAGGATCATATCACCTCACCCTACCTGACACCCTAGACCCACTCCAATTTGCTTACCGCCCCAATAGGTCCACAACGCAATCACACTGCACACTGCCCTAACCCATCTGGACAAGAGGAATACCTATGTAAGAATGCTGTTCATCGATTTCAGCTCAGCATTTGACACCATAGTACCCTCCAAACGTGTCATTAAGCTCGTGACCCTGGGTCTCGATCCCGCCCTGTGCAACTGGGTCCTGGAGTTTCTGACGTGCCGCCCCCAGGTGGTGAGGGTAGGAAACAACATCTCCACCCCGCTGATCCTCAACACTGGGGCCCCACAAGGGTACGTTCTCAGCCCTCACCTGTACTCCCTGTTCACCCATGACTGCGTGGCCATGCACGCCTCCAACTCAATCATCAAGTTTGCAGACGACACTACAGTGGTAGGCTTGATTACCAACAACGACGAGATGGCCTAAAGGGAGGAGTTGAGGGCCCTCGGAATGTGGTCAGGAAAACGTCAACAAAACGAAGGAGATGATCGTGGACTTCAGGAAACAGCAGAGGGAGCACCCCCGACGGGACAGTAGTGGAGAAGGTGGAAAGTTTGAAGTTCCTCGGCGTATACATCACGAACAAACTGAAATGGTCCACCCACAAAGACAGCGTGGTGAAGAAGGCGCAACAGCGCCTCTTCAACCTCAGGAGGCTGAAGAAATTTGGCTTGTCACCAAAAACACTCACAAACTTTTACAGATGCACAATCGAGAGCATCCAATGTCACAGGAAGGCCAAAAAGATCCTCAAGGACAACAACCACCCGAGCCACTGCCTGTTCACCCCGCTATCATCCAGAAGACGAGGTCAGTACAGGTGCATCAAAGCTGGGACCGAGAGACTGAAAAACAGCTTCTATCTCAAGGCCATCAGACTGTTAAACAGCCATCACTAACATTGAGTGGCTGCTGCCAACATACAGACTCAATCTCTAGCCACTTTAATAATAAAAAAATGGATGTAATAAATGTATCACTAGGCACTTTAAACAATGCCACTTTATATAATGTTTACATATCCTACATTACTCATCTCATATGTATATACGGTACTCTATACCATCTACTGAATCTTACCTATGCCGTTTGGCCATCACTCATCCATATATTTATATATTTATGTACATATTCTTATTCATTCCTTTGCACTTGTGTGTATAAGGTAGTTGTTGTGAAATTGTTAGATTACTTGTTAGATATTTCTGCACAGTCGGAACTAGAAGCACAAGCATTTCGCTACACTCGCATTAACTGACCATGTGTATGTGACCAAAAACATTTGATTTGATTTGATTTTGATTTGATTTTAGAGAAGAGAAAACTATGAGAGGACATCATTAACTAAGCTTATGTGTGAATTTCTACCTTTACAGATACGTATATTTGACATATGGTGCTCTAGCCGTGCCCTGTCAGTCATAGTGCTTCATGAAGCTACCTCCTAACTCTCTGACGCCCACTTTAGTCAACCTGACCTCTGACCTGAAGGGGCGGGGTCACATACGCAGGTGTGCCACAGAGGTCTATATTTGCACCACTTTCTTTCCCCCATTGTGCTGTCAAAACACAGTTGATATTGGATAAATTGTGATCACAGTAAAGCTGATTTCAACAATCTCTGTATTTTCTTCAGGCTTAAATACACAATGGGTCATTCTTGAATTGCGGTGGTATTTGAGTCCTTCACCTCTGCAACCATGAAAAATACTTTAAAATCACAAAAAGTACACATTAAACACAATTTATATTGAACTGTTTATCAATGATAAATCATAATAATCTCCAAAACATTATGTTTATACATTGTTTAAAGATCTAATCCGCGTTAGGGGAAACAGCACCACTGTTATTATTTTTGTTTTGTTGATGAAACCGGAGTAGTGGAGCATTCTGCAGCTTTGTTTACACACTTGACTGACATTCGTCTTCAGATGGTGTGTGTGTGCGTGTGAATGTCTCTCTGTGTGTGTTACCTGATCATGAGGTTTGACACGACTACTTTTAATACCTCAGCATAGAGCTCATTACACTAGACACCCCTGGGAAATGTGTTTAATATCGCAAAAATCTCAATTACGACACTTAATTGATATCCTTACTTGCTTAATTGGCCAGGTTTTTTAATTTCTCTTTTTAAGAGAAATGCAGTCTACATTTATGGAAACTGGTTATTTCTTCATATAAATATAATAAACACATGTCCATAACCCTTAGCCAGGAGACATGTAGTCACACTAACTATTACTGGTAAACTGGTGAATCAGTATCATACATTATTGCCCAAGTTGTCATTGCTACAGTATATTAGAAACATGCATTGTTTGTTAGAATTAATCAATCAAAATGGATTAGAACAATAATTTATGCTCTACCAACTGATTTACAGAGGAAAGTGTAGTAGTAATAGTTCAATCGAGTACAGGCTTAACTGAATAAACAACAGAGACAGAAAGCACTTTTATGGACTTTTATTAAATCGTTAGGGGTATGGCTAGGGGAAAAGAGTTCCAATGACGGGCCTTAAGGCTAGTATAGCTGGTGGTGGTGTGGGAGGATGGATGGTTGTCAAAAACCGTTGCTGAAAAACAGCAAGTGAGAGAAAATGGGTAAGTTGACATATAAATACATCCCAAGGTTTATACCCATTGGTTGAGAGAGAGGAAAGTGATAATTGCAAGAGTGAGCCCATTTGTTAAACAGCAAGCGCTGTGGAATGTGCATTATTTTGCCGTGCTTAAATGGTTAAAGGTCAACAGGTGAATGACATTCTGCACATGGCTAGTAGGAAGAGAAGAAGAATGAGATGCTATGCTGATGATGATACGTTTGTGTTCATTCCCACTATGCCCATATAAGGAAACAGACTAAATTTTGTTATGCTGCTTGATGAAGTTAAATGAGGATTCAGACCAGCCTTCCTGATTGAAGTAGTAGGAGTAGTAGTTGAAGTAGTATTAGTAGTAGTAGTTGTAACAGTAGTATTAGTAGTATTAGTAGTAGTAGCAGTAGTAGTAGTAGTAGTAGTAGCAGTAGTATTAGTAGTAGTAGTAGTGGTGGTAGCAGTAGTAATAGTAGTAGTAGTTGTAGCAGTAGTAGTAGTAGTAGTAGTAGTAGTAGTAGTAGTAGTAGTAGTAGTAGTAGTAGTACCAGTAGTATTAGTAGAATTAGTTGTAGTTGTTGTAGTAGTAGGAGGAGGAGGAAGCCTCTGCAACCACCAGTCCTATAGATCCCCCTGTTGCTAGGTTAAGAAAACAGTTCAACGCAATTAAGAGCTGTACAGTTTGGCCGTGAAGTGTTGAGCAATAACCCGGCACCCACTACACCTCTTCCTCCAATGAGGGAGCATTCCTAACAATACTGCGGGTCAAGGCCTACTCCAGAGTATTTTATCCACAATGTGTAGTTTCACCCACTCCTATTGATTCCTTATTGACCTGAGTTGCCCCCTCCTCCCTTTCACTAAAACCCCCCCTTCAACTGCAAGGGAAAGGAGGTCAGAGAGCATTGACATTGATTTTTCCCTCTCTTACTCTCTTTCTCTGTCTCTTTATCAGTTTCTCCTCCCATCTCTCCCCTCTGCCTTCTCTTCTCTTGTGACAAACGTTCTGAAAAGGGTTGTTGTGCCCCCCGTTGATGCTTCACAACAGATAAATAGAGAGGTGGAGAGGCTGTTTAAAATATCAGGTCCTCCATTCAAAAGGATGTGTAATTCTACCTTTGATCTCTAAAAATAAATTGTAAGTCATAGGGTCAACACAATCACAACACAACTCACATATGACAGGAGTTTAAAAGCAGATACAGTACAGTTATAGATGTACTAACACTGACCTTCGGCAGCCGCACTGACTGACAAAGACAGTTCTGGGGGTGAGGGTATCTTTTGTATAGGACGTGCAAAACAGACACATCACAGATCAGAGTTACAATTTACAGTAGAATATATATGAATGTCTGGAGCCCCAGAATAACTAAGTCTGAGTGTGTAACTGAAACACAATAGTTATTCATCTCTCCTTCCTAATTATAACCCCCAGTTGTAATCTCATGGTAAGGATACCACGTGGAGAGAGAACACACATGCACGCACACACACTCAAACACACACATAAAATCCCCAACCTCGACCCCCTGGCAAGATAGAATCCCCCTTACCCCACCCTCTTGGACAGCACACAAGAGATAGATACCCTCACAGTGTGAGAAGAACAATGAAATGAATAAAAATGAGTTTAAAGACAGAAAAAGAATAAAGGGGGAAATCCTCCCTGGAATTTCTGTTCCTCCTCTTTTGTGTATGTATTTTTTCATTTGTTTGTTTGTTGCTTTAACCATTAATTTAATTAATTTTATTTTTCTGATCTCTGTATTTCTTAAATGTTTTTTTTTGCCTCTTTCTTTGATCTCATTTAGAGGAGAAAAAAAGCAAGTGGAACCATTGAAGTTATTTTTATGATTTTGTGCTAACTTTTGTCTGCTTTCCTAAAAACTTTACAGAGAGTGTGGAGGAACCACTTTAATGTTATTAGATATAGGGAACAAGCAAAGTGACAAATTCATATTTATGAATACATTTATCTTTCCGTATGCATTTATGTGTAGAAGCTGTAAAAAGTTATTGCACATAATTATGTATTGTGTGTATCTGTGTGTGAAAAAATTTGAACATCCTATTGTTGTACTTACCTTTGTTACACTAACAACACCTGCCTTGTCTTTTTAACACTGACTGTTGTTTTACTTACTATTACTGTGAGATGTGGTTGCCGTACCTCATTACCGCATGTGTGTGTGTGTGTGTGTACAGGCAGGGCTTTCTGACACCAACTGACAGTGTTTATTAAGTGCTGGTAGTATGTGGATCCCTCTGTGTCGAAGACCACTGCTTGCGCTCTGCCCTCTTGCACACACACGCAAGCACACGCACAAACATAGAAATTCACACAAATGCCCGAGGCATACAAAGTGTAACATACAGTCTGACAAACTGCTACTCCCAAAGACACTCACCCGTACCTTTGTCCATAACTGCAACCCGCCCTACTATACAAGAACACTGACATTAATGTACGCTGACACCTCCTCACATGCACTTACACAGAAGTGTATACACATGATCAGAGAGAGAGAGAAATGGAGAACATTTGATTTTAAGACTGATTATGAATATGTTTCTGTCACAGTAACCACGTTTCCATCCAACCATTTCATGTGGATGAATTACCAGACACATGAAAAAAGTCACGACCGGGCAGATGGAAACATGAAATGCAAGTACAATTTTATAAATGCTGACAGACAATTTGTTCATTTGACATGGTGGGATCTTTTCGGTAAAATGTACTATTAGTGAAATGCACAAATATTGATATAATAACCTCATATCGAAGTAAACTTGGAGTCATGTGATGATACTAAATATCTCCATGCTAAAACCTCCACTTAGTGCCAAGAGATTGCCTCCTATTTGTGAGACGAGGCCCTGGTTAGGTGTAAATGTATGGGCATATTGAATAACCTGTAGAAGAGGTGATTGACGGCGCTGTTGTGCTGCTCACTTCATCATTGTGTCACAGTGTGTGAGGTGTGTGTCTTCATCATGGAGAGCTGAGCGCTGTTAGGATTAAATACAGTTTCATGGGAGAGCAGAAGTGTGTATGTGACCAATAAAATGTGATTTGATTTGATTTGATACAGTATGTTGTGTGGTCCTCCCACTACGACTTGAGAAAGCATGCAGTTTATTAGGCTCCAGATGAAATAAGTTCTGAAGAACTTCACAAGGTGGTGAAAGTGCACGGTGATGATCTTGATGCTCCCTTCCATTATTATTCTGATGACATGGTGATCGATGCTTGGCTGCCATTTTTGACAAATAAAAATCATCTTATCTATATTAATCTCTTAATGTAGGTAGCCTACCTGCACTGTATCTGCGAGCTGTTGGCTAGAGCGCATGTGCCAAGACCAGAGTATGCACATTTGCTATATTTTTGACAAACCATCATTAGAGTAGAAAATGCAATAGAACCCATTTAACTTCTACGTATGTTTTATTCGGCACATGGGAATTTAATGGCAACATAATTTTTTTGTTGTTAAATTTTTAAATTGTTTTAATTTATTTTTAATTTAAAAAAATTAACCCCTTTTTCTTCCCAATTCGTGGTATCCAACTGGTAGTTCGCTGCAACTCCCGAATGGACTCGGGAGAGGCGAAGGTCAAGAGCCATGCGTCCTCCGAAACACAACCCAACCAAGCCGCGCTGCTTCTTGACACAATGACCCCTTAACCCAGAAGCCAGCCGCACCAATGTGTCGGAGGAAACACTGTACACCTGGCAACCGTGTCAGCGTGCACTGCCCCCAGCCCGCCACAGGAGTCGCTAGTGCGCGGTGGGACAAGGACATCCCTGCCGGCCAAACCCTCCCCTAACCCGGACGATGCTGTGCCAATTGTGCGCCGCCCCATGGTTCTCCCGGTCGCTGCCGGCTGTGACAGAGCCTGGACCCAAGAATCTCTAGTGGCACAGCTAGCACTGAGATGCAGTGCCTTAGACCACTGAGCCACTCGGGAGGCCCAGGCAACATTTATTTTTATGTGCACTATGTCATCGCGCACAGCCTTTGATCCTCAAAAAGTCTGTTTGATGCAACACATCTCTGTTGGGAAAATTAGCATTTTGTTTTATGATTAAAAATGTTTGCATGAATATCTGTCGCAAATTGGATGGAAGCCTAGTTAATGACACTGTGTGTAAATTATTGCTCTATTCATCAATGTAATAGGCAGATATCCAAATATTTCCCACCTCATCCATTGTCTTCTGACAGTCTTTCTGTCAGACTTGTTGAGAGATATTTACGACTTATTTATTAAAGTACGTGAATGCACTGCGCAACACCTTATTGGACAGAGATGATTAGGATTACGATAAGATCAATTAGAGCCAGTGATAATAGTGATTTTTTTCTCATTTTGATGGCATTTGCGCCTCATCTGGTAATGCATGTCCTATGGTGCTAGTTAAGCCTTGGACTTCAGAGGCTGGCCAAGTTGAAAGAGGAAGCATTATACCACGACCTTTACCGAGTACCATCTCCTCTCTGTCTCGCGCGCCCGCTCGCTTCAAGTGGTGCTTTTGAAGACTACTCAAATAGATTTCTTCCTGGCTGACGCAATTTTTTTTGACGTGTGTTATGTGTTTACAGTTATTCAGGGGAAGCCTCTAGAAGTGCTATGGTGGGGAGCGTGTGGTTATGAATGCTATGGGATTTTAGCCATGATCTCGTTTAAGGACAATTTTTTTTTTAAGAGTTTCGATTTTTGTGGCTCAAGCAATTAAACAAAGGAAGGAAGGAATTCTAAGCTTAGGTTGAACTTTTGCTCTCCGATATATATAATCCTAACAGCGCTCAGCTCTCTGCGTTTTCACCATGATGAAGACACACACCTCACACACTGTGACACAATGATGAAGTGAGCAGCACAACAGTACCGTCACTCACTTCTTGTACAGGTTATTCAATATGCCCATACATTTACACCTAACCAGGGCCTCGTCTCACAAATAGGAGGCAATCTCTTGGCACTAAGTGGAGGTTTTAGCATGCAGATAGTTTGGAAAGCTGGATCACTGTTGTTTTGTTCATAAAATAAAGTAAATAGCAGGCTTTAAATATGTATTGAAAATGATTTATTGTACTTGCTATAGATATGTTACTTTACTGAAACCGTTTCCAAAGTTGTTATTGTGACTAGCAGGTACTCTACAAAATTGGTTCAGTCATGTCCATTTCTGATACTTTTTTTTTTACATAATTGTGACTCGTTTCAGGAAACTAGGCATATGTCATGCGTCACTACTTCACAGAAGAGGCATTTGAATGTAAACATTAATTTTTTATCAAAATGTGTTTTTTGGTAGAAATGCCTTTTGGAACATGTGAACTTTCATGGGCCTTAATTACAAACTTGTATGCCATCTGTAAATATGAATAAAATTGTTAAATTGATAGTCTAGTTGGTCTTTTCGACTCCCTCCGCATATTTGCAATCAAACGCGGGAATTTTCCCTATCTCCTTAGAAACTTCCCGCTAGCCATGATTGGCTGAGATAATGGATAGGCTGGACATGCCGAGAGATGAGTTTGCTTCTGAGCTGCTCAATATGTGTAGGTAATCCTTTCTAACACGTCTTTTTCAAAAGATATTACGAAGAACTGCAAACGTGTTGCTCTCCACTTTCTGGAGGACTGTTTTGAAATCAGTGGAATGCCCGGGGTAAGCAGAATATGATAGCTAAGAAGATGGGGACAATTCTTGCGTTTGATTGCAAATATGCGTAGGGAGTTGAAAAGAAAATACACTGAAGGCTATTGTATAAAACAACGTATTACACAGTATATCTTCAAACTAAGGAAAACCATGGCATCCGTGACAGAGAGGGAGAAGCGTTCATCCATGTATACGTGTAAGAGAGTCTAGCTAGTTACATTTTCAGTTTATAATTTCATCAGAAAGTCGTTTTCATTGCAAGTTAAAGCGTACTGTTAGCTAGCTAGCTAATGTTAGCTGGCTGGCTAGCTAACGTTATGTGTATGATCTGTGTAGTAATATCATTTGTATCTCAGGGCCATTTGCATTGCTAGTTATAGCCTGATGTTAGCCAACTGGCTAAAATTGAACCTATTTTGTTAGCTACCTGCAGATTCATGCAGGGTAGTAACATTATGAGTTGGGATTATGGTTCATTGTTTGGCTACCTAAACAAAAAAATCCACTATGCAAGTAACCATTTCGTCGTACCATTTATACCATGTGCAGGTGACAAATAAACGTTGAATTTATTTAATGTAGTGTTTGTTTACGAGAGACGGTAATGTGAAGAACAACATGACCTGCACCAAAGTCAAATTAGGATATAACGTTAGGGCAAATTCTCCGTTAGATGCCCTGCTTTTATTTAGTCACACTCACAACCGTAAGCTACTTTCTGTAATTAGCTTTCCATTAACATGTCAATAATGATCTTGTTGTGAGTTTATTTTCCTGTAATAATTAATGCAAATTAGCTAAATTTAAGATGTTGTCAGCTATATGATATCGTCATTATTTGAACTGGCTGGCCAGCTAACTTAACTTTAGCTAGCTAGTTACCAAGATAGAAACAAACCAAAACATTGTTTAGAAATATGCTTTTAGTTGCCTGGTTTGCTAGATTGACATATACTGAATTCATTTTTAAACATTTTTAAACAGTCCACCAGGCTGCTATGTTTTTGTGTTTATACTTTTTCAGAACAACAATGACAAGTCTGATGCCGGACGACAATACATTGTTCATAATGTCACTGTGGCAACTGTCTGCAGACATGTCAATAGATGTAGTTTAAACCAGCCTGGTCTTGAAATCTTTGGTTGTTTAGTACACTACCGTACTCCCTCTGTTTAGCACATGGCCTAACGGGCTAAGGCTTAAGAGGGTGTGAATGATGCTGAAAGGGTGTAGACAAAGAAGAGCTCTCCAGTAGGTGTAGAAAAACATTCAAGGCCCATTTTCTCCAAAGGGGGATTACAAGTGAATTAACTTTCAAAGCAGAATTACTTTCCCATTGTTCCTCAACTGTAGTGTATGATATACCATTTTCTAGGTCTGAGTCTCTACTTTTATCCAATGTAAAAAACACAATTTCAAATGTTGCTGCATAAGAGCAAATCGAGCCGGTCGGTCACAATTGAACATGCAAAGAAATGCATAACAAATCCCAGCATATTGTCTCGTGTGACCCGGGACTGCTTAAAGATAAACAAGCCAAAAATACATGACCAATCAAAGGTGATACAGTAGTCGGTTAGATGTCTTTCCTCCGCAACACCTGTTCATGTAAACAAACAAAACAAACACAGCTGCGTTTGGAGTTTAAGGAAGAAAAGATGGGAAATCGTAGACAGTTGGGAAATGCTCACCCGAGATTCCCTCTGTTTTTACTAGACCAATATCCATATTATAGTTTGTTAATTTGTTTTGATAGCAGTACATATTAGTGCACAGTAGACAGTACAAAGAAAATGGGGAATTGGATTGAAATCCAAGAGTTTGACCTCAGTTTTGACGCTTACTGCCTTGATTTTCTAAGTATAGCCTACATTGCATTGCATTGTCTATACTTGGAATGTCTGTAATATAAGTTATGTTTCTGGCATATGCATTCTGGTGTATAGAAACGGTGTCCCTAGTGACACATTAACTTGGGGGGGTTGGGGGAAAATATCACCCATTAAGACAATTTAATGATGAGAAGATAAAAACAACAGTGTTTGATTGACAAGCGCAGGTTGCAATTAGTGCACTCTGACGGAGTGTGTGTGTGTGTGAGCGAGTGTGCATGCAGTGATCTGGATCCGTGATCCGGTGATTCTGATCCGGCACAGAGGGAACGGGTAGAGCCGAGTGGAAGGCACCACTGCCAGATGGCATCCTCACAGCAACAACCCCCACCCTCCTTACCCGCACTCGACCATGCCAATGCCAGCCCAACTGCCTAATGGAATGCTCATCATCTTGTCAAACCATCTTATCTCAACCCAGTTTAATTAACTGGTGTTTTGTTATTCTATAGAACTACTTGATATTGTTCCTGCAATCTCATCATTATTTCTGGAGTCTGCCTAGAGTAACTGGACCAGGCTCTGGTTTGAGAAAGTGGTTCCTATACATTGCATGTATACTTTACATGAACTTCTTAGAAATCAGAGGGTACATCAAAAACTATGTTTGAAAGCTAATGCCTGATTTCCATGTGCATCCCAGAGGTATAATGAGAAATCGCAGCCAACGGTAGAACAGACACACACCACTTCTGACATTGAGCGCATGCAGGAATCTTCCATAGCCTCAAATGAACGCGCCCTTGATATAATTCTCATGAAAGTTCAATCAATTTTTCCTTCCTTTGCCTCCAGCAGTGTATCAAACAGTCTTCATCAGCCTCCTATCCCTCTCTGAGGTTCAGGATTAGAGGGAAGCCTACAGGGGAAAGAGGGTGGGCAGGGGGAACGTTGAGTCTGAACATGCTTGGGCCTTGAGGTCTATAGGCAATGGGAATGCCCTCTAGATCACTTGTGTCAAAATGGAAGACTAAAGAAAGGAACGAAGCAACTATAATAATGCATTATGATAGAGCTCGCATCATTATCATCCCAAAAATATGTCAATTCAGTGGTTAGTTGCCCACGTTAAATGTGGTAGGGTTAGGATTAGTCATGGTCCCTTCGGGTTGGATTGGGTCCATTGGTATGTGAGGGGCGACCAACAGAGGAGTACAGGGGTGTTCGAGGAAGATTTAGGCTCCCATGCATGTCCCTGGTCAATCACGTTGGGATCTGAAAGGTAAAAGTGCTGGTTAGTGGATGTCATTGGTCAACTGTGTTGGGATGTGAAGGGTTAGAGTGCTGGTTAGCAAATCAGAAGGATCCTCTCATGTGGACCGTAATGAAGGCTAGAGTTATCGTTAGGCAGACCTTGATGGATGACCCAGCTACAGAATCCTGTTCAACTGGCCTTTCTATGCCAGACATCATACACACACTCAATATACTGCTTTTATGCTTTACATTCTACAATTTTGTACTGTCATTTGAACAATTACAGTATGCCCCGCCCTTCCACAAATCCCACATAAAATATAGTCTGAAACTACATATGAAAGCCTATGCAGACATGCCTTCTAACCCCTCACCCCCTCTACCTCCCTATCTCCCCCCTCAATCTCCCCAAAAAGCAATACAAAACAAAATATTACCACTGGAAGTCCCCGCTGTGTGTGGTGTTGCTAAGGTTACCTACTCAGATGCCTCAAATTACTCTGGTAGAGAGTAGGCCTCGAGTCTGGGCCCCCAGGTGATTGTGTTGTGTCCATCCCCGACTCTGATGTCCCTTCATTTAGATTTACATCAGGTAGTAAATTATAATAATCACCCAGAGATCACCCAGAGACTCGCTTCATCTCTCTCTCTCTCTCTCTCTCTCTCTCTCTCTCTCTCTCTCTCTCTCTGTCTCTCTCTCTCTCTCTCTCTCTCTCTCTCTGTCTCTCTCTCTCTCTCTCTCTCTCTCTCTCTGTCTCTCTCTCTCTCTCTCTCTCTCTCTCTCTGTCTCTCTCTCTCTCTCTCTCTCTCTCTCTTT
>QNTS01001068.1:764622-775874 GCA_003317085.1 Hucho hucho | reverse complement strand
CCAGGTGATTGTGTTGTGTCCATCCCCGACTCTGATGTCCCTTCATTTAGATTTACATCAGGTAGTAAATTATAATAATCACCCAGAGATCACCCAGAGACTCGCTTCATCTCTCTCTCTCTCTCTCTCTCTCTCTCTCTCTCTCTCTCTCTCTCTCTCTCTCTCTCTCTCTCTCTCTCTCTCTCTCTCTCTCTCTCTCTCTCTCTCTCTCTCTCTCTCGGTCTCTGTCTCTGTCTCTCTCTCTCTCTCTCTCTCTGTCTCTCTCTTGCTTTCTCTGTCTCTCAGTTCAGGAGGAGCGCGCCATGCTAGGAGCGCTCAAGCGGAAAATATTGCTGTCTAGATATTTGTCCTGGGGGTGATGGAAGAGGCATTGTCTTGGGACCCTGTTGGGCCTGTAGTGAGCTGACGGGGACTGAGCCTGGCAGCTGGGTAGTGGGCTTTGTTAAGTGTCGGAGGATTAGGGTTCAGGACCCTGCTTTTCTTAAAATACACACTCTGATCACAGACACCCATGTTCCAGGGAGGGTCCGGGGTTCTGTGCTGCACTGTCCAAATTACTTTTGTTTTTGTTTCGTTTTTTTCTTTTCTTTTTTCTCTCTCCTTGTTATGACCCTCCCGCCCCCCATTCGACTGTTGGAGAATGCCCTCCAGCCCTTAGCCCACCCCAGGGACCACCACAGACCAGTTTTCCATTATCTTAAACAGAGTATTTAACCTACAAACATCTCCACGCAAAAGTAAAACAGCTGGGATGCCCCCAATGCACACAGAAACATGTTAATTTGCCTTCATGATGTAATGCGAGTGCTCTTAGAATAAACAAATAGACATTATTTTTTTCTTTGATGTCAGACAGCTGTGATGCCCCCAATACACACACACACGCACACACACACATGCACACGCACGCACACACACGCACAAAAGTACACACTTAATCCAGACCTGATTGACGAGCTTAACCCTTGTATGTGGATCTGTATATACGTGATGGTGGCGTACTTAGCTGCAGTAGAGTCATTGGTCCAGCATGTGTAGCTATGCTGCAATACAGAGTCTGCATTGGATAGTGCTGAGCGATTATAGTGCTTTTTGAGGTCTGTTCAGTTTCGGTTCGATTCGATTATAAAAAAATATTAATGGTTTTCGATTTAGTTGATTTTACATTAAATGCATTATGAAATAATGACATTCAAATGTTTTTAGAGCTTTTAAATGGAAAGTCTAAAATAGTGAACATTCAATTGCCAAAACATTGAAAATATTTAATTGTCTCTGACAGGTCCACATTGGGTAGACATCAATAGAAAAATAGTACATTTCTATGAAATAATAAAATATTTCAGTTATGTATATTATTTTTTTATTCCTTAAGTCATCAACTCATCTCTGCTCAGACAATAGCAGCCTGCCAGGCCATCTAACGTTATCTCTGTGCTCCCCATACTGTACTGTCTTTAGTCATTCTATTTAGCTAGCCTGCCTAAGTATGCTGCAGAGCTGTCTGATAAAATAATTGTATTACTTCTTTAAAATAGATAAGGCATACTCTCACGAACTGTCTCTTTCCCTCTTATGGTTGTGTTGTGTACATTCCTCTCTCATGCGGTCTATGCGGTCTGTGTGTATCTAACCTGATGTAGCAGGAGTAAAAGTGTATCCGTCTCTGTCCACGTCGGAAAGAACTGGCGCAATAGATTATGGTCATTGTAGTTAATTACCACATTTCTGCACTGAACTAGTTTGAATATTTGCTTTATGAAAACTACATCTCCCATCAGCCCAGCGTCCCACATAGTTCTTGACTTGATTTCTCTCATGAATGATTTGATTTCTCTGTAGAGAAACGGCACATTGGGCTCACAAAAATGAATGGAATTCAAGTAATTTAACCGATGTCTGTCAATTAGTTGTTTAAAAAAAAAGCATGAGGGTTCTCCCTCCTTCCCCTTCTGTGTCTCTCTGCTGGGCCTTAAACTGTAGAAGAGGGACTGTGTCATGCCCTGTTGTGTGTCTGGTGAGGGGGATGGTAGAGTGGATAGAGGGGGAGGAAGGGGAGCTTGAGGGAAGGGTGGTGGCACAGTGGGGCATGGAGCATTGGCTGTGTGTGTGTGTGTGTGTGTGTGTGTGTGTGTGTGTGTGTGTCACACACACACACACACACACACACACACACACACACACACACACACACACACACACACACACATTCACACTATCTGTCATAGTGTGAATCAATCTGAATGATCATATATCATCTCTGATTAAATTATCTATAGGGTGTATTGAATGTGTTATCTTCTTGCAGGAGAGAGGAAGCCATGATGATACGCATGGACAGACAGACAGCCAGAGAGGGGGAGAGAGAGGCCAAAAACCAACAGGTAAGACGGTGAGAAGTGCCTCTCCAAGCTGATAGAGTTCATAGACTGATGATCTGTCATAGTGTGAATCAATCTGAATGATCATATATGATCTCTGATGAAATGATAGCAGAGGGTGTACTGCACGTGTTAACTCAGTCCACGAGAGAGGCAGCCATGATTATATTGTATTTTTGAGTGGAGAGTGATACATTTCAGTTTGACCTTTCATGACTACTTTTTATTTATTTAAACAGTTGTTAACTGTGTTTGTTGCTGGTTATTATTACAGTATAATAACTGTATTATAAGTTGACAATATGACGTTAAGTTTCAAACCATTCAATATGTAAAGCAGCAGTAGTAGTAGGCCTAACAACCTGACATAGTGGATGTGAGACAAATACTAGGAAATTAATCATACAGAAGCAGAGAAAGAGTACAAAATGGTTGTTTAATTGAATATATGCACATTAACAGTCACACTGGTATTCATTACATTATGAATGGCCATGGCCCTAAGATTGATTGGACTGTACCAGAGTAAGTTTTTCCCATTTGTAAGTTAAGATTTGCCTGTATCCTTAAAGAAAAACAAAAAAAACTCTTAGTTAAAACATTTTTTATTCAGGGGCATGCCCCCAAAGACCCCTAGCTAAATGTGTCTCTCCCAATGTCAGAGTTTCTCCTATGCCACGGATTGTGAAAGAATTATCAATATTTTTTTTCAAATTGTAATACGGTAATAAGGTAAGCACATCACTATATTTACTTGTGTTACACATTTCTGTCATTTAGTGAATGCTTTTTCTAAGATAATAATATTGAATACTACATTATCAGCAAAAATCGGGCCAGATCTACAGGAATAATAATGTATTATTATTATTATTATTATTATTATTGTTATAGTGATAACATAGACGAAGATACTTTAAAGTGTTCAATAATTGTGCATTTGTCACATTGACTAGTACTGAGTCTAGGTCTATGCAACAAATTGACTGCCATCTTGAGGTAAGTGAGTGTACAGTAAGTCGACTGCTGCTTCAATGCTCTCCATTCAGCTACAGTAGCCTAGACTACAAGACAGAAATATGACCAGTTAATTGGTCTATGATGGCTTGCTGGTGTACTGGTGACTGCCAGTGGAGTGCTAGACAGTGGGGATGATTAGGCTGTGTGTGTGTGTGTATATGTGTTGTGTGTGTGATATGTTTTTGTGTGTATGTATGTGTCGTGAGGTACGGGGGTCCTGTGTGTGTCTGCTTGTAGCGAGCCTTCAGCCCAGCAGGATAGCAACAGCACTGGACGTATTAGTCATTCTCCGCTAGCTATCAACCAGAACAAAAGGCGTTGCACGATTAGAAATGAACAGCCACAAACATATTCACATAGCAGTGTTCTGCTGACTGTCACGTGACAGAATGTGTACGTGTGTGATTGTTGACAGGGCTGTATCTTCTTGAGGAGTCCACACAGTGTGTCTCTAATGGGGAAATCAACACAAAATCTGGGAAAGGAGAGAGACAAGCGTAGAAGCGGAGGAGAACATATCATGAAAGTAAATCAGGAATTAATGCAGCAGCTTTGGTTTCATTTTGCCGGGGGAAAATTGGGAATAAACCCCCATTATGGTGGAAATTGAAGCCCTTTGTTCTTAAGTATTCCGGTTCTGACGATATTTCCCTGATGGTAGGTGAGAGATTCTCGGGGCCGGAGTTACCCAGATGAGACAAACAGGAATTAAAACGTCATATGTTCCAAATGGCTCTTCAGCGGTGCTCAAACGCTTCTGCAATTTCTCTCAATAAAAAGAGGCCTATCATTAGTCTCCAGCTCTTTTTTTCTTTGGTCTCTCAATTATTTCTTGACTTTAGTTTTAGTGCACTTGCAGAATTAGTAAATGTTTTCCTAATGCCTTTGAGGAAAGGAACTGTGGACTGTATTATGCAAATGAGTCGTCAAATGTTAAAAACTTTTGTGCGACACTGAATGCAACTGTATGTGTTCAAATTTCATATTCAAATTCATATTCACCACAAAATAGATCAAACGTTATTCCCAATACACACCAGTCTCCCTTCTGTCCCATTTTGGCCAAGTCCCCACCCAGAGGAGTAATTGTGTTTTTGTGTGTTTCTTCCTGATTACCTACAGACAAGGCAGGTTAACAGAGCAGGATATCAGCTGTGCTCTAGGGACCCTCCTCTATGATTTGTCAGCAGTCCACTGAAAAAGTTGATTTTCCTTGCTGGCAACCTCGATCTCAATATCACACTGCTTTCCAGGTCCCAGTCCCCCTGTGCCCCACCTATCTGTGATAATTGTGTGTTTTCAACCTGACGTATCCAGCTAATTTAGCCACAGATTGAAAGGAAATGGCCCTGGCCCCCACACTGGCTGGCAATCAGGAATCCGATTGGACTGTGTTTTCTCTGCAGACATTAGTGATTCTAAAGCTAATACTCATTGTTTGAAGTGACACTGCAGCCCTGGCATTTACTTAACCTTTTGTCTTATGTACAAGGCAGAGTCAACGCTGAATCCTTGCTTAATTAATATCTATTCTCTCCCACTGCCACCGCTCATTTCCTCAATATGCAGCCACAGTCAGGGCACACAAAGGCAGTTAGTGCATGGTGAGAGACAGGGGTGGGGGAGAGAGATAGAGAAAAGTACATTTTATTCAATCAAATCCCTTTTCATTTATTCTGTCTTCTTTCTTTTTTTGGACTCATAATGAAAAAGGGAAGTCCTTGGTAATTAACATCCAGAGAACTCTGCCATTGGATCAAACACAGGCCTGCCTCATCTTGATCCGGAATTTGTCTAAGGGAATGGTTTTTCAGAGATAGTCTCAAACACCGAACCGCAAACCTGAGATTGTCCTGAGATTGTATCATCATGTGTTTGTTTGTTTTGAACTGATTATGATCATTGAACAAATGATGTGTTCTGCATCTGCAATGTCTATTGTGCGACTTTTACATATTTTTCCACATTAGCTAGTCTTGTGCTTATTTTGTATCCCAAGAATACAGAAACCATATAATGTGTCCCATTGATGTATGAATATGCTATGCAGTCTTAATATTGACCTGTCCTCTTGTTTATAGCATGAAGATGCCCGCAGGCTTCACGAGACAGTGGGAATGGTGACGGACAGGACATGAACCATGTGTGAGTAGTGATGGTTCGTAGTAACACTTCACAACATTAAATTATATCAGGATACTGACAGAGAGAAAGAAGAGAGAGAGAGTCAGTACATGAGAGGCTCTGAAGACTAGCAGAGAGAGAGAGAGAGAGAAGGGTGAAATAGAAAAAGAGGTAGAGAGAGGTAGAGAGAGGTTAAGAAAGCGGTAGAGAAAGAGAGAGAGAGAGAGAGAGAGAGAGAGAGAGAGAGAGAGAGAGAGAAAAGGGTGAAAGAGAAAAAGAGGTAGATAGAGCTAGACAGAGAGAGGAACCAAAAGCACAGAGACCCAAATAATGGTGAATTACGCCTTCATTACTGTGAAACCTTAAAACTCTATAAACGTACACTCAGAACCAAAAAAGCACAGTACAACAGCAAGCAGCTGACACTAACTGAGGAGTCCATAAACACAAACAACTTCTGGCAAAATTGGAAAAAACTAAAAAAAGCGAAACAAGAGGAATTAGCGATACAAAATGGTAACATATGGACAACCCATTTTAAAACACTCTACAACACCGTTCAAACTGACAAAAATGCAGAACAACGCCAAATTCATGAGAAGTTGAATGGATTAGAAAAAGCTATAAAGGACAATCAAAATCCATTGGACTCCCCAATTACTGACCAGGAGCTCTATAAGAAACTTCAGGCCCTCAAATGTAGAAAATCATGCGGACCTGATGGCATCCTAAATGAAATGCTCAAACTCACTAGTGCAAAATTTCAATTGGCTATATTAAAACTGTTTAATTTGATCCTGAGTGTAGGTTATTTCCCTGACATCTGGAATCAAGGACTCATAACCCCAATCTTTAAGAACGGAGACAAATTTGACCCTAACAATTACAGAGGCATTTGTGTGAACAGTAACCTGGGGAAGGTTTTCTGTAGTATTATAAATGTAAGAGTTCTAAACTTCCTTAATAAGCACAATGTCTTGAGTAAAAGCCAAATTGGATTTATACCAAAACATCGCACGACCGATCATATTTACACCCTACACACCCTGATAGATAAACATGTCCACCAAAATAATACCAAAATATATGCTTGCTTTATCGACTTCCAAAAAGCATTTGATTCTATTTGGCATACGGGACTGTTCTACAAAGTTATTGAAAGTGGTGTAGGGGGTAAAACATATGACATAATTAAATCAATGTATACTGGCAATACGTGCGCCATTAAAATTGGCAAGAAAAGAACAGAATTCTTTACCCAGGGGCGGGGCCTTCGCCAGGGTTGCAATCTGAGCCCTGCACTCTTCAATATTTACATCAACGAATTGGCCACTATTCTAGAAGAATCCTCTGCCCCTGGTGTTAGTCTCCACAATTCAGAGGTTAAATGCCTGCTCTTCGCAGATGACCTGTGTCTGCTGTCACCCACAGCACATGGCCTACAGCAGAGCCTGGACCTGCTAGAGCAGTACTGCCAGACCTGGGCCCTGGCAGTAAACCCCAAAAAGACTAAAATAATGATTTTTCAGAGAAGATCCAGATCTCAGGGAATTAGACCAAAGTTCTCAATTGGTACAAAATATATAGAGTACTGCACACACTACAACTACTTAGGTTTAAAAATAAGCTCNACAAGCACAAAGCAAAATGCAGTGCTATCTGGCCCTAAATCGACAGTACACCATGGCAAACTATTTGACCATGGTTACTGATCAAAACCTTAAGAAAACCTTGACAAAATACAGGCTCAGTGAGCACAGCCTTGCCATTGAGAAGGGTAGACACAGGAAAACCTGGCTGCCTGTAGAGGAAAGGCTGTGCAACCACTGCACCACAGCAGAACCTGAGACAGAGCTGCATTTCCTGACAAAATGTCAAAAATATAAAACAATTAGAGAGTGTCATTTCCCCAAATTTGAAACCCTTATTCAAGGTTTAAAAGACCTCCCTGATGAGAGTAGGCTACCCATCCTGTTGGGGGAGGAAGCAGAAAGCTGTGGGTTGGCAGCGCACTACATTGCTGCCTGCCATAAGATGAGGGACAGTGTCTGACAGACCAATCAACCTGCAGACCAATCAACCTTAATGTTATTGTTCAATGTGTGGTTATTTTGACCCTTGGTTATTGTTGTTACTGTTGTCCTGTTGACATATCTGATTGTTCTTATTTTCATATTGTAAATATCCCAAGTAAGCTTTGGCAATATGTACATTGTTACGTCATGCCAATAAAGCAAATTGAATTGAATTGAATTGAATTGAGAGGTAGAGAGAGAGAGAGAAAAGGGTGAAAGAGAAAAAGAGGTAGAGAGAGGTAGACAGAGAGAGAGATAGAGAGAGAGAGGGAAAGAGAGAGCGAGAGAGATCTTCGAGAACCCTGTTGGATATGACTGGGCACTCCTAAAGAAGAATCAACGGGTATTTAAGACTGCAGCCCTACCATAAGGGTCTGCATAAACTAAGAGGTAAACAATGACAGCATACTGTCTCGCTTCCAACCGACACAATAAATTATAATCCCACCGCCACTCTCTCACAATGGGATTTTCTCTCTTCTGTTTTTCTTCATTTTCTTTTTATATTGCTTCATGAGCAGAATGAACAAACATACGGTACCTCCTCTCTCCTCCCTCATTGCAAATATGTATTTTCCTTCCTTTCATTCACTCATTCTCTCTCTCTCTCTCTCTCTCTCTCTCTCTCTCTCTCTCTCTCTCTCTCTCTCTCTCTCTCTCTCACCCTCCCTTTCTTCATCCCTTGCTACCTCCTCTGTGCATACCATCCAACAAACATTACATTGTTTGGCTTGACTGAGTGTTTGTTTGAAATGTGTGACACAATTCATTCATGACACTGATGACACACACACACACACACACACACACACACACACACACACACACATACAGATAAACACACACTATCTCTTTCTCACTGTGTGCTGTGATTCCTCCCAGCTGGGTTGTGGGGTCAAAGGCTGGTCAGTGGTTCTCTGCTGGTCTCTCTGGGGGTCTCAGATGAAGTGGTCAGCACTTGACAGGTACCAGACTCCAGTGTGTATTGTGTGTGTGTGTGTTCATGCGTGCGTGCGTGCGTGCAATGGTGCTTTAGTCAGGAGGGCAGATCGGCCCTGTGCTGCAGAGCACGGAAGGAACAAAGCCACAGGGACAACGAGTCAGTGACAACTCTCCTCCTTCGCTGTCTCTCAACCACTTCTTCCCTCATTCTTTCCCTGCCTGTCTCTCTGCGCTTGCTTCTCACTCAGACTCATACTTTTGATTTCCTTGAATCTCTCTTTGCCCTCCCTCTTCCCTCACTCTTCCTTCGCTCTCACACACACACATGTAGCCTACACACAGTCCGACCTCTCTGACAACAAGGCCCCTGTATGTCCCTGCAGTAGATGGTAAAGAAGACAGTGTGGGAGATGTGCTACGTTCAGCAGCCTGTGTAATCTTCCATAAGATGGTTAGAGATTACACAGGGGTGGGAGTAATTCCACTGGGACTGGGGGCTACCCCGCTGTGTTTGCATACAGTCAGTGGGATCCTGGAAGCTGTACATTACCACCATACAGATGGACACCGCCGCCTGGATAATTTAAGGGGAGAATTCCTCCGCTTTTGTCAGGACGCTGATTCCGCCATTCGTATGCGCCGTCACGGTCCCTCGTCGCCCAGCCCGGGCCTGCGTACACTGTGAACGCCACAGCAATTAATTGCTCAGGGTTTAAGTTGTAGAGCTAGTTGGTTGACCAAAGCTGGGGAGAGGGTTTGTTCTCACTACTGGTATCTAAATGAAATTGTCTTTATCTCCCGCGGAAAAAAAAGGAAATGGGAATGAAAAATTATATTTGTTAGATCAAAAAAACATGACATTTTTTTAACACCATCAAACAAACTTGTCTTCAGACAGACTGAGGCAGTCTTTCTTTCTTTTTTTCTTTAATTAAGAAAGCATTTTTTTTATTAAACCAGATGAAAAGGCAACATTAATTCAAACAGTACAGTCATATTGGACTACTACTAATCTTTTGGTAATTATTTTTTAATTGAATCTTTTGAACACAAAAGCCCTGAGCAGATGCTTGCATTACTTGTGTCCCCCATCGCACTCCGCGCCTTGTGTGCTAGATGATGCTCGGCCGTGTGTGAGCAAGAGACGGGGGGAAGTTGAAGAGAAAGAGAAGAATTAAAACGTGGAGAGGGAGGGGGAAGGAGGGAGGTAGAGTGGACCTGGTGGCAGTCTGTGGAGGTGTAACTTCTGCATAAATGAAAAGCTCAGCAGTCACACACACACACGCAAAACACACGCACGTACGCAGTCTTGCTTCACTCACACACACGCACGCACACGCACACACACACATTCAGCTGTCATAAATCTGCTGATACACTCAGTATGTTCTAAATGGAGGGGTCAAGCAGTTTGAATCGAAACACAGATTGGTGCTATTTTACCTCCATGTTTTTCCTTCCTTCTCCCTCCAGGAAGTGTCTGGACAAGCATCAGCTCCAAACTTCAACATCTTTAGAGTGCTGATTTGCTGAAGTACATATGATTAGTCTGTATTGTACTGTTCTTTAAGTCTATTAGGTGAACCTGCTGTAAACTGGTGGGGCTTTGGGCAGACCAAAATACCTCATTTTTAGGGTGAAACTAGATGTCTTTCTGACATGTGATCTGCTCTATAAGTGAGAATTTCGGAAGTGAGTTCTCAGATGCCTCAAAGTACTTAAGACGGCCTGGATAGATGCGACGAGAGCTTGGAGAGCAGGCAAGTAGGGCTGGTCCATAACAAAGAGATGTATTTCACTGTACCCAATGCAACAGCACATGGCTGTTAATCATGTAAAGTACCCGTCAGACCTAGCCAAAGCAGCCTAAATCACATTACTCATGCATTATGAGTATGTGTGACTGCAGGACGGTATGGGACAGGATGGCTGTATCTGAGGGACTACTCTATACCAGCTCAGACATTGGCAGAATAAGACCTGTCTGATATCTGACACACACACGCAAACCCGCACACACACATGCACACGCACGCACATGCACACACACGCGCACACACACACACACACAAATGCATGCATACACACACACACACACATTCACAGACACATGCACACGCACGCACACACATGCACACGCACACACACACACACACACCACACAAATGCATACACTCACAAACATACTCACTCACTGATAATGTGCCTTCCACTGGCATACATTTGTAAACCACCTGAATACACCTGAAGTGTAGCACATCAATACCCCAAAGTTTACCTGCAGTTTGGAAGGAAATCTGGAGGGTGAATATGCAACATCAAGAGATGTTGCTACCTTAGACTAGGTAGTCAATAGTCTCTGCACTTCCTATAGAATAAGTGTAGACAAAATAAACGTATTTCAGATAGCTGCATCTACATAACATTGGAAATAAATTGATGAATATATTGTTTACGGCCTTTGAATTTCAAGCAGCACTTCCTCAGACCAATATAGTATTTTGTGTGTTTGTAGGCTTGAATGTTGTGTGTTTGTCACTCAGTTTGGACGTGAATGGGAGAAAGCGAGAGAGTCAGAGAAAGAGAGACAGAGAGAGAGAGAAAGAAACAGAATGAGACAGAAAGAGACACAGAGACAGACAGAGAGACAGAGAGACAGAGAGACAGAGAGACAGACAGAGAGAGACAGAGAGAGAGAGAGAGAGAGAGA
>QNTS01001068.1:732659-743477 GCA_003317085.1 Hucho hucho | reverse complement strand
CAGCAGAGGTGTATTTGGAGGGCAAGTTGGTCAGGATAATGTCTATGAGGGTGCCCATGTTTACAGATTTAGGATTGTACCTGCTGGGTTCCTTGATGATTTGTGTGAGATTGAGGGCATCTAGCTTAGATTGTAGGACTGCCGGGGTGTTAAGCATATCCCAGTTTAGGTCACCTAACAGAACGAACTCTGAAGATAGATGGGGGGCAATCAATTCACATATGGTGTCCAGGGCACAGCTGGGAGCTGAGGGGGGTCTATAGCAGGCGGCAACAGTGAGAGACTTATTTCTGGAGAGATTATTTTTTAGAATTAGAAGTTCGAACTGTTTGGGCATAGATCTGGAAAGTATGACAGAACTTTGCAGGCTATCTCTGCAATAGATTGCAACTCCTCCCCCTTTGGCAGTTCTATCTTGGCGGAAAATGTTGTAGTTGGGTATGGAAATCTCAGAATTTTTGGTGGCCTTCCTAAGCCAGGATTCAGACACGGCCAGGACATCAGGGTTCGCGGAGTGTGCTAAAGCAGTGAGTAAAACAAACTTAGGGAGGAGGCTTCTGATGTTAACATGCATGAAACCGAGGCTTTTACGGTTACAGAAGTCAACAAAAGAGAGTGCCTGGGGCCTGGGAATAGGTGTGGTGCTGGGGGCTACAGGGCCTGGGTTTACCTCCACATCACCCGAGGAACAGAGGAGGAGCAGGATGAGGGTACGGCTAAAGGCCCCGTCACATCGACGAGGCTATAGTGGTGTGGGTCGAGAGCTTCAAGTGCCTAGGTGTCCACATCACCTAGGCATCACTAAGAATCTATTATTGTTCACACACACCAACACAGTCATGAAGAGGGTACAACATTGCCTCTTCCCCTTCTGGAGGCTGAAAAGATTTGTCATGGGCCCTCAGATGCTCCAAAAATCTACTGTCTGCATCAACGCTTGGTATGGCAACTGCTTGGCATCCAACCGCAATCCGTTACAGAGGGTAGTGCATACAGCCCAGTACATCACTGGGGCCGAGCTCCCTGCCATCCAGAACCTCTATACCAGGCGGTGTCAGCGGAAGGCCCTAAAAATGGTCAAAGACTCCAGCCACCTAAGTTATGGACTGTTCTCTCTGCCACCGCATGGCAAGCGTTACCGATGCATCAAATATGGAACCAACAGGACCTTGAACAGCTTCTACCCCCAAGCCAAATGACTGCTAAATAATTTAATAATTAATTAATAGCTACCCGGACTATCTGCATTGACCCTGGTTGCACTAACCTTTTTTGTCTCATCACATACGCTGCTGCTAATGTTTATTGTCTGTCACTTTATTTCTAGTTATATGTACAGTTGAAGTCGGAAGTTTACATACAGTTAGGTTTGTCATTAAAAATTGTTTTTCGACCACTCCACAAATTTCTTGTTAACAAACTATATTTTTGGCAAGTCGGTTATGACATCTACTTTGTGCATGACACAAGTAATTTTTCCATCAATTGTTTACAGACAGATTATTTCACTTATAATTCACTGTATCACAATTCCAGTGGGTCAGAAGTTTACATACACTAAGTTGACTGTGCCTTTAAACAGCTTGTAAAATTCCAGAAAATGGTCATGGCTTTAGAAGGTTCTGATAGGCTAATTGACATCATTTGAGTCAATTGGAGGTGTACCTGTGGATGTATTTTAAGGCCTACCTTCAAACTCAGTGCCTCTTTGCTTGACATCATGGGAAAATCAAAAGAAATCAGCCAAGACCTCAGAAAAAACATTGTAGACCTCCACAAGTCTGGTTCATCCTTGGGAGAAATTTCCAAACGCCTGAAGGTACCACGTTCATCTGTACAAACAATAGTACGCAAGTATATACACCATGGGACTACGCAGCCGTCATACCACTCAGGAAGGAGTGCAAAAAGTGCAAATCAATCCCAGATCAACCGCAAGGACACACAACCGCAACCTCGTGAAGATGCTGGAGGAAACAGGTAGAAAAGTATCTATATCCACAGTAAAACGAGTCCTATATCGGCATAACCTGAAAGGCCGCTCAGCAAGGAAGAAGCCACTGCTCCGCCATAAAAAAGCCAGACTACGGTTTGCAACTGCACATGGCGACAAAGATCGTAATTTTTGGAGAAATGTCCTCTGGTCTGATGAAACAAAAATAGAACTGTTTGGCCTTAATGACCATCGTCATGTTTGGAGGAAAAAGGGGGAGGCTTGCAAGCCGGAGATAACCATCCCAACCGCCAAGCACGGGGGTGGTAGTATCATGTTGTGGGGGTGCTTTGCTGCAGGAGGGACTGGTGCACTTCACAAAATAGATGGCATCATGTGGAAGGAAAATTATGTGGATATATTGAAGCAACATCTCAAGACATCAGTCAGGAAGTTAAAGCTTGGTCGCAAATGGGTCTTCCAAGTGGACAATGACCCCAAGCACACTTCCAAAGTTGTGGCAAAATGGCTTAAGGACAACAAAGTCAAGGTATTGGAGTGGCCATCACAAAGCCCTAACCTCAGTCCTATAGAACATTTGTGGGTAGAACTGAAAAAGTGTGTGTGAGCAAGGAGGCCTACAAACCTGACTCAGTTACACCAGCTCTGTCGGGAGGAATGGGCCAAAATTCACCCAACTTATTGTGGGAAGCTTGTGGAAGGCTACCTGAAACATTTGACCCAAGTTAAACAATTTAAAGGCAACGCTACCAAATACTAATTGAGTGTATGTAAACTTCTGACCCACTGGGAATGTGATGAAAGAAATAAAAGCTGAAATAATTCATTCTCTCTACTATTATTCTGACATTTCACATTCTTAAAATAAAGTGGTGATCCTAACTGACCTAAGACAGGGAGTTTTTACTAGGATTAAATGTCAGGAATTGTGAAAAACTGAGTTTAAATTTATTTGGCTAAGGTGTATGTAAACCTCCGACTTCAACTGTACGTACCTACCTCAATTCCCTCGTAACCCTGCACATTGACTCTGTACTGATACCCCATGTCTATTGCCACCTTATCGTTACTCATTGTGTATATATTATTACTTTTATTATTAATACATTTTAGAATTTTTTTATTTTCTATTATTTCTTTATTTTCTGTCTCTCTGCATTGTTTGGAAGGACCCGTAAGTAAACATTTCACTGTTAGTCATCATCTGTTTTTTACGAAGCATGTAACGAATACAATATTATTTTATTTTATATCATTTTAAACGGTTCTCTTGCTTTTATGAAGTTGTAGTCTTTTAAAAAGCATGTTCGACCATGTAAAGTTGATGTAAGCTCTTATTGATAGTGAAAAGAACATGTGCTTCATACCATTTAGATTTTGCTGTTTTCTGCGAAGGTCTGGAAAAGATTAAGTGCAAACCTCTTTATTGGAGGCCTACCACATGCAGTCCGCACAGGAAATGTCACCAGAAAATATTGATAACTGTCCAACTGTTGAAATTGTTTTCAACACCAAAGTACTATAGTTTGAATGTTAAGGGAATTTTTACTTATTAAATTTGGTACCCCAGTTCGGTTTCCTGAACCATTTGTGATAATTCTACAGGATACGTCTTGCTTTCAGACGACCTGAAAATAACAGTTTCAGGGTGCGATTAGCAAAATGCACCTACATGACACTAGCAAGCTATCTGTTTACAATAAGAAAAAAAGTTCCAAGCGAATCACACTGCCACATCACAATATCTGGTTCTCTGGTCCTAGACTCACTACTCAAGCAGTTCCAGGATTTGTGTCAGCCAGGGCTGGTTGCGTTTCACATATACTTTGTAGTGCGGATCAGGGTACCAGACCCTCCAGGATCGGGATCATACAGGGGATAAGTGAAAGCGCTCTAAAACATTTTCCACATTTTGTTGTGTTACAGCCTAAATTTAAAATTGATTACATTTAGTTTTTTTGTCACTGGCCTCCACAAAATACCCCATAATGTCAAATTGGAATGAAGTTTTAAATTTTTTTGGAGAGAAATTAATTAATAATGAAATGCGGAAATCTCTTGAGTCAATAATTATTCAACTCCTTTGTTATGGCAAGCCTAAATAAGTTCAGGAGCAAAAATATGCTTAATAAGTCACATAATAAGTTGCATGGACTCACTCCGTGTGCAATAGTAGTGTTTAACATGATTTTTGAATGACTACCTCATATTTGTACCCCCCACATACAATTAAATGTAAGGTCCCTCAGTCAAGCAGTGAATTTTTAACAAAGGCTCAACCACAAAGACCAGGGAGGTTTTTCCAATGCCTCGCAAAGATACAAAATGCCTCGCAATGGGTACAACAGAAAAAAAAATCTTTGAATATCCCTTTGAGAATGGTGAAGTTATTCATTACACTTTGGATGGTGTATTAATACACCCAGTCACTACAAAGATACAGGCTTCCTTCCTAACTCAGTTGCCAAAGAGGAAGGAAATCGCTCAAGGATTTCACCATGAGGCCAATGGTGACATTAAAACAGTTATAAAGTTTAATGGCTGTGATCAACAACATTGTGGTTGCTCCAGAATACTAACCTGATTGACAGCGTGAAAAGAAGGAAGCCTGTACAGAATACAAATATTCCAAAAAGGCACTAATACTGTGCAAAAATGTGGCAAAGCAATGTCCTGAATACAAAGTGTTATGTTTGGGGCAAATCCAGTACAACACATTACTGAGTACCACTCTTCATTTTTTCAAGCATAGTGGTGGCTGCATCTTCAAGAAGACGGTTGAATGTTCCTGATTGGCCGAGTTACAGTCTTGACTTAAATCTGCTTGAAAATCTATGGCAAGACCTGGAAATGGTTGTCTAGCAATGATCAACAACCAATCAACAACCGGACGACGCTGGGCCAATTGTGTGCTGCCCTATGGGACTCCCAATGACGGCCGGTTGTGATACAGCCTGGAATCGAACCAGGGTCTGTAGTGACGCCTCTAGCATTGAAATGAAAGAATTTTAAAAAGAATAATGGGTATATGTTGCACAATCCAGGTGTGCAATGCTCAGAGACTGAGAGATTCTAACATGGATTGACTCAGAGGTTGAATACTTATCAAATCAAGATTTATTCGTGTTTTATTTTTCATGATTTCTTTTACAAATGTTAGAATTTGTCTTCCACTTTTACGTTGCAGAGTATTTTGTGTAGATTGTTGACACATTTTTTTAAATTAAGTACATTTGAATCCCACTTTGTAACACAACAAAATGTGGAGAAAGTCAAGGGGTGTGAATACTTTCTGAAGACACTGTAGGTAGCAGGTACCTAAACAGGTAGCAACATCATCAATGCCTTCATTTTAAAAAAGCTGAACACACAAAAAAAATATATCTAAATTGTGCTATTCCAGTCCAAACAAATGGTACAACGGGGATCCTTAATCCAATTACGTTACCACGTCACAGCTACTGTAGCTCCACTTACTGGCATAGAGAAAGAGAGTCTGTTAGGTGTGTTAGCAGTCATTCTAATCCCATTCTTAAGAAAGCGCTGCATAGCACAGACAACTCATGTGCTATCCCCTCGATGAGCAAAGATATAGAAGAAATTATGAAAAATAAACATAATTCATACATCTCAGGCAAGCCATCTCATTCATGGCATTTGAAGGAAAGTACCTGGATTTAAATGGAGTTCCTGCCGCCTTTATTCATCTATAGGTTAGGATCTCTCTGCTTCACTGCAATGTCAGACATTACCATGTGGGAGGAGTTTACCTACTGACTGCATTAAGAGAGACTGTTAAATCACACACCTTGTCTATTGCACAATGTATTACACACACACACACACACACACACACACACAGGTGAATCTCTACTTCATACTACTCTGGACCCCTCCAATGTCCAATAGTCAGGGTTCAGAGGTCAAGTCTCAGATTGTGTTAAGGATGATGGTGGTGATGATGATGATGATGATGATTATTATGGAGGTTGTGATATATGTTTTCTGTAAGTAACTTAGTATACATTCTTGTTCTAATCAAATCTAACATTCCCCCATTTTTCAGATTAATGTTGGGTCTCGGTAGTAATTTCCTGAAAAAGTTATTTCCCCACAATTATACTTTTGGAATGAGCAATGTCCCATTAGGGATTTTAAGCCATTTACATAGATGATTCCAGTAATGCCATGCAAATATAATTTAATTCAAAGTTAATTCGGCTGCATTACTTTTTAATAAAGAAATGATAAATTATAATCTCCTCTGCAATTTAATCTATTTCTGCTCTTTCCTGCACTGCAATTTGTCCACTCATTGTCTTTCTAATAATTGGGAGAGAGGGAGAGAGAGGTAAAAATGTTATCTTATATTTAAATCTGTTATCTCAAAGCCGGGTTTAGATTCAGATGGAAATAAAGAGTGGAATAAATTGATTTCATAGTTAGTCTCATGTGGATATGGAGTGGCCTCTCAAGCCGTTTAGCCTCCAGTATTTTCTATTCTTTCATTTAGGTAGAGATTTTGTTTTTGATAATGTATTGATTTCCTCTAGAACTGCTTACGTACTTCTTTTGAGATTAATTTGTCAGGTATAACGTGAGATCTTTCAAGTGCAATATGCAGTACAGTATATGAACTCAAGAGGCCTAGAACAATTGAGTACGTTCTGAGTCACGGTTGTATGTACGGATATTGTTCAAACTCAAGCATCTCCTTGGGCTGGGAATATAGTGCGTTTGTAACTAACGATGGCATTCAGTTCTACTGTATGGAATAAAGTATTAGGGCATTACCTACTGTACCTTCTGATACCCTGGGGTATGTATGGATATGCATACACATTCTAACATCACAGGCTATGAGTGTACTGTGTGAGTAAAGATGAGTTCACTTAGTGGGGACTGAACAGTGAAGCGGTACAGTGGTCTAGTCATTTATCCACTCAGACCAGGGTGGCGATGGGCTGTGTTTCATACTAATGCCGACTTGGCCGCAGCCCTTCTCATTGGCCCGATTATATGCTAAGCTGCTAATTAGCACATAGTCTGGGCTGTCATTACCGTCAGCAGGGCTGACAGCTCCCTAACCAGCCTTTCTACCAGGCTGCATAGGAACCAGACAGAGCACCTAGCTACTATGAGGGCTCTAACCAGGCTATTCATTTCACTTGAACCAGGTTGGGCATAGAACTTTTTCCACGTTGTTTATTGCTGTAACCAGGCGTTGTACAAAACTGTATATTGGCTCTATCCAGGCTGCATTGGGTTTGAACCAGGCTGAATACTGTAACCCACTATAACCAGGCTATAACCAGGCCTCAATTCAGGAAGTGATTTTAATTTAAAATAAATAAAAACGGAACAACTTTCGAAATAGATATCTTCTCCTTTTCATTTTATTGAGAAGTCATTGGAAATGGATGCCTTTTTTTCAATTATTGACTTGGAATTTCAGTTTAATTCCTAAATTGACGGACTTCAATAAGAATTGACCCAACCCTAGTGGGAGATTTGTATGATTTTTGTGTACTGGATTTTAATAAGAAGGATAGTATTTAACCAGGCTGTCTAGTGCTGCAACTAGGCAGTGCACTTGAAGAAGCCACATCTGAACACGTCTAATCATAACCACTACAGCTGGCTCTCCTATGAGCCTGCAGAATAGACAATAACGCTCCTTTGTCTAACAGGAAACAATTATATTTTAACAAATCATCTTAAGAGGCCTCTTTTATTTATGGAATTGACCATTCTTCTAAGTGACTATGTAAAGCATAAAGGATGTTAATGCCGTTAGTCGAACAAAGCCTAATCAAACAATAATATGTATTTTAAATTGTGGTTAAAAAAAGACTGGACATTGGGTGGTGCATCCACTTAAAAACATATGCTAGTCAAAAGCAAGGACAAAAGATCAAACGTTGATTATGTTCCAAAACTCATTTTCTCAAAGATCATAATTGATTGGTTGATTATGCTTGTTCTTCCTACCTCAGAGGAGTTTCTTTAATAGCTTTATAATGCTGCTACAGACATAGACGTGTAAAACTGAACCAATTAGAATGGTAATAGGGTCTAATTAACAAAAAAAATGATTTTCAATATAAAAGGAGGAGATAGCGAATTTTGATTATTTAGATATTCATGAACTTTTTTTTCCTCCCATCCAGGAACCTCCCTTCACTTTGATGTATATTCTATCATCACAGAAACATCACAATACATGCAGACCTGATAAAGGCTGTGGACATGACAAGCAGCAAAGTCTTTCTTCTTCTCTAGGATATGTTCTTTTTAAACTCTTTTGTTTTAAAGGAATTAATAAATGCATAACGGCCACACGAAAGATGGAAATCTGTTTTATTTGAGAAGGATCATCAGGTCAATTTTATGTTTTTCTTGTCTATTGATCATTTATGAAAATAATTTAGACAAATAAAATACAAATTAGAATATAATCACGTCAATAGTATGTTTATACTGTATATTCAAATGCAAACTTGTAGTTGTAGTAGAGTAAATGTTAAGCAGGCATTCAGCAATAATTTGCAGCCATAGTTTAGGCAGACTAGGATCCCCGCTTAGCNCTCTCTCTCTCTCTCTGTCTCTCTCTCTTTCTCTCTGTCTCTCTCTGTCTCTCTCTCTGTCTCTCTCTGTCTCTCTCTATGTCTCTCTCTCTGTCTCTCTCTCTCTGCCTCTCTCTCTCTCTCTCTCTCTGTCTCTCTCTCTCTGTCGCTCTGTCGCTCTCTCTGTCTCTGTCTCTCTGTCTCTCTCTCTCTGTCTCTCTCTATCTCTCTCTGTCTCTCTCTCTATCTCTCTCTCTGTCTCTCTCTCTATCTCTCTCTCTGTTTCTCTCTCTCTCTCCTCTTGCCTCAGGTCAGGTTAGAAGCTCCACTTAAGGCTCACACCACTGTGCCTGATCACCATACGGCTGTGTGTCTGTGTGTGTGTGTGTGTGTGCGCATCTTTGCATATGCACCTTTCTGAGCTTGTGTGTGTCTGGCATGTGGTGTGTTGCAATGTCACAACCTGATATCATTATTGCTCCTGGCTAGTGTGCCACTGTATCAAGATGAAAACAAAACCAAAAGTGAGTGGAAGGGACATCAGGTAGCCGAAGCACCCCAGCAAAGGGAGGGGGAGCCTGCAGGCTGGCCATATGTTAACCTCAGGGAAAGCAAGTTTTCTGTTTACCTGGTTTACTTAGGGTCATGTCAGATTCATTTCTGCAGAGCAGCAACATGGCTCCAATGCCAAAACATGGCTCCAGTGCCAAAGCAACATGGCTCCAGTATCCTCCCCTCTCTGTCCCTCTCATTCTGCTCACCCCTTTATGTTTTCTACTTCTTCCCTCCCTCCTCTCTCCCCCTTTCAACGTATGTTCTTCTCTTCCTCTTCCTATTTATAATAATAATAATGGGGGGATAGATCAAGATTAATTTCCTCATAGAGATGAATCCTGGTCAGGTCACATACTGTAGGTGAGGATCAACTCAGGGTCCTATTTTATACCCACAGTGGTCAGGTGGGTAGATGGTCTGTTGGCTACAAGGTCTGCACTCTGTGTGTGTGTGTGTGTATGCTATTGTTGGCGTGGGGCTAACCAGGGTCTCCCTCGCGTGCAGTAACAGGTGTTTACATGTGCCCGCTGGCACCCTGCCACCGTTCTACAGCCAGCCGCCATCTTGGCAGCCTGTTCCCCATGAACCCGCCACCCCCCTAATCTCAGCTCTCAGCACTACTAATCGATTTACACACCACTCAGAGTGAGGTCAGACGCAACACACGCTACATATACCTGTCTGCCTGTCTGTCTGTCCGTCTAAACATTAAAATGAAACTGCACTTACCCCTTTATTTACCTCTCTAGTAAATAGCCGGTGTGTGTTTATATTCAAGCCGAGGGAGTACAGTAGACAGGCGTTGAGGGTGCTGGTGGGGTGGTGTTACTGCAGTGGCTGCCATGTGTGGAGCAGAGATACGGTCAAAGGGCCAGCCTGTGTTCAATCTCTCCCCACACTTCCTGAGAGGCAGGGGGATGTGTGGAGGGTGAGGAGCTGTGTCTCCAGTAACGACAGAACCGTCAGCCCCCCACCCGCTCTTTTTCCATTTCAGATGCAAAGCCAGGGTGAAGCGGGCCATGCATATAGTCACAGCAGCAATCTCATCTATGTCCAATCTGTCATGCTCCTGCCTTTCATTATTCTTATGCAGAGAGATAGCGTAGAGTCATATTTTATAGACAGTGGAGGCATGCGGCAACGCGGGGCCTGGCCATGCTCTGGCCAGGCAGAAGTGTCACTCTACTCCATGCGTATCTAGGTCAAGGCAGAAGAGAGAGAAAGAGGGGTGAGAGATGGAAAAAAGCTCCTGGCGTATCTGGGAGGCAAATGAACTGATGAAATTATTGAAATGTGGTTTGGGCTGAGGGAGGGAGGGAAGGAGGCCTGGTCAGTGTACACTACTCCATTTGTGATGGGCAGCCTGGGGCCAGGGACGGTAGGGAGAAAAGGGAACCCATCTTGCACAGCTACACAATGGCTCCCAATATGGAATCATATGCATGGTGCTGTTGTTGAATATGTAAAAGTGAGAGCAGGGCCCAAATGAAGGAGAGGATGGATGGTTGGAGAGATGGATGGATAGATACGCCAGGGCCAGGCTATATTCCTCTGTCATCTCTGTTGCCTGACTGCCTCCCTGTTCACTGCACTGGAATGATTGGGTCCTGGCCTGGAGAGAATGTCTGCAGTTTTACATATATACATACAGTATATCAGCTGTGTTTGTGTGTGTGTGTGTGTGTGTGTGTGTGTGTGTGTGTGTGTGTGTGTGTGTGTGTGTGTGTGTGTGTGTGTGTGTGT
>QNTS01001068.1:711143-732423 GCA_003317085.1 Hucho hucho | reverse complement strand
TGTGTGTGTGTGTGTGTGCGCGCGCGCGTACGTGTGTGTGTGCCTGTGTGTGTGTGACACCTAGATGTCAGTGTAGCATTCGGTGTCTGTCATTGAGACAGCGGGGGTGGGGTTAAGGTGACCTGTTTTAAATATAGACAGTGTCATGACAACATGCCGAGCTCGACTTATAAAACACATTTGCATTACATTCCTTTCATGCTCTTCCCCCTCCTTTTTTCTCTCTCCTCAGAGACAGGGAGAGGAGACAGGTTGTTTCTCCTTCGTCTCGGGTGTTGAAATGCTGAATGTGTCATGTACTGCTTAGCTGGGCACAAATGGAGACACATTTGAACACACTAGTGAACTATAGAGTACAGCAACAAGAAACAACCCTTTGTCAGGTGTTGTTCAGTGACAGTAAAAGAGCATAAATATCCAGTATTTACACCACCTCACTTTATCCACGTTTTGTTACTTTACAGCCTTACTCTAAAATGGATTCAATATTTGTCAATCTACATCAATCTACACACAACACCCCATAATGACAAATCCAAAACAGGTTTTCATACATTTTTGCTAATTTATTTCAAATTAAAAACTGAAATGTCACATTTACATAAGTATTAAGACCCATGATGGTGGCAGCATCATGCTGTGGGGAGACTAGTCAGGATCAAGGAAAAGATTAACAGAGCAAAGCAGAGAGAGATCCTTGATGAAAAACTGCTCCAGCGAGCTCAGGACCTCAGACTGGGGTGAATGTTCACCTTCCAACAGGGCAACAAACCTAAGCACACAGCCAAGACAATGTAAGAAACTCCCCAAATACAGGTGTGCCAAGCTTGTAGTGTCATACCCAAGAAGTCTCGAGGCTGTAATCACTGCCAAAGGTGTCTCAACAAAATATTGAGTTAAGGGTCGGAATACTTACAGTACCAGTCAAAAGTTTGGACACACCTACACATTCAAGGGTTTTTCTTTTTTTCAGTTGTGTTGTGAGGTAGGGTTGGTATACAGAAGATATCCTTACTTGGTAAAAGACCAAGTCCATATTATGGCAAGAACAGCTCAAATAAGAGAAACGACAGTCCATCATTACTTTAAGACATGAAGGTCAGTCCATCCGGAAATTGCAGTCGCAAAAACCATCAAGCCCTATATTGAAACTGGCTCTCATGAGGACCGCCACAGGAAAGGAAGACGCAGAGTTACCTCTGCTGCAGAGGAAAAGTTCATTAGAGTTACCAGCCTCAGAAATTGCAGTAACCAAAAAATGTAGTACCCAAAAAAGTGTTAAACAAATCAAAATACATTTTATATTTGAGATTCTTCAAAGGTGCCACCCTTTGCCTTGATGACAGCTTTGCACACTCTTGGCATTCTCCCAACCAGCTTCCTCTGGAATTGTGAGGATCCGTGTGTGTAGCTGGTGCGTGAGAGTCAGGCACAGGAGAGCAGAGATAGTGAACGAAAGCACTTTACTGTGGCACAGATTAAACACTGAACGCAAAATTGCGTTACAAAAACAAATGCCTACAGGAAAAGGTGCGGCAGCACAAAGTACAAAATACCAGTCTGGCGCAAACCAGCCGAAAACGTGGCACTGACAATAAACAATTGCACACACAGACATGGGGGAAACCAGAGGGTTAAATACATGACAAGTAATGAGGGAATGACAACCAGGTGTGTGGGGAAACAAGACAAAACAAATGGAAAATGAAAAGTGGATCGGTGATGGCTAGAAGACCCGTGACGACGACCGCCGAACACTGCCAGAACAAGGAGAGGCACCGACTTCGGCGGAAGTCGTGGCAGGAATGCTTTTCCAACAGTCTTGAAGGAGTTCCCACATATGCTGAGCACTTGTTTGCTGCTTTTCCTTCACTCTGCGGTCCAACTCATCCCAAACCATCTCAATTGGGTTGTGGTCGGGTGATTGTGGAGGCCAGGTCATCTGATCCAGCACTCCATCACTCTCCTTCTTGGTCAAATAGCTCTTACACAGCCTGGAGGTGTGTTGGGACATTGTCCTGTTGAAAAACAAATGATAGTCCCAGTAAGCGCAAACTAGATGGGATGGCGTATCGCTGCAGAATGCTGTGGTAGCCATTCTGGTGTGCAGTGAATTCTAAATAAATCACTGACAGTGTCACCAGCGGTTGGAAACAAAAATCTCAAATTTGAACTCATCAGACCAAAGGACAGATTTCCACCGGTCTAATGTCCATTGCTCGTGTTTCTTGGCCCAAGAAAGTCTCTTCTTATTGATGTCCTTTAGTAGTGGTTTCTTTGCAGCAGTTCGACCATGAAGGCCTGATTCATGCAGTCTCCTCTGAACAGTTGATGTTGAGATGTGTCTGTTACTTGAACTCCGTGAAGCATTTATTTGGGCTGCAATATCTGAGGCTGGGAACTCTAATGAACTTATCCTCTGCAGTAGAGGTAACTCTGGGTCTTCCTTTCCTCTGGCGGTCCTCATGAGAGCCAGTTTCATCATAGCGCTTGATGGTTTTTGCAACTGCACTTGAAGAAAGTTTAAAAGTTCTTGAAATGTTCCGGATTGACTGACCTTCATGTCTTAAAGTAATGATGGACAGTTTTTTCTCTTTGCTTGTTTGAGCTGTTCTTACCGTAATATGGACTTGGTCTTTTACCAAATAGAGATATTTTCTGTATACCAACCCTACCTTGTCACAACACAACTGATTGGCTCAAACGCATTAAGAAGGAAAGCAATTCCACTATTTAACTTTTAACAAGGCACGCCTGTTAATTCAAATGCATTCCAAGTGACTACCTTATGAAGCTTGTATATTTTGATTTGTTTTACACTTTTTTTGGTCACTACATGATTCCATATGTGTTATTTCATAGTTTTGATGTCTTTACTATTATTCTACAATGTAGAAAATAGTAAAAATAAAGAAAAACCCTTGAATGTGTAGGTGTCCAAACTTTTGACTGGTACTGTATGTAAATGTGATATTTCAGTTTTTGCTTTGTCATTATGTGGTATTGTGTGTAGATTGATGAGGGAAAAAAACAATTTCATCAATATTAGAACAAGGCTGTAACCTAACAAAATGTGGAAAAAGTCAAGGGGTCTGAATACTTTCCGAAGGCACTGTAATATTACTTGAGTACTTGTTCATGTTTTTTTCACGCTTTAACATTGACAGTGCCTCTGACATTGACAGTTTTTCATTGGCATTTGAATGTACACACTTATTATTTTCTCTCGATATTTGAGTTGAGATACAAACTCAGTTTCTTTAGTTTACCATTCTTTAGTTAACAATTGTGTTATATAAGGAATGTTTTCAAATGTGCACATGTAGAAGTACAATAGATGTGATTTAATGTCTTTTGATTGGTGGTTTGGAAGCATTAAACGCTGCCACCTTCCTGAAGCTAAACGCTATTCATCATTAGAACATTACCAGGCTATACACATCTCAACAAGTAGTATATAAGTCTCCCAATTACACTGACCCTCAACAATTTATTTTCCATGCAGTTTCATTCAGCAAGATTAACAGTATTTTTCCTTTCTCCCTGACAGGATTGAATATGTTTTCAGCGTTAGTGTTGTCAGAGTCACAATCCTTTCAAGTAAACAATATCAGAACCCGTCAATTCAAAAGCTGTACTTAGTGTATTATGGAGTTTAAAATGTATAGCACCACAGCAGATATAGTAATTGGATACTTACCTTGAATTCTTTCTTTGTGTTTTGAAATGGCTGTCCTACATTTTACATTTCAGTCATTTAGCAGACACTCCTATCCAGAGTAGTTTACAGTTAGTGCATTCATCTTAAGATAGCTAGGTGGGACAACCACGTATCATAGTTGGTACACTTTTCCTCAATAAAGTAGTTATCAGCAAAATCAGAGCTAGAAAGGGTGTGGGGGGGAGTCAAGTGCAAGTGTTGGTTCAGGAGTGGGGGGGGGCGAGGTGAGGAAGGGGATTATTTAAGCTACTCTGTGAAGTGGTAGGGTTTCAGGTGCTTTCGGGAATATGCACAAGGACTCTGCTGTCCTTGCTTCAGGGAAACTGTTTCCACCATTCGGCTGCCAAGACAGAGAAGCGCTTGGACTGGGCTGAGTGGGACCTGCCCTCCCGTAGGGGTGGGAAGGCCAAAAGACCAGAGGTGGCAGAACTGAGTGCTCGGGTTGGGGTGTAGGGTTTGAGCATAGCCAATGTGATTCATACAGAGCTTCAGCAAGTGAGTCAAACCACTAAAACATAAACACATATTATGCCAATGTTATCTCTTCTGTCGGTACCGTATTAGATTTAAATAGTCACATCCAGTTCCATGTTTGTGTGCTACATTGCATCAGTTAGAATAAGATTCAGTAGATGTAGTAATCAAGCCCTCCATCTCAGCCCCCCGCCCGTCCGTCAGTCAGCCCACAGCTGTCTATCGCTGCGCTTGACACATCAGAGTAATTCAACACAAGCCTTATCCTAGAGAGAGAAAGAAAGAGAGTGATAAAGAGAGAGAGAGAGAGAGAGAGAGAGAGAGAGAGAGAGAGAGAGAGAGAGAGAGAGAGAGAGAGAGAGAATGAGTAACTGTGTGTGCGTCTGTAAATATACTAGTGTGGAGTCGGCAGCATTTAACATAGTTCAGACGGCAGAGGGTGTGTATGGGGGTGGGGGGACCCAACAGAGGATGTCATGACAGGTCATCTTTACAGACCCAACAGAGGATGTCATGACAGGTCATCTGTACAGACCCAACAGAGGATGTCATGACAGGTCATCTCTACAGACCCAACAGAGGATGTCATGACAGGTAATCTCTATAGAACCAAAAGAGGATGTCATGACATGTCATCTCTACAGACCCAACAGAGGATGTCATGACAGGTCATCTCTACAGACTCTACAGAGAATGTCATGACAGGTCATCTCTACAGACCCTACAGAGAATGTCATGACAGGTCATCTCTACAGACCCTACAGAGGATGTCATGACAGGTCATCTCTACAGACCCTACAGAGAATGTCATGACAGGTCATCTCTACAGACCCAACAGAGGATGTCATGACAGGTCATCTCTACAGACCCAACAGAGGATGTCATGACAGGTCATCTCTACAGACCCAACAGAGGATGTCATGACAGGTCATCTCTACAGACCCTACAGAGGATGTTACGCTATTACGTACAGTACATACACCTACCTGTATCTTGTTTTCAGCGAGGCCCACACTATAGGAGAATAGCGCTCCAGCCTTCCCACTCTTTGTATTACGCAAAGCCTGTTAATTGAATATTGATATATGTATCTACAATAGTAAATAGTATATTCTAGAAGGATAGCGCGGTATGCTACATATCATCATTCCATTAGCTTGTTACGGGTGGACAGAAATCAGTGTGTTTAGGGTCATTACTGGTTGGGCCAAAGCAGGCTAGTTTAAATTATTGATGGGATGAGACCCGACTCTGACATGGCTTGTATTATAGCAGCCTCTCTCGCTTTCGCTGTTTGGTTAATTTTTTTACTTTTGAGTTAATACTTTTTTTTCTCTTCTGTGAGGTGGATATGAAACGGGCAAGCTGTTCTGTGTCCACAGGTAGAGAGAGAGATGGATCCTTCTGAATAGAGTTTTGAATGACATTTTGATTTGTTGACCTTGATTAATGTTCAAAGCTACGTTATTCCTGAAGTCTATTTAATAACATTCTCTTAATCAAAAAGGTAATGAGCTGTCTATGTCATTCTTAGGCCTCCGCAGCAGGAACGTGTCCGAATTGTGTTTCTTTATAAGGTACTTGTTCCAATTAACTATCAACACTGACCATAGCTTTTGACAGCCAGTATCCAGTACTTGTGTTTTTTATTTCCATCCCTGCCTGTCTGCATGTAAAGATGCATGTAAAGATGCAGGTAAAGATGCAGGTAAGTCTGTCTTATTGGTGTTGAATCCTTGCCTGGTTCCTCAAATCAAATCAAACGTTATTTGTCACATGCGCCGAATACAACAGGTATTACAGGGAAATGCTTACTTACAAGCCCTTAACCAACAATGCATTTTTACGAAAAATAAGTGTTAAGTAAAAAAATTTGAATAAAAAAAAATTATAATTAAAGAGCAGCAGTAAAATAACACTAGTGAGGCTATATACAGGGGGTACCGGTACAGAGTCAATGTGTGGGGGCACCGGTTAGTCCAGGTAATTGAGGTAACATGTACATGTAGGTAGAGTTAAAGTAACTATGTATAGATAATAAACAGAGAGTAACAGCAGCATAAAAGAGGGGGCGGGGGGGTACGACAACAATGCAAATAGCTGTTCAGGAGTCTTATGGCTTGGGAGTAGAAGCTGTTAAGAAGCCTTTTGGACCTAGACTTAGCGCTCAAACTGAATTATTCCGCTCCTCTATGTTCGCTACATACTTCAGTCATTTGTGGTGACGTTAAATGAGGGGTGTTGAACAAAACAAAGTCATCCGCGGATTGGATCATCTCTAACCAATCAGAGTATCAAAGCCAATGACACATTTTCAAAATGCTACTTTACCCACGTGTTCTGGCTCTGGCCCAACCCATCGGTTTCTGGGACCAATCAGAACGATTAGAATGTGTTTGCGTTCTAGAAATCGTTGGGGAGGTACTCAGACTAAAGAAACTAACGTCTGTGGGCGTGGTGTGGCGTTCGGCCGGAGCAAGGAGTTTGGGTGGCCAGGCAAGTTGTATCCTACTCCTCACTTCAATTCTCTGTCCAACAGCCAATGCATTATGGATAGCATGATACAACCATGCTAAGTGCCTCTCCCTCCCCCTTCTTTTTCTTTCACACTCTGTCATTCTGTCCCTCAACCCATGAACCTCTCATTGGGAGATCCTGATAAATTTCCACAGCCACAATTTACATGTTTTACCTAGTTCACCATTCTCCCTCCTCCCCTTTACTGTCCTTCCTCCCCTCACCCTCATACACCCCAAACTTCTCCCCCTCCTCACACCACCCTCCAGCCTCACCCCCTTCCTCTCCATTCGGCCTGGCTGTCATCAATCTTGCTAAAATGACAGCAGACAGATGTTAGCCTTTGCAAAGATCAAATCCACTGCTCCAGGGCTGCAGAGCACCCGGCCTGGTGCACACACACACACACACACACACACACACAAACACACACACACACAGACAGTCATGTCCACAGAGAGGCCACATACGTAGGCCATCACCACAGCAGGACCAGAGGGGTGTTTCCCTGTCTTCCTACCTTACCACCTGTTCTAGCCTTTTTGCCTCTTTCTTTTCCCCTCTCTTTCTAATTCCTTCCTTTACTGCCTCCCATCCTTTATCATCTCTCTCTCTCTCTCTCTCTCTCTCTCTCTCTCTCTTTCTCTTTCTCTTTCTCTCTCTGTCTCTGTCTCTCTCTCTCTCTCTCTCCATCTCTCTCTCCATCTCATCCATGCTGCCACCATGACACATACTGCCGGTCCCTAAATCTATTCTGACAACCAAAGAGGCTGTGGGGGCAGGGTGACAGGTTGAAAGGACAGTCAACACACACAGTCTCATTTGAACTTTGTGCTGGAGAGCACTATTGATTTATCTGAGAGTGTGTGTCTGTGTCTGTGTTCTGCAGGGTTCTAGTCACTATTTCTGGACCCGTCAAGTCATCTGTGTGTACAGTATGCCGGAGTTTATGTGTGTGTGTGTGTGTGTTTGTACTGCCACAGAGCTCTTGTCTCATAGCTAATTTTAGTTTAGGATGATTCAGTCACCCAGGGTAAGCTGAGTCTGTCCACGCACACAACCTGTATGGTAGTTATAGAAAATTATAGACACAACTTGAGGACTATTTTATTTCACCTTTATTTAACTAGGCAAGTCAGTTAAGGACAAATTCTTATTTACAATGACGGCCTAGGAACAGTGGGTTAACTGCCTTGTTCAGGGGCAGAACGACAGATTTTATCTTGTCAGCTCAGGGATTCAATCTAGCAACCTTTCGGTTACTGTCCCAACGCTCTAACCACTAGGCTACCTGCTGACTATGAGGACAATGTCCTTAGATTATCTGAATAATCTAGTCCTACCACATTGTGTTTTCTGATAGAACTACTGGCAGTTACAGAAACTGATTCTGACTATGTTACAAAAAGACGTAGAGATATGGAGGGATACAGGAGAGTGATATAAGGGCACACAGAGAGAGTAGGTGAGGATGAGAGGGAGAGATGTAAAGAGAAAGAGAGATCCTCACCCTAACTGGAGCCAGCCTAATAGACAGATGATTGGTTCACTCCTTCCTCTGTGCGCTCTCTAGACTGTGTTAAAAAATGAATGATGTCCTGAGATATCTGCTTTTATATCCTTAAATGACCATTAGCCACCACCGATATCCCGATATGAAAGTTGTCATAGAAAAGATTGGAGAAGATTGACAGTTATCAAGTATAGGACCTTTTCAAAGCGAATTATTAAGAACCATCATACTAAAATACAGTATCCCCAATCATCTCTTTACAAAAGATGAAATATGTATTATATTCATTTCCAAATTGAACTCTTATATCTTCAAGTAAAAAAGGAAATAGTTATTATTTAAAACTTTTCAAAAGTGAAGCTCAAAATGAACAATACGCCAACACTGCCTTTGATCTATATAAGGTTGGTGGTGGAAGGTAGCCTAGCATTGGGCCAGTAACCAAAAGGTTGGTGGTTTGAATCCCCGAACGTCTAGGCGAAAAATCTGCCTGTGGCCTTGAGCAAGGCACTTCATCCTAATTGCTGCTGTAAATGGCTCTGGATAGGAGTGTCTGCTAAATGACAAAAATGTTAAAATGCTGCATGATATAATCAATTCAAATTTTATTGGTCACATACACATGGTTAGCAGATGTTAATGCGAGTGTAGCGAAATGCTTGTGCTTCTAGTTCCGACAGTGCAGTGATATCTAACAAGTAATCTAACAATTCCCCAACCACTACCTAATATACACAAATCTAAAGGGGTGAATGAGAATATGTACATGTAAGTATATGGATAAGTGATGGCTGAGCGGCATAGGCAAGGTGCAGTAGATAGTATAAAATACAGTAAATACATGTGATATGAGTAATGTAAGATATGTAAACATTATTAAAGTGGCATTATTTAGAGTGGCATTGTATGAAGGGACTAGTGATCCATTTTTTAAAGTGGTCAGTGATTGGGTCTCCATGTAGGCAGCAGCCTCTCTGAGTTAGTGAATGCTGTTTAGCAGTCTGATGGCCTTGAGAGAGAAGCTGTTTTTCAGTCTCTCGGTCCCAGCTTTGATGCACCTGTACTGACCACGCCTTCTGGATGATAGCGGGGTGAACAAGCAGTGGCTCGGGTGGTTGATGTCCTTGATAATCTTTTTGGCCTTCCTGTGACATCGGTGCTGTAGGTGTCATGGATGGCAGGTAGTATGCCCCCGGTGATGCGTTGCGCGGACTGCACCACCCTCTGGAGAGCCTTGCGGTTGCGGGCGGTGCTGTTGCCTTACCAGGTTGTGATACAGCCCGACAGGATGCTCTCGATTGTGCACCTGTAAAAGTTTGTCAGGGTTTTGGGTGACAAGCCAAATTTCTTCAGCCTCCTGAGGTTGAAGAGGCGCTGTTGCGCCTTCTTCACCACGCTCTCTGTGTGGGTGGACCATTTCAGTTTGTCTGTGATGTGTACGCCGAGGAGCTTAAAACTTTACACCTTCTCCACTGCTGTCCCTTCGATGTGGATAAGGGGGTGCTCCCCCTGCTGTTTCCTGAAGTACACGATCATCTCCTTTGTTTTGTTGACGTTGAGTGAGAGGTTATTTTCCTGACACCACACTCCGAGTACCCTCACCTCCTCCCTGTAGGCTGTCTCATTGTTTTTGGTAATCAAGCCCACTACTGTTGTGTTGTCTACAAACTTGATGATTGAGTTGGAGGCATGCATGGCTACACAGTTGTGTGTGAACAGGGAGTACAGAAGGGGGCTGTGCACGTACCCTTGTGGGCCCCCAGTGTTGAGGATCAGCGAAGTGGAGATGTTGTTTCCTACCTTCACCACCTGGAGACGGCCCGTCAGAAAGTCCAGGACCCAGTTGCACAGGGCGGGGTTGAGACCCAGGGCCTCAGCTTGATGGTGAGCTTGGAGGGTACTATGGTGTTGAATGCTGAGCTGTAGTCAATGAACAGCATTCTTACATAGGTATTCCTTTTGTCCAGATGGGATAGGGCAGTGTGCAGTGTGATGGCGATTGCGTCGACTGTAGACCTGTTGGGGCGGTATGCCAACTGAAGTGGGTCTAGGGTGGCCGGTAAGGTGGAGGTGATATGATCCTTGACTAGTCTCTCAAAGCACTTCTTGATGACAGAAGTGAGTGCTATGGGGCGGTAGTCATTTACTTCAGTTATCTTTGCCTTCTTGTGTACAGGAACAATGGTGGCCATCTTGAAGCATGTGGCGACAGCAGACTGGGATAGGGAGTGATTGAATATGTCCGTAAACACACCAGCCAGCTGGTCTGCACATGCTTTGAGGACGCGGCTAGGGATGCCGTCTGGGCCTGCAGCCTTGCGAGGGTTAACACGTTTACATGTTTTACTCATGTCAGCCACGGAGAAAGAGAGTGGAGAGGGACGCAGTCCTTGTAAACGGGACGCAATGGTGGCACTGTATTATCCTCAAAGTGGGCAAAGAAGGTGTTTAGTTTGTCTGGAAGCGTGACGTTGGTGTCCATGACGTGGCTGTATTTCTTTTTGTAGTCCGTGATTTCCTGTAGACCCTGCCACACACATCTCGTGTCTGAGCCGTTGAATTGCGACTCCACCTTGTCCCTGTACTGGGATTTTGCTTGTTTGATATAGCGAGTAGAACTATCAGATACTCTTTTTTTTATGTGTGGTTCTCATCGTCAATAAAAAAGTGTTTTGAAATGATCCGATTTTCAATAAAACGGTGCTAGAATAGACTAGAGTAGGCCTAGATAAACAACTCATGCGGTACCATTTACATGTTCAGAAACAAAATATTAGTCTACAATGGGATTACTTTCTCATATACTGTGCATTACAAATGTTTTATAACTCGCTCTCACTCACACGCACACACACAAACACACAACCCAGCCCATCACACACAGAGTCCCAGCCTTGCAGTCAGTGTCGGTGTTGTCGTGTTCCAGCAGGAGCAGAGAGCATGCACCTCGGGAATAGAACTCTCCAGTACTGTGTGTGTGTGCTTACGTGCGTGTACGTGTGTGCTTGCGTGCGTGCGTGCGTGTACGTGTGTGCACATGTAAATGCACGTGTGTGTGCGCGTGTGTGTGCATCATTTGTACAGTAGTGAGGCTGTGTAGAGGCTTTGACTGGCAGGCTCCGGGTGTGTGAGGTTAGAGCTGTGTTTCCCAGCAGATGTCAGTGAGAGCCAGTGCTGTTGTGACTACACCCCAGAGGAGGGGATGGAACACACACACACACACACAAATACACACACACACACTCCAGACACCACAACTATTTCCCCCATTACATCCACATTGGTCTGTGTCTTGGTCATGGTCCTGTGTGTTAACCAGGGACATACGTGAATGTGTGTGTGAGGAGCAAGATGAGGGTGACTGTGTAAACTATCTGCTGTATATTCTTAATTTACAGAAGTCTCACACACGTTCACCATGCACACACAGAAGGTATCACGGAAATATACCCTGTAAACTTCTAAAAACAGGGATTTTAAACCAGATGACCTTCTTATGTACAGTATTTTTTTGTATGTAGACCCTTTTGTGTGTACAGTGTCTGGATTTCTCGTTTTGTTAGAGCATCTATGGTGAGGATATATTGACCGCTCTTATGTCCTTATGACTAGGGCATAGGGAAGGTGAGACGAATGCCGAGTGCAGGAGAGGAGAACATTGTCACATGGGACTCTGTATTGATTGAGCTCTGACATTGATTAAGCGTCCCTTGATTCACAATGCCATCCCACTCCATATATGTGCATTAAGTGTGCATGTGTGTGTGTGTGCGCGCCTTTGTGTGTGAGCCCGTGCGCATACATCGTATGGAACCCAGACCCTTTGTGGCTGGCCTAACATTACTACCACTGTCTGTCCAGCCATTGTGGGATATAAAAAGGGTCTCCCCCCTTCACTCCTCACCTTCTTTGTTTACTCTCATGCCTTTGTTTCTATTCATCATTAATCCCTCCGCCTTTATCTCTCTCTCGCCCTCTCTTCTTCCATCCCCCTCTCTCCCTCTCTCGCTCCTTGTTCTCTTTCTGTCCTTGTGAACAAGGGCTTGTCATCGGCGGCCCTGTCACTCTCTCCACCATTCAGCCCCTGACACCACAATGCTCTGATAATTACCCCCCTCCACCCCTCCCTCCATCCCTCCACCGCCTCAGCTCCCAGCCTTCAGTATGCCCACACCACCTCTCTCCTGCTCTCTTTACTCTCTCCCTCTTTCTTTCTCCACCCTTTACTCTCTCCCTCTTTCTTTCTCTACCCTTTACTCTTCCTTATCTCCTTTCCTTTTCATCCCACCATCTCTCATCCATTCTCTCTGTCCCTAGCTGTCAGAGGCCCTGAGTGAGCTAGGAAGAATCCATGAGGGTCAGGGGCGAGAGGGGATGAGGGTGGTCTGTGTGTGTGTGTGTTGGTGTGTGTGTCGGTGTGTGTACATCTAGGCCGTAAGCTGGGGGGATGGTTGAGGGGCCAAGTTCAAGGGCACATGCTGGAACCTAGACACATAAACAAGGAGAATGGTATGTGGGTCTGTAAAGACAGAGAGGTTAGCCGGAGGGCAGACTGTAAACAGCCCCCATTACCTGCTCTTTTGTTTACATACATCCTGAACCTGCAGAAAACACTCCACATGGCCGGTATAGCTGAACACTCCTGGAGGTATGTCGTGTGTGTGTGTGTGTGTGTGGGTGTTTATGTGTGTGTGTGCGTTTGTGTGTGTCTGTGTTTGCTGGGAATGGAAGGGGGGACGGGGGCAGGTCAAGACCCCTAAAGACACAGGAGTATTTGATGATCCCAATGACACACACACACACACACATTGTTAACATTCTGGCCAACCATGCGCTGGTCTTTAATTGGATTTGGAAGAGATACTCTTAAACAAAAGACAGTTTAGAGGGAAGTCAACAAAGATGTGTTTTGTTGTTTTTCCTTCGTCTTCACCTCTTCTTTTCTCCTTCTTGTGAATATTGGTTCCTGGCCGGTCGGGAAGGAAGAGAAGAAAATGCCTCCCCTCTTCTTCCCTCTCTCCTCTTCCGTCTCGTTCTATCATATGCTCAGCGAGTTGTGTGTATTGATTGGAGGGGTCTCCGTCTCCGCAGTGGAAAATAATGGTGTGGTGAAAGCGTAGTAGAGGAGGGGTGGAGAGAGAGAGAGAGAAAGAGAGAGAGATGCCTTCGAGTACATGAAGATGTCAAAACTGAAGGCGCCCCATGGACACACACACATTCAGGCATGCGCGCACACAGTCACACACACACACATTCAGTTACAGAAATGCATGCACGCAGGAACACACACTCACACACAGCATATAATTTTCACCTTCTCAGTCTAACCTATAACCTTCTGTTTCAACCTCCCCTCACCTCTGCCACTTTCTGCCCTTTAACCCAGATTCAAGAAGGGGGCTCTACCCTATCTCCCATGGTTGCCATGCCAGTGAGGTGTGTGTGTGTGTCTGTGTGGGAGAGAGAGTGCAGCACACCTCGTCATATTTACGTGTTTGTGTGTTATCTATTTTAATAAATTGTGCTGGTTCATAACCCTGGTGATGTGGTGCGGCCCGGTGGTGCTAATTTACAGCCAGTCTAGTGTGTCCCTGGCTTGATGACACCATCTGAAGCATGTAGTCTAGACGACATTGAACCCTCCGTCCGCCCGGGGTAATTGTTTTATGCAAATGATGAAATCCAAGGGTGACGTGTCGGAGCCCAGCCTCAGTCCAGACTCTCTCTCCGTGTCAGTTGATTGAGGTGTGCTGTGACTTCTGCCAGCCATGTAGCAGACTACACTATTATTATTGGTATTATTTCAACAAGCTCTCACAGTCTCGCTGCAGAATTCAACGTTTCTCCAAACTTTGAATTGCGACGATGTTCCAAACGTCAAATTTAGAAAGTTGCAAAAACCAGTGCCTATCACTGGGATTGAACGCGTGACCCTCGGAGCCGGAGCTTGCGGATTACGCCCATCCGTTAAGTTAAGGGTTAATGTTTGGGATACAGAAACTACTCTAGCGTTAACTTCAGGCATTCATTCCGATTGGTTAAGGTTTAAGGTTTGGGATAGGGTTAATTCACTTTCGGCATTAATTGCGATTGGTTAAACAACTCTATGGTTAGGTTTAGAACTCCATAGACATCAGGTTCAATCCCAGCTCTGGGCACTTGTTTTGAGTTTAAAAAATGTGCCCCTAGTGGATGGTTTTGACAGCGTCTTCCGACGTCCTGCTGACCTGCAAAGACGAAAAATGTCTACTTGAATCTGGAGTGATCTCTCTGATTATCTAGGTGATTGTGCAACAAGTTCTCACAGTCTCACTGCAGAATCTGATGTTTGTTCATAAATGTCAAATTTTGAAGGTCATGTTTAGGCATTAGTCAGAGTGGTTAAGTTAAGGGTTAAGGTTTGGAATGAGGTAAAACTATTTTTTGTGCTTAGCACTGGGATTGAACACACGACCCTCGGAGCCGGAGTTTATGTGATTTACGCCAACCTGCAATCCCCGTCCACAACGCTACTTAATTGTAATAGTGCTCACCGTTGCCACTAGTGGCCGGTTTTGAAGTCGACGTCCTGCTTTCCAAATGTCCTGATTACCTGAACGGATGTCGAATTTCAGAGTGGATCTTGAGTGACCTGACTGGCTTATGTAGTGTTGCCCTCGAGGCATGTAGGGATGGAAGGCGTGTAGGGATGGGATTGTGTGCTGGATTGGGAGAGAGAGGGGAAATCATACAAATAATACCAGTTGAAGCTGATGAAACACACACGTCGTCAATAGACAAACACTGTAAATGCAAATGCCCGTGCACACACACGTTTGTTTTACTGTCCTTGTGGGGACCAAACAATTGCTTCCCATTCAAAATCCTTTTTTCCCTAACCCCTAACTCTAAACTTAACCCTTTACCTTACCCTAACCCTAACCTTAACCCCAAACGCCTATCCCTAAACCTAACCCTAACCCTAACTCCAAACCCTAACCCTAAACCTAACCCCTAACACTAATTCTAACCCTAAACCTAATTGTAATCCTAATCCTAAACCTAACCCCTAAACCTAAAATAGCCTTTTTCTGGTGAAATATCCCCACAATTTTCCTTGTTTTACTATCATTGTGAGGACACACACACACTCAAATTTACTCACATAGTCACTGAGAAGGAAATACACACTCACCCCCCCTCAGATAATTGAAAAATGGCCACACACTCTCACACTCTGATTGAGGTTCTTCCTCTGCTATCTGGCTCCCTATCAGAGAGGAGGTGGTGTGATGCAGTTCAAATCATAAATTATATTTCATGCTGGATTTGCGGTGCACATATGAATTGCATGTGAGCTCAGCCTGATGGGCCTTCGTCTCAGTCCTGGAGATGCAGACACAGACGCAGATGCTGCAGTCAACCACACACATATACACACAAACACACACACACAGAGAGAGACACACAAACACAGATACACCCATACACATGCACACACGCACACACACGCACACACACGCACACACACACACACACACACACACACACACACACACACACACACACAGGCATAGAGTTCAAACTCGCCAACTATTAAACACAATGTCATGGTCAGCAGATGGACCACTATGGAGCAATTTTAGTGCCAGGAGAAGCTGAATTTGAATTCAATATTTTAGAAATTGTATTAAGATATTTAGTTTGAATTCAATATTTTTGAATTTGTAATGCACTAACTGAATATTGAATAAAAAAATTGAATCATGAATCAAAAGTGAATTGAATGAATATTGAATTCAGTTTAAAAATTCTACTTAAATTGAATTGAATATTCAAATTCAATATTTATATATTTCAGTTTCAATATGGTAGATATTGCATTCATTGTCTGTGTATCAAGTGTACAGACTCTCATTTCAAGTTTACAAAGTTGAATATATTAAAATTCACAAATGCATTCAGATTCAGTTCTCTAAATGCATATTCAAAACTAGAAGCTGCAATATTCATTCAGTTCAGTTTCAAAATAATGAAATAAATGTTTGTGCATAACAAATAAAAAAAATACTGAATTAAAATACATGTTCTGCTGGCACTGAAATCACTCCATAGACCACACTTTGACCGTCAAAGTTCAGACTAGTTTCAAATTGCCCCTATACATTGATCTAAGATCAGTTTTAGATTTCACAAAAATGATTAAGGGTAGGTTAAGTTCATCCTAGGTCTGTTCATAAGACTTCTACATACCCTAAGTCCTCCTTTTTCTTGCACACCTTTTCATTTTTCACCACGTCTGAGTGTATATATTCCAGACATGCTATCGTTTCAGGATATATCAACCTGTAAATTGTCGGACGTAAACGTCCTTGATTTACATATTTAGTATAGTTATCTTTGGCTAATGTTCTCACCTAAGCATTGACACATGCACCTGTCAGATGTGTGTGTGTGTGTGTGTGTGTGTGTGCATGTGTGTATATATATCTTCGTATCTGTGTGTTAAGTCAGAATCAATCCACCCCCCACCTGTTCTTACTTAATTTCCTTATCAACTCAGGAAAACCTGTCACAACTGTCCATTTAAACCCAGCGTCTCAGCCGTCTCCTCCATTTCACTCATCTTCAGACTTCCATCTGATCACTAGTTTACTGTATCCTTCCGCTTTTATCTGATTCTTTTTTTCCACCAAGCTCTTCAGTCTGTAAAGTGAAGAAAGAGAAAGACGCCCAATTACCGGGTTACAAGGCTCGGAGCAATTAAGGAAATGTACAGTTCAGACGAGGTTCAGTGTTTCAACAAGGCCCGTCAGACACACACAGAGAGCCTCATAAAACTATGACTCATATTTTGCGCCCTGTAAAGTCACAGTGAATGGCCATGTCTGAGAAAAGGCAACGGTGAGTGGTGGGCGCTGCCAGTCAAGTAATTTACTCTGCTCTGACGGTAAACACTGTTAGTTGCATTACCTGATTGTTTAACCCTTTGTGTAAAGAGAGGGATGTGTTGTTGAGGACAGGTGTGAGAAATATACTTAAAGTGACATATTTTGTTTACAACTGATGTGCACAAGCAAATTCCAGTGTCTCCCAATAGATAATCGTACAAATGTTTTGTCTAAGTAGTACCTCAGGGTGTCCCTGGACAGTGGCGTGAGGCAAGGAGGTAAAGAGGGAAAAGAGAAGAGAAAGAGAAGGAGAGTTAAAGGAGGATGTCTGTTAGAGCCATTGACCTCCAAAGGACAAGGACTGTCTGTCTACACGTCCACCACATAGAGAGAGAGAGAGGGGGGGGGGTAAGTTCCAATATTTGGAACCAGGGACTGATCACCACACCACCTCGTGGTCGGCTATATTCTCTATCCGGGTTGGAGACCAAGGCCATGGAGGAATACATAGAGGAGTCTCTGGCTACTGGAGGTGTCCGTCTGTCTGCATCTCCTGCCGGCGCAGGGTTTTTCTTTGTGGAGAAGAAGGACAAGACCCTGCGTCCGTGCATTGACTACCGGGGTCTGAATGAATTACGATTAAGAATCGTTACCCCCTACCACTCTTCTCCTCGGCTTTTGAATGTCTCCAGGGGGCCACCATTTTTTCCAAGCTGGACCTTCGGAATGCCTACCACCTGGTTTGTATACATGAAGGAGATGAGTGGAAGACAGCGTTCAACACAGCCAGCGTACATTATGAATACCAGGTCATGCCGTTTGGACTCACCAATGCCCCCGCTGTCTTCCAGGCTCTGGTAAACGAAGGTCTCCGGGACATGCTAAACTGTTTTGTGTTCGTCTACCTTGACGACATTTACGTCAGACAGGTCCTTCAGCTCCTCCTGGAGAACCAATTGTTCGTGAAAGCCGAGAAGTGTGAGTTCCACCGCTCAACAATCTCCTTTCTGGGATATGTCATTGCTGAGGGAAATGTCCAAATGGATCCTGGAAAAGTGAAACCAGTGGTAGATTGGCCTCAACCTACGTCCAAGGTGCAGTTACAACGTTTCCTGGGTTTTGCTAACTTCTACCTCCGTTTCATTCGGGGCTACAGTACCCTGGCGGCCCCCCTCTCTGCACTCACCGCTCCCAAAGTACCGTTCACATGGTCTCCAGCTGTCGACAGAGCCTTTGTGGAACTGAAGCATCGGTTCACCACAGCACCCATCCTTGTCCATCCGGACCCGTCCCTTCAATGTGTGGTAGAGGTTAATGCTTCTGACGTTAGAGTGGGGGCCATCCTGTCCCAGTGATCTTCCCAGGACCAAAAGCTTCATCCCTGTGCCTTCCTGTCCCATCGTCTCAATCCTGAAGAGAGGAACTACGACGTAGGCAACCGAGAACTCCTGGTGGTCAAGATGGCGTTGGGAGAGTGGAGGCACTGGCTGGAAGGAGCAGAACAGCCATTCTTGGTCTGGACCATAAATATGGACCATATTTGGAATATCTCTGTACAGCCAAGCGCCTTAACTCCAGGCAGGCCCGGTGGGCTCTGACCACTCTTAACTCCAGGCAGGCCCGCCTGCCTGACCACTCTGCCTTTTCTGACTACCAGCCTGCCTATCCGCTGTTTTTGGACTCGGATCTGGTTTCTGACCCCTGCCTGGCCTGACCTCGAGACTGCCTATCGTCTGGTACTGTTTAGACTCTGACCTGGTTTATGAACTCTCGCATGTCCCCGACCTGCCTTTGCCTACTCCCTTTGTTATAATAAATATCGAAGCTCTACCATCTGCCTCCTGTGTCTGCATTTGAGTCTCGCCTTGTGCCCTTATACCACTAGCATCAAAAAAACTTTTTTATGCAATGTGGCTGACACAACAGATCAGAACGTTTAGCTTAAAACTTCTTTGGGATCGGTGTCCCTTCCACGGGACAGTTGAGCTAATGTAGGCTAATGCGATTAGCCTGAGGTTGTAAGTAAGAAGAACATTTTCCAGGACATAGACATATCTGATATTGGCAGAAAGCGTAAAGCTAACTGCACTGTCCAATTTACAGTAGCTATTACAGTAAAATAATACCATGCTATTGTTTGAGGAGAGTGTACAATTTTTAAGCAATTTGGGCAGTCTTGATACAAAATTTTGAACCAAAATGCAATGGTTCATTGGATCAGTCTAAAACGTTGGACATACACTGCTGCCATCTAGTGGCCAAAATCTAAATTGCACCTGGGATGGTCTTTCTCTTGCATTTCAAAGATGATGGTACAAAAAAAATACAAAAGAACGGTTGTTTTTTTCTTTGTATTATCTTTTACCAGATCTATTGTGTTATATTGTCCTACATTCCACAAACTTCAAAGTGTTTCCTTTCAAATGGTACCAAGAATATGCATTTCCTTGCTTCAGGGCCTGAGCTACAGGCAGTTAGATTTGGGTATGTCATTTTAGGCGAAAATTTAAAAAAAGGGTCTGAAGCTTGTTGCCCTGGGTCTGAACCCTGCCCTGTTCAACTGGATCCTGGACTTCCTGATGAGCCACCCCCCAGGTGGTGAAGGTAGGAAACAACACCTCCACTTCGCTAACCTCAACACTGGGGCCCCACAAGTGTGCGTGCTCAGCCCCCTCTTATATTCCCTGTTCACCCATGACTGCGTGTCCACGCACACCTCCAACTCAATCATCAAGTTTGCAGATGGCACAACAGTAGTAGGCCTGATTACCAACGAGACAGCCTACAGGGAGGAGGTTAGGGCCCTGGCGGAGTGGTGCAAGGAAAATAACCTCTCCCTCAACGTCAACAAAAAAACGAAGGGGCTGATCGTGGACTTCAATAGACAGCAGAAGGAGCACGCATCCATCTACGTCAGCAGGGCTACAGTGGAGAAGGAGAAAAGTTTAAAGTTCCTCAGCGTACACATCACTGACAATCTGAAATGTGGGATAGGGCAGTGTACAGTGCGATGGCGATTGCATCGTCTGTGGACCTATTGGGGTGGTATGCAAATTGAAGTGGGTCTAGGGTGTCAGGTAAGGTGGAGGTGATATAATCCTTAACTAGCCTCTCGAAGCACTTCATGATGACAGAAGTGAGTGCTTAGTCATTTAGTTCATTTACCTTTGCTTTTTTGGGTACAGGAACAATGGTGGACATCTTGAAGTACCGTGACTGATAGAAAACTGACTATGTACAGACTCAGTGAGCTTATCCTGGCCATAGAAACCGTCCGTCACAGACAAATCTGGCTACCCAGAGAGGACAGGTTGTGCCCAGTCTGCCTTCAGAGAGAGGTTGAGACAGAGCTGCATTTTCTCCTACACTGCCAGAACTATACAGACTTACTGGCAATTTTCTTTCCCAAAATTGAAAACAAATACAGAAATGTTGAAACCAAAACAGAAAAGGATAAAAATTCCTTTGTGCCATATTAGATGCAAAATATGTAGCTTCCTGACACACCTGTAGGGACAGCCAGTGAAACGACCAACCAGAGCAACAACATTGCTACTTGTATCTTTCTCACAATTTCATTATTGGCCTCATTCATTTCTTACTGTAGTGTCCTGTTAATTGTTACTACTCATTGAGTATTATTATGTTTACTATTATAATCTATCTGCGTCATCATTGATTTAATATGTCTATATGTTTGCTTTGGCATTGTGTGGTAACAATTTCCATGCCAATAAAGCAATTTGAATTTGAAAAAAAAAGAGAGAGAGCAAGCGAAAGAGAGAGAGAGAAAAAGAAAGAGAGAAAGAGAGAGAGGTCCCAGCGAAGGACATACTAAACTAACCCTCAACAAAAAGCTACAGAAATAAAGCACTCATCTTTGGGCCATTTAGAGATAGGAGAGATATAAACACTCATCCTTGGGCCATTTAGAGAGCCCAGATGACACATAACTCTGAGTGCCTTCCTAAAACTCACCCTCAAGGAGGAAAGTAGTGAAGGAGGAAAGTAGTGACAGACACACAAACACACACACACAGACACACAAAACACACACACTCTCTCTCCTGCTGCCCACCACTCTTTGAGAGGCGACTTCCCAGAATTCCTTAGGGCCCCTCATTAGGCCTTAGCTCCCTCTCTCAGTGGGCTGATGGGTAAACTTTGGAGAGGTCACCTCTCCCC
>QNTS01001068.1:694905-711091 GCA_003317085.1 Hucho hucho | reverse complement strand
CCCCCCCTCAATGCCTCTTTCCTCTCCTCCCTCCCCCCTCAATCATCAAATCAAATTTGTTTATAAAGCCCTTACATCAGCTGATGTCACAGAGTGCTGTACAGAAACCCAGCCTAAAACCCCAAACAGCAAGCAATGCAGGTGTAAAAGCACGGTGGTTAGGAAAAACTCCCTAGAAAGGACAGAACCTAGGAAGAAACCTATAGAGGAACCAGGCTGTGAGGGGTGGCCAGTCCTCTTCTGGCTGTGCCGGGTGCAGATTATAACAGAACATGGCCAAGATGTTCAAATGTTCATAGATCAGGGTCAAATAATAATAATCACAGTGGTTGTCGAGGGTGCAACAGGTCAGCACATCAGGAGTAAATGTCAGTTGGCTTTTCATAGCCGATCATTCAGAGTATCTCTACCGCTCCTGCTGTCTCTAGAGAGTTGAAAACAGCAGGTCTGGGACAGGTAGCATGTCTGGTGAACAGGTCAGGGTTCCATAGCCACAGGCAGAACAGTTGAAACTGGAGCAGCAGCATGGCCAGGTGGACTGGGGACAGCAAGGAGTCATCAGGCCAGGTAGTCCTGTGGAAGGGTTCTAAGGCTCAGGTCCTCAGAGAGAGAAAGAAAGAAAGAAAGAGAGACAAGAGAGAGAGAATTAAAGAGAGCATACTTAAATTCACACAGGACACCGGATAAGAGAGGAGAAATACTCCAGATATAACACACTGACCCTAGCCCCCCGACACATAAACTACTGCAGCATAAATACTAGAGGCTGAGACAGGAGGGGTCGGGAGACACTGTGGCCCCATCCGACGATACCCCCGGACAGGGCCAAACAGGCAGGATAGAGGCAGAGAATCCCAGTGGAGAGGGGAACCGGCCAGGCAGAGACAGCAAGGGCGGTTCGTTGCTCCAGTGCCTTTCCGTCCACCTTCACATTCCTGGGCCAGACTACACTCAATCATAGGACCTACTGAAGAGATGAGTCTTCAATAAAGACTTAAAGGTTGAGACCGAGTCTGTGTCTCTCACATGGATAGGTAGACCATTCCACAAAAATGGAGCTCTATTGGAGAAAGCCCTGCCTCCAGCTGTTTGCTTAGAAATTCTAGGGACAGTAAGGAGGCCTGCGTCTTGTGACCGTAGTGTACGTGTAGGTATGTACGGCAGGACCAAATCGGAAAGATAGGTAGGAGCAAGCCCATGTAATGCTTAGTAGGTTAGCAGTAAAACCTTGAAATCAGCCCTTGCCTTAACAGGAAGCCAGTGTAGAGAGGCTAGCACTGTAGAGTAGTATGATCAGGTTTTTGGGTTCTTGTCAAGATTCTAGCAGCCGTGTTTAGCACTAACTGAAGTTTATTTAGTGCTTTATCCGGGTAGCCGGAAAGTAGAGCATTGCAGTAGTCTAACCTAGAAGTGCCAAAAGCATGGATACATTTTTCTGCATCATTTTTGGACAGAAAGTTTTAGATTTTTGCAATGTTACATAGATGGAAAAAAGCTGTCCTTGAAACAGTCTTGATATGTTCGTCAAAAGAGAGACCAGGGTCCAGAGTAACGCCGAGGTCCTTCACAGTTTTATTTGAGACGACTGTACAAACATCAAGATTAATTGTCAGATTCAACAGAAGATCTCTTTGTAGTTTAGTTTGAATAGGGTCCAGTATGCAGCTTGAAGGTTTAGAGGCCATGATTATTTTCATCAAGAGATATACAGTGGGGAAAAAAAGTATTTAGTCAGCCACCAATTGTGCAAGTTCTCTCACTTAAAAAGATGAGAGAGGCCTGTAATTTTCATCATAGGTACACTTCAACTATGACAGACAAAATGAGGAAAAGAAATCCAGAAAATCACATTGTAGGATTTTTAATGAATTTATTTGCAAATTATGGTGGAAAATAAGTATTTGGTCAATAACAAAANGCGTAGTGTGTTACTGATGGTAGGCTTTGTTACTTTGGTCCCAGCTCTCTGCAGGTCATTCACTAGGTCCCCCCGTGTGGTTCTGGGATTTTTGCTCACCGTTCTTGTGATCATTTTGACCCCACGGGGTGAGATCTTGCGTGGAGCCCCAGATCGAGGAAGATTATCAGTGGTCTTGTATGTCTTCCATTTCCTAATAATTGCTCCCACAGTTGATTTCTTCAAACCAAGCTGCTTACCTATTGCAGATTCAGTCTTCCCAACCTGGTGCAGGTCTACAATTTTGTTTCTGGTGTCCTTTGACAGCTCTTTGGTCTTGGCCATAGTGGAGTTTGGAGTGGTGGCTGACTAAATACTTTTTTTCCCCACTGTAGTACTAAAAAACTTGAGTGTCCCCCTTGATCCTAGGTCCTGGCAAAGTTGTGCAGACTCAGGACAACTGAGCTTTGGAGGAATACGCAGATTTAAAGAAGAGTCCGTAATTTGCTTTCTAATGATCATGATATTTTCCTCAAAGAAGTTCATGAATTTATCACTGCTGAAGTGAAAGCCATCCTCTCTTGGGGAAAGGTGCTTTTTAGTTAGCTTTGCGACAGTATCAAAAATAAATGTTGGATTGTTCTTATTTTCCTCAATTAAGTTGGAAAAATAGGATGATCGAGCAGCAGTGAGGGCTCTTCGATACTGCACGGTACTGTCTTTCCAAGCTAGTCGGAAGATGGTGTAGCGCCAATGGTGTAGCGCCATTTCCGTTCCAAATTTCTGGAAGCTTGCTTCAGAGCTCGGGTATTTTCTGTAAACCAGGGAGTTAGTTTCTTATGGCAAATGTTTTTTGTTTTTAGGGGTGCGACTGCATCTAGGGTATTTGCCAAGGTTAAACTGAGTTCCTCAGTTAGGTGGTTAACTGATTTTTGTACTCTGACGTCCTTGGGTAGGCGGAGGAATTCTGGAAGGGCATCTAGGAGTCTTTGGGTTGTCCGAGAATTTATAGCACGACTTTTGATGATCCTTAGTTGGGGTCTGAGCAGATTATTTGTTGCGATTGCAAACGTAATAAAATGGTGGTCCGATAGTCCAGGATTATGAGGAAAAACATTAAGATCCACAACATTTATTCCACGGGACAAAACTAGGTCCAGAGCATGACTGTGGCAGTGAGTAGGTCCGGAGACATGTTGGACAAAACCCACAGAGTCGATGATCGAGTGGGTCTGTGGCCTTTTGGAGTGGGTCTGTGGACATTTCCATGTGAATATTAAAGTCACCAAAAATTTGAATATTATCTGCCATGACTACAAGGTTCGATAGGAATTCAGGGAACTCAGTGAGGAACGCTGTATATGGCACAGGAGGCCTGTAAACAGTAGCTATAAAAAGTGATTGAGTAGGCTACATAGATTTCATGACTAGAAGCTCAAAATATGAAAACATCGTTTTTTTTTGGTAAATTGAAATTTGCTATCGTAAATGTTAGCAACACCTCTGCCTTTGCGGGATGCGCGGGGATATGGTCACTAGTGTAACCAGGAGGTGAGGCCTCATTTAACACAGTAAATTCGTCAGGCTTAATCCATGTTTCAGTCAGGCCAATCACATCAAGATTATGATCAGTGATTAGTTCATTGACTATAACTGTCTTGGAAGTGAGGGATCTAACATTAAGTAACCCTATTTTGAGATAGCCCTATCTCTTTCAATAACGGCAGGAAGGGAGGAGGTCTTTATTCTAGTGAGATTGCTAAGGTGAACACCGCCATGTTTGGTTTTGCCCAACCTAGGTCGAGGCACAGACACAATCTCAATCGGGGGCAGCTGAGCTGACTACATTGGCTGTGCTAGTGGCAGACGCTACTAAGCTGGCAGGCTGGCTAACAGCCTGCTGCCTGGCCTGCACCCTATCTCATTGTGGAGCTAGGGGAGTTAGAGCCCTGTCTATGTTCGTAGATAAGATGAGAGCACCCCTCCAGCTAGGATGGAGTCCTTCACTCCTCAACAGGCCAGGCTTGGTCCTGTTTGTGGGTGAGTCCCAGAAAGAGGGCCAATTATCTACAAATTCTATCTTTTGGGATAGACAGAAAACAGTCTTCAACCAGCGATTGGGTTGTGAGACTGCTGTAGAGCTCATCTCTCCCCCTAACTGGGAGGGGGACAGAGACAATTACTCGATGCCGACACATCTTTCTAGCTGATTTACACGCTGAAGCTATGTTGCGTTTGGTTGTTTCATCCTAACATCGTTGGTGCCGACGTGGATAACAATATCCCTATACTCTCTACACTCGCCAGTTTTAGCTTTAGCCAGCACCATCTTCAGATTAGCCTTAACGTCGGTAGCCCTGCCCCCTGGTAAACAGTGTATGATCGCTGGATGATTCGTTTTAAGTCTAATACTGCGGGTAATGGAGTCGCCAATGACTAGAGTTTTCAATTTGTCAGAGCTATTGGTGGGAGGCTTCGGCGTCTCAGACCCCGTAACGGGAGGAGTAGAGACCAGAGAAGGCTTGGCCTCTGACTCCGCTGCTTAACTTCTTAGGGAGCGGCTCCCGAGGTGACGGTTTTGGAGAGTCTGGCGTGCCCAAAGTAAAATGCCTCCCACTCAGGCCCAGAAAATAGAATATGCACATAATTAGTACTATTGGATAGGAAACACTCTGAAGTTTCTAAGAGATAAAATATTGTCTGTGTTTTTGACACATTGCCTCATTGTGAACCCCTCACTATTGAAAATGACCTTATATGGGAGTAAGATTGCAGTACCTATTGCTTCCACTGGATGTCAACAGTCTCTAGACAGTGTTTGATGATGTTTAGTTGCTCTGGATGGTAATAGAAGAAGAATTGGGAAGTGGTCACCAGATGTAAACAGAAGAGGATGCGCGTTCACGGGCTCGCGCGCGCTGTGGTTTTTTCCTTTCCCATCGTCCAGTTTATAATCCGGTTGAAATGTTATAGTAAATATACAAAAAGGGTTCCTAAGGATACATTATCAATGATGTTTGATTGTTCTTGGACAAGTGTATAGGTATAGGTTGAACGAGTTCTCTTCACGGTTCAATGGGCGAGTGGACGCTGTATTTTCTGATCACAACGCACCAACCAAACGGAGATTTATGGATATAATAAATGACTTTTTCTAACAAAAGAACGATGGATTGTCTTCGTTGGACACTTGGGAAGCCCTCAGCAGAAGTTCTTCAAAGGGTAAAGGATTTGTTTTCGCTATGAAATGTGTTTTGTGTGAACCACGATGGTTTATGAATTATGAAAAATATTGGAGGTGCTACCCTCAAACAATCAAACGTAGTGCTTTCGCCGTAAAGCCTTTTTGAAATCTGACAACGCTGTGATATTGCCAAGAAGCAGAGCTTTTGATGACCTTGCAACACTTGTATATTGATGAATATGTAATAATTCAACTTTTGGATTTTGAATTTGGTGCCTTGCATTTCACCTGGTAGCGCCCCACCACTCCCTAAGTAGTTAATGGGGAGAACCGGTTGAAAGTTTCTGTCGGCTGAATCAGCGACACCGGTTGAGCGTTCCTACAGCATTTCCCTCCAGAAGCCATGAGAAAATTGTCCGGCTGCGGGGACTGTGCAAGGGGATTTATACTACTATCTGTACTTACTGGTGGCACAGACGCTGTTTTATCCTTTCCTACACTTACATTTCCCTTGCCTAACGATTGCGTCTGAAGCTGGGCTTGCAGCACAGCTATCCTCGCCGTAAGGCGATCGTTCTCCTGTATATTATGAGTACAGCGACTGCAATTAGAAGGCATCATGTTAATGTTACTACTTAGCTTTGGCTGGTGGAGGTCCTGATGAAACATGTCCAGATAAAGCGTCCGGAGTGAGAAAGTTTAATGAAAAAAAAGTTGAGCGATGGAAAAACAAAAAATATAAATGGTAATTAAAAAGTAAAAACCGCCAAGTTGGCAGGTAGCAAAGTTAGGTTAGCAACAAAACGCACAGCAGCACGTAAACAAGTATATTAGTTGTGACCGGAAATGACGGAAATTACTGGTAATCTGTCTGTCTGTCAGCTGTAGTATACAGTATGCCTCCTTAATGCCTCATTCCTCTCCTCCTCTGGTCTTGTCAGTGTGGAGTGTAAGCAAGTAGAAAGGTTAGTGCTGTTTTCACCCGATGCCATCTTCTACCATTAGGGCCAAAGGACAGTGAGCTACCAGCCCTGGCTATGCTGGAGATCTGCTAACGAGATGTGCTGAACTTTTCTGTGTCCTGTGAAGTTGTGCTGGTTTGCTAATGCTATGCTGGTTAGCATTTCTGCATTGTATTAATTACCGAAGAAAGCGTATCAGTTTCAGTATGCTTTAGCCTGTACATGTGTACATTCAATTCCTGCAAACACACACTATGGGACTGGCTAGTTATCTCTCCCCTTTCTTCCCCCTTTCATCTCATCTCCTCTCTCTCTCTCTACCCTAATTCTCTCCTCACCTCACCCCAGTACACCTCTTCCCACCAGTAGTGGTTGAGGTGTCTCAGATTTTCTCTTGATCCTCCACAGCCCAGCACAGCCCAGCCCAGGCCAGTCCACATTCATTAGCCAGTGGCTGTCTCTCCCGGAGCTGCCTGCTGCCTATCTGCCTGTTTGCTGACTGCTTGTGGAAAAAGCCATTTAGCCTGCTGAATGTCAAGGTTAGTGTGCGCTGTCCTTGTCATCAGTCTCTGCGGCAGAAGGTCAGGGATAAGCTTTCCTCAAATGGGCAGCGTCAAACAAAGGGGAGGCTGACTTAACTCGCCCAGAGAAAGAGAACCTCTTTCCCAGTCGATAAACAATCCTCTGGTCTACACCTCTCTCTCTCTCGTTCTCTTTCCCCGCTCAGTCTCAGCCGTGTTAACCCCCTCACTGACAATGTTTGCATGTGCATGTGTGTGTGTGGTGGGGCGGGGGGAATTGTAACACTCCCCCACAATCACCCCCCACCTCACTAAACAATTCAAACACACTTACCCCAATTATGGTCTATGTCCCTACTGCAGTGTCCAGTAAGCTACATTGGTCCCCAGCCCTCAACCTGAGTGGTTGTTGTCATGTAAAGGAATGACAGCTTAAGGGTAGGACCACTGTGCCACTTCTAACATCATCATCCCCCCCGTGGTACATTACAGGGCCAGTCTTAATGCAGCGGCTAAATTACAGTATGGTGTCAGCCGGCCAACAGACTCACACAGAGTTTGCAGTTTAGAAACTCTGTGTGTTTGTGTTTGTTTGTGTTGTGTTTGTGTGTGTGTTTTTCCTCTCGCTGATGAAGGATGATGACATTAGTTGGCCTGAACCCTTTGTTAATCATTTCAAGTGACAGGGAGTCTCCAACTGGATTCTGTTTTCAATTTTACATTTTTTTTGCTAAAATCAAAACAGTAATCAAATCCAATTCTGGTGGTAGCTCAACCATCTACAAAATCTTTATATAACCTTTGTCCTTAGGATTTCTATTGGTTTGAATAATGGGTTTATAAGCATGGATTATCAGTGATTAAAAATATAAATACAAGAATTTACATTATGGAATTGTAAACCCCCTATCAGTTTGACCTCACATTAACCCTTTTTAACATAGCAGTAGCTTACAACATGTTTGACCTTATCTCAGTACTCCACATTCTTCCTGGCTTAGCCACATAACTCAGAAATGTGCAAATAAATAGCATGGCTATTAATAAAGGGTGACAAGTTAAGGCTCAAGACACATCATGTGAACTCAGTGAGCGGTAGTCACAAGGCTTCCCACTAAGACACAACATTGCCACAAAGTCTCCCTGGGGTTATCCTCTCAACATTGGGATTCTTTTGAAAGGCTGTAAAATATACAAATAAAGTCATCTTTGGATGTTCTGTTCAGTAATCTTGGGATCCTCTGGTCATGCTTGTGAACTTTGTTCACCTCGTGAACTCAAACTTTTGTCCCCTTGTCATACAGAGGTGGCCTTATGCTTCCTCTGGCCTGAGGACCTGCTGATAATGTGATTAAAACACTGGCTTTGACACGACCAGGAGCATGTCCAGCCAGGTCACCCGAGATACAAGTCATTACTAGGCAGTCCATCCATGTCTGAGGACGTCGGAAATGTTGTGGAAACCGGCCACTAGGGGCAACAGTGAGCGCTGTTACATTCAAGTAGGTTTCGGTTTTGCTAGGGGGTTGTGGATGGGGATTGATGTAAGCACCTGCCCCTGGTGCCAAATGTTGCATGTTCGAATGAAGCAACACAAAGTTGTTTTGGAGATTTTTGTTTTAAGCCTATCCCAAACCTTAACCCTGTGGAGTTAATGCCTAAACTTAACCTTAAACACTTTGACATTTGATGTTTGGAACAACTTCGAAATTTGACGTTTGAGAAACATGGATGAATGTCTAATTCCGTTGTGACACTGTGAGAACTTGTTGCGCATGTCCCATAGTTGGGGTTATGTCATTGGTAGAGATGGGCACAATCAATTAATCAGAAAGACTTGAGTAAGTGTAGGCTATAGGGCTGCCATCCATCCTCCCTTTAGTGACACTTCTCCATCACTACACATAGAAAGATTCAGTACATAACCAAGAAAGAGGTAGAGACGGGAGGCTGGATTTATAAAGTAGATAAGGGGAGAGAGAGAGTGGACTTGTGTGAGTGTAATATTTACCATTCACTTTTTATTGATTATTTCACTTTTGTTTATCCATTTCACTTGCTTTGGCAATGTAAACATATGTTTCCCATGACAATAAGGCCCGTTTAATTTAATTTAATTGAGTGGGTGAGAAAGAGGGGAGTGGGTGAGAAACGGGAATGGGTGAGAAACGGGAATGGGTGAGAAACAGGGGAGTGGGTGAGAAACGGGAGTGGTTGAGAAACAGGGGAGTTGGTGAGAAACAGGGGAGTGGGTGAGAAATGGTAGTGGGCGAGAAACAGGGGAGTGGGTGAGAAACAGGGGAGTGGGTGAGAAACAGGGGATTGGGTGAGAAAGGGAGAGGAGTAGGAATAGAATCTATGGCAGATCAAAGGCTACTTCAGGCCCCACTGTCATACCACACGCACACACACACGCACGCACACACACACACACACACACACACACACACACACACACACACACACACACACACACACACACACACACACTCTCTCTCTGTCCGTCACATGGCCCTGTACCTGCTCTACCTCTGCTTCCCCTTGCACACTCATCTGCATATCCCTTGCACTGCACTATAAATTCCACCAGAAACGGGCACTTATTCCTTCATAAATCTCTTCCTTGTCACTTTCAAATTACAGAGATTTATTCACAGATGAACAAGCCAGAGCAGAGTCGAGAAAGGGAACAGGGGAGAAAGGGGGGAGGGAAACCGCTTCATCTTTTTATGACCAACATGGCGGGTGGTGTGGTGTGTGTATCTGCATATGCCCTTTGTGTGTGTCACACTGGTGGCAGCCCCCGAGCAGGAAGGGTGTGCGCCCGCCAACAAAGCCTTGACAACTCCCCGTGCCACAATCTCATCTGTTCCAGTCAGCGCACTCGTCAAAAACTATTTAACTTTCATTAAACAGTTTTTGATATGGGCTGAGAAAGGAAGGCATGAAGCGCCCGCAACGCTCATATGCTCTCATTCATTCATTCTAGCTACTGCTGTTTCTCCCTTTTCACTCCCTCTCTCTCTCAGACTCTCTTTCTCCCTATGTGACGGTCTATCCTCTTTTCTCCCCCTCTCTCCATCTCCCTCTGCGCTCTCTCCCCTCTCTCTCTCCATCTCACTCTCATTACCTGCCTCCCCCCTCTCTCTCCCTTTCTCTTATTCTCTGTCTTTCGTCTCTCTCTCTCTCTCTCTCTCTCTCTCTCTCTCTCTCTCTCTCTCTCTCTCTCTCTCTCTCTCTCTCTCTCTCTCTCTCTCTCTCTCTCTCTCTCTCTCTCTCTCTCTCTCTCTCTCTAGCTGTCTGTCAGAATAGTATGTAGGTTGGTTAAATGAGGGACCTTTGAAGCTGTAGTTAGTGCTCACATTCCTCTCTTCCTTTGTGTGTGTCTCCTACTGTTGAAACAGTGATTCATGTACTGCTCGTCCAACCTCCATTAATTTCATGTAATGTAGCTGTTATCTCCGTCACTGGGACCACTATCTCCTCCACCGTCTCTCTCTATCTTTTACTCCTTCGTATTCTCTTTCTCTCTCTCTCACACACACACAGCCCTACTCTCTCCTTTTCTCTTGATCTGGTGTCTTGCTTGCAGATTATTTTCTCTTTCTCTCTCTTTCCCTCTCTTTCTCAAGGCAACTGGTTCTATTATTTACCTACTTCTGCCCCTGTCAGAGGTCATTGTGACGGAGGGGTGCAGTTCACCGTGTGCGTGGGTATTGGGATGGTGTCATTCACTGCCAGTTTCATCAAATCAATTTGATTTTATATGTCACATGCTCCGTAAACAACAGGTGTAGACTAACAGTGAAATGCTTACGGGCCCTTCCCAACAATGCAAATAATAGAAAGAAAATAACACGAGGAATAAATACACAATGAGTAACTTGGCTATATAGATGGGGTACCAGTACCGAGTCGATGTGCAGGGATACAAGGTTTTGAGGTAGATATGTGCATATACTGTAGGTAGGGGTTAAAGTGACTAAGCAACAGGATAGATAATAAGCAGTAGCAGCAGCGTAGCTATTTGGCTAACTATTTAGCAGTCTTATGGCTTGGGGGTAGAAGCTGTTCATGGTCCTGTTGGTTCCAGACTTGATGCATCGATACTGCTTGCTGTGCGGTAGCAAAGAGAACAGTCTATGATTTGGGTGGCTGGAGTATTTGAAAATATTATGGGCCTTCCTCTAACACCGCCTGGTTTAGAGATCCTGAATGGCAGGGAGCTCGGCCCCAGAGATGTACCCTCTGTCTGTTTGGCCCTGTCCGGGGTATCGTTGGACGGGGCCACAGTGTCTCCCGACCCCTCCTGTCTCAGCCTCCAGTATTTATGCTGCAATAGTTTGTATCGGGGGGCTAGGGTCAGTCTGTTATATCTGGAGTATTTCTCCTGTCTTATCCGGTGTCCTGTGTGAATTTAAGTATGCTCTCTCTAATTCTCTCTCTCTAATTCTCTCTCTCTCTTTTTCTCTCTCTCCTTTTCTCTCTCTCTCTCTCTCTCTCTCTCTCTCTCTCTCTCTGAGGAGGACCTGAGCCCTAGGACCATACCTCAGGACTACCTGGCCTGATGACTCCTTGCTGTCCCCAGTCCACTTGGTCATGCTGCTGCTCCAGTTTCAACTGTTCTGCCTGCGGCTATGGAACCCTGACCTGTTCACCGGACGTGCTACCTGTCCCAGACCTGCTGTTTTCAACTCTCTAGAGACAGCAGGAGCGGTAGAGATACTCTGAATGATCGGCTATGAAAAGCCAACTGACATTTACTCCTGGTGCTGACCTGTTGCACCCTCTACAACCACTGTGATTATTATCATCTGACCCTGCTGGTCATCTATGAACATTTGAACATCTTGGCCATGTTCTGTTATAATCTCCACCCTGCACAGCCAGAAGAGGACTGGCCACCCCTCATAGCCTGGTTCCTCTCTAGGTTTCTTCCTAGGTTCTGTCCTTTCTAGGGAGTTTTTCCTAACCACCGTGCTTCTACACCTGCATTGCTTGCTGTTTTGGGTTTTTGGCTGGGTTTCTGTACAACACTTTGTGACATCAGCTGATGTAAGAAGGGCTTCATAAATACATTTGATTGATTAATTGATTGATTGTAGGGCCTTGCGGTCGGATGCCAAGCAGTTGCCATACCAAGCGGTGATGCAGCAAGTCAAGATGCTCTCAATGAAGCATTTGTATAACTTTTTGCCAAATCTTTTCAGCCTCCTGAGGGGGAAGAGGCATTGTCATACCTTCTTCTGTGTTGGTGTGCGTGGACCATGCTAATTCCTTAGTGATGTGGCCACCGAGGAACTTGAAGCTCTCGACCTGATCCACCTCAGCACCGTCGATGTGGATGGGGGCATGCTCAGCCCTCCGTTTCCTGTAGTCAACGTACATTTACTGGTACCAAAGTGCTCCTCCTCTTCCTCAGCCTCATCATCCTCATCATCACCACCAGCGTAAACACAAAACTCTTCATTCTAACAAACCATGAAATTCCAGGTATAAGGTACAGTATGTAAATGTTCCCTGTCAGAGAAGCTCAGCTCCTGTCTGCGCTATGTTTAGCACTCTGTCACTCGTCCCCTCTGAGAGTACGCCACTGCAGTGAGCCATGGAAATGCCAGCGGTCAAGTTTACATGGGAGAAGTTGGAAAGCTAAACCGCCGGTCACCCTGGGCCACAGAAAAGGTCAATGCCTTGTCAACAGCTGGTGGATATGTCACTTTGAACCCCCCAAGTCACAGTTAGAATCATCCATGTGATGTCACCTCTCTTCTGCTTCCATCCTTCTCTGCAGGGGCCATACAGTGCTTAACAAAGAGAACAAAGGCTATTGCATAGTATAGGAAAGCATTTCTATATAATGTCTTATAGTAAATGTTCACTGTTCAACATCAGAACCATTCCAGGCAGAAATACTGCATTGTAACAGGATCTAGTAACGTAAGCACTTCCCTGCACTCTCTTTAACATCAGCTAAACTGTGTACGTGACCAATAAACTTTGATTTGATTTGATTTAAATTGCCCTTGGACACAGATCTGTGATCAATTTACCCTCCCCAAGTCCTAACCATAACTGCTTTGGGGGTTAAATGCAAAACTGACCTTAGGGATGACTTCCTCTTTCTACCATCAGGACCAGGGCATTATGATTCAATATGAATCATCAGTCTAAGTATCACAGCAGGTAAGAAGGACTATGAAGGGAGATAGCAGCATGCTGCCTGGGTTTGGTGCCAAAAACGCCATTCCCCAATCTCTTCTTCTCCCTTTCCACTCTCCTTCTGTTTCTCTTTTTACTCCCCCTTTCTTCCATTCTGAAAGCTGTGCAGCTTGGTCTTTAATCTCACCCCCTCTCCTCCCTTATCTCCTCCCCCCACTCCTCATCTCTCCTCCTCCCCCCACTCCTTCTCTCTGCAGACACGGCTGTGTTGCTCTTCCCTATAGGGGGTAAGATGTGGAGGTCTGGTCTTACACAGCTAACATATGTCAGAACACCTGAGCAGCAGCTAGCCCTCCGCACTCCCTCCTCACGACCCGCTCCCCTGCCACTCCTGGGTTAATGTGCCCCCCAGCCGTGTGGCAGGGCGAGCTGGCCCGCTTCCCTCTCGTCCGGCCAGCCCCCATGCTGGGCAACCACGGCCCACCGACAGCATCCATCGCCCCGACATGACGGATCACATATGGAAGCCTTCCACCACCACCGGAGCACCGGCAGGTAGGGGGCAGGGGGAGGATGGATGGGAGGAGAGATGGAGGGCAAGTTGGTTTTAACACGGCATATAGAGAATCAAGGTTCTACGCAGCATTAAACCACACAGCAGAGGAAGAAAAGCGGTCTTCTCCAAACAAAGTTCCCCCCCAATTAACAGTACCCCGTTACACAAGGTTCTCAAAGGCCAGAAGATTTTGACCCAAAGGGACAGAAAAGGAGGGCGATAGACAGAGACACAAAGAGAGAGAGAGACAGAAGGTGAAAGGGGGTGAGTGAGGGGACATTGAGAGAAGAAGAAGAGTGTTCAGACAGCACTTTATCACTTGCTTTAAAACTCTCAATCTTCCTCTCGTCTTTAGCATTTGAAGCGCTAAGGTCCCCAGTGCCAGCAAAGGTCAGGGCTATGATTTATTGGTCTCTTATGAAGGTGCTGTCTGTAGGGCTGAGCGTTGTGCCATACATCTGGACACCAGCCAACATCACTGGGTTCAACCTCAGCCAACACACTAGAACAGGCTTGGGGTCAATGCCATTTCAGCTCAAAATAATGACTTGTCATGAAGCAGGAAACTTTCCTTAATATGTATATTTGTAAATAATTTATTTTCTTAGCCTCCTGAAGTATGACCATTTTATTTGCTTGGCAGCACGCAAGGCCAGAATCCGCTATGCTACATACTCAAAGCACATCAATTCTCCTCTCTTTTCTCTCCAACATGCTCAGACTGTAATACATGTTTAATATGATACATTTTACAGCAGGAATATGAAGCAAAATACTGTGTCATTATTTTTCTATATTTTAATTCAAATCTTTTTCAGATCATGTCCTTGTGATGCCAAATGTTTATGAAATATGGAGAGTACCCTTGTCAAGTCTAAGTTGAAAATTAGATGCTTGTTCATTTGGATGTAAATACATGTAAATTAATATCCTCCAGTCCAGTACCATTTTATTCCTTTTTGTCAATTCAGTGTTATTGATCACTAATGATTAATTCAAGTAAAAATGTAATCATTATTTTCCTGAATTGCACTTAATTGGACATGACAATGTCTCACCACATCATTGAGAACATTTTAATGATTGTATTACATTTCAGGGAGGGCTTTTGCCTAATATGTGTGTCTGTAAACCAAAGAAAGAGGATAAACATAATTATGGTTAATGGTTCTCATTTAATTTAAAGTAGGAATAACATATGCAACACTTTCTTCCTTTAAATATTGCATTCTTCAAGTAGGGTCTTCTCTTTAATTTGACACGATTCAAAACACCATGACATTTCTTCACCGTTTTCTTTTTTTCTACTAAACCATACCAACACGTGATCTCTTTAGTTCACAACGGAAAGGGTTAGTCTCTACTGCACCTACGGGATGACCATGTGCTGATAGCGTCCCCGCTTGAGTCCGTGGTGAGAAAAGCATTATTACATCACATCTTCTGCTGGGAGAGACCAGCGCTACGCAATATGGCGCTGGAGCATTTGTGTGTATTACATCTCAGACTATAATTGCTTGAATAAGAGCGAAAATGAAAAACAACATGGTCGTGATGTGTAACAGAGGTCTGCTGTGGCACTGAAACTGTTCACAACACATACAGTGCAAATGTCTCTGAACAGAAATATAGTATATAGAACAGATGGATCATGCTGTAGGTCAGTAGGAAAATCCTCAAAGCTATTATGTGGTATTATTTGTTGCTGTAGTACAGTACAGTATGTAGACTATATATATATATATATATATATATATATACACTACCGTTCAAAAGTTTGGGGTCACTTAGAAATGTCCTTGTTTTTTAAAGAAAAGCGCATTCTTTGTCCATTAAAATAACATCAAATTGATCAGAAATACAGTGTAGACATTGTTAATGTTGTAAATGACTACTGCAGCTGGAAACGGCAGATTTTTAATGGAATATCTACATAGGTGTACAGCATCTACATAGGTGTACAGCAACCATCACTCCTGTGTTCCAATGGCATGTTGTGTTAGCTAATCCAAGTTTATCATTTTAAAAGGCTAACTGATCATTAGAAAACTCTTTTGCAATTATGATAGCACAGCTGAAAACTGTTGTTCTGATTAAAGACTAGTTGAGTATCTGGAGCATCAGCATTTGTGGGTTCGATTACAGGCTCAAAATGGCCAGAAACAAAGGCTTTCTTCTGAAACTCGTCAGTCTATTCTTGTTCTGAGAAATGAAGGCTATTCCATGCGAGAAATTTCCAGGAAACTGAAGATCTCGTACAACGCTGTGTACTACTCCCTTCACAGAACATCGCAAACTGGCTCTAACCAGAATAGAAAGAGGAGTGGGAGGCCCCGGTGCACAACTGAGCAAGAGGACAAGTTCATTAGAGTGTCTAGTTTGAGAAGCACACAAGTCCTCAACAGGCAGCTTCATTAAATAGTACCGGCAAAACACCAGTCTCAACGTCAACAGTGAAGAGGCGACTCCGGGATGCTGGCCTTCTAGGCAGAGTTCCTCTGTCCAGTGTCTGTGTTATTTTACCCATCTTAATATAATATTTATATTAGCCAGTCTGAGATATGGCTTTTTTTTTGCAATTCTGCTTTTCTTATGTCATGTTATGTTTCAGTTGTGTTATGTTTCAGTGGTGTTTGAGTTCTAAGGTGTACAGCTGCTCTATTATTGCGACAACCTCCCTCCTCTCCTCTCCAGGACAGCGATAGCAAGATGTTTAAATGCATTCAACATGAAAGACTGCCTCTCTCTGCTGACATATAACTTGAAAAAGCAGCCTCCAGTTTGTTTTCAAGAGGGGAGGAAATTGAACACAACCGCCATTGAAGTGTGGATTGAAGTGAATGAACTGACGCCAAAATCCGGCGAGGAGAGCTTTCCCGATGTCATGATAACCATTGGGTTCTTTAA
>QNTS01001068.1:668589-694892 GCA_003317085.1 Hucho hucho | reverse complement strand
TTAAAGCTTCCTACGTCACAGTTGCAGAGAATAAAAATATATAAGGGTGTATTTAAGGGTCTATGTTGGAGGAGAGAGTACACATCCTCTGCACTACCAACAAAGGACCATAGGCTTCACCAGTGGAGAGAAAGGTTCCCTGATGTTAAGCCACAAACAAAAACTGAGAACTCTGGTGGTGCCAGAGACTCTGACCTTCCTTCAGCAAACCTTTCTCTCTCTCTGACTCAACTCTAAGTGTTGAACAGTCTTGAACAAAGAGCTACGATGCCTCACACTCTGCCGGCCTGGTCAGACAGAAAGCTCAAGATTTCATATTGAGAAGCCCAAAGACAGGCTAAATGTCAATGCTACCCAAGGTTAAAATCACCATGCACTGTCAGTGTGTGAGTATTGTTTTCAATGCGATTGATTGCTAGAAAAATACATAAATTAAAAACTCCCCATAAAAACATTATAATTGAGTTCTGTTGTGTCAATACATTATTTAGCTTTTTTAGTCATTGTCTTCAAATTAGTTTATGCATTCTAACTACCTTTAGAAACAGAATGTCTGTGTTTTGTGTGTGCTTCAGTACGGATATGTCTGTGCATGCTTAAATGATGGGAGTAAGGTCAGAGTAATCATGGGTAAAGCTCCCCAAAGAAAACAGAAAGCCTCAACCATCAAATTAGAGGAGCAACTCTTTGACTATAAAGGCTCCCCTGGAATAAAGATGGCATGGACTCTCACTTCAAATATCAATCAAATGAAGGTCTTTCAGAACTGGCATTTCTCTCCTGGAGAAGACAAACTACTCTCCTGTCACGTTAATGAATGGGAGAGGCAAGTAGTAACAAAGAGGTGGCCTTTTCACCAGGCCATATACTGTAACTTAAAATGGCTGTATTACGCTTAGCCCAAATCTAAGCAGAAGGGTTTGATATTGTGAATCAAACTCGTAATTTTTGTGAAGAAAGAAAGGTAGAAAGGAATAACTAAATACATTTATAAATATGTCCCATGCTAAAAACAGAAAGAAAGAAAAACACAGACAGAACTAAAGGGAAAAAGAAAGAATGAGAAGAAGAACTGCTCATTTGTTTTTCTGTGTTCTGGACTACAGGTCCATATTCTGATGTGTTGAATATGTCTTTTAGTCTTTGTTTAACTGCTACCAATACTTGTTAACATCTCCCTTTCTTTCTTCTAGCAGATCGTGCATGTGCTTCATCTGTTCCGAGGGACAGGAGAGACCCCATTTTAGATATATCTGAACAGCTCTGAACGTCACTGAATGGCAGACTCCAAAGGTTGGATGTGCTGCTGCCCTTTCTATCTTAAATGGTACGCTGGCATTTAACTTCACACGTGTTAGCAGAATGCACTCTTAAGTTATGGTCGTTGTAATGCGTGTGTATATTTGTACACTGGCAGCCACTCCTGATTATATAAATTTTCATCAAGAAAAGGAAATGTGAAAAGTACTGTATATCTGTGTGTGTGTGTATGTGTGTGTGTGCGTGTGTGTCAGTGTGCATGCGTGCGCACGTTATCATCCACAATGTATGAACATAAAGGCAATTCAATTTCAAGTTAAATTATGTTAATTTGAAGTGTCCTCTTCAAATAATTATATTACATAGATACCTCTACAGTGTCTTACTGGGCATAAATATAAGTTCACCCTGAAATGGACCTGCAATGACTGATGCCCCACAGTAGAGAAGTTAACAAGATACCTGCTAATGATCCACAATACAGTATATTTTTTTCTTCTTCAAAATCTGTTGCGATTTCTGTATTATTCTGTCGCATAATATTATATATGTCTTGCATATAAATGTAGAGAAGCGTGTGTTCCTACTGAAAAAACATTACATCCTGTTCCATCTTGTGCTTTTTTATCTACTCACCACTGTCATAGACTATTGTACTTTCATAAGAGACAACTCGATTATGTTTGCAAGATTTCTCTTTGTGACCTCTCAATACGTACGACACACGATCAGGACCTTGAAGTCTACATCAGTCTCTTAAAGCACAGGCGTCCATTGTTGTATTGTGAGGAAACCACAACAACTAGAGAACAGGGTTGATAGTCTCCTTTCATCCTGCCTCAATCCCTGTAGAATCAATATTGCAAACTCCATCACTACCTTAAGCTGGACCATGCTATACCTGTGCATCTGATAGGATCACAAGCTAGCTCCGTGTTGTTATTACTGCCAATTATCCCGACAATGGACCAGTAAACCACGTCGGCTGCAACAGTAAAATAAATAGCTGACACCTTTAACATAGCCCTCCAGTCAGTTTTAGAATGGGAAACTAGCAACAGGCTAAACCCTAAACCTAATCTGGATCTATTATTGAATAATGTGACTATTGAGCAACTTTTGGGTGTCACCAAGCTATCATGGTGAAAACATATTGCTTTAATATTGCGGATAGATTGTGGCTTCTATCAATGTAATTTCTGCATAATTTTCAATCCCCCATATATTATTTTGTAAATATATATATAAAATATACTCAATGGTTACTAAAATGGGAAGAGGTCTATCCATGATAAGCCGTTGCTCTGCTTTCTTGATATCTCAGTCAACCAGACAGGTCCTACAGGCCCTTATTTTGTTGCAGCTGGATGACTGTCCAGTTGTGTGGTCAGGTGCGGCAAAGACGGACATAGGCTAATTTCAGTTGGTCCAAAACAGAGCAGCGCGTATCGCACACTGAAGGCGAATGTCAGTAACATGCATGTCAATCTCTCCTGGCTCAAAGTTGAGGAGAGATTGACTGCATCACTATTGGTCTTTGTGCGAGGTGTTGATGTGTTGAAGATACTTAACTGTCTGTTCAAGCAATTGGCACACAGTTAGGACACTCATCGGTATCACACAAGACATGCAACCAGGGGTCTCTTCACAGTCGCCCAGGTTCAGAACAGAGGCTGAGGAACACAAAGTATTAACACACAGAGTGTGGGAAACACACAGGGATACGTGAGAATGCTGTTCATTGACTACAGCTCAGCATTTAACACCATAGTGCCCTCAAAATGCATCACTCATTTAAGGACCCTGGGACTAAACACCTCCCTCTGCAACTGGATCCTGGACGTCCTGATGGGCCACCCCCAGGTGGTAAGGGTAGGCAACAACACATCTGCCACGCTGATCCTCAACATGGGGGCCCCTCAGGGGTGCGTCCTTAGTCCCCTCCTGTACTCCCAGTTCACCTATGACTGCGTGGCCAAGCACGACTCCAACACAATCATTAAGTTTTCCGACGACACAACAGTGGTAGGCCTGATCACCTCCTATAGGGAGGAGGTCAGAGACCTGTCTGTGTGGTGCCAGGACAACAACCTCTCCCTCAACATGATCAGGACAAAGGAGATAATCGTGGACTACAGGAAAACAAGGGCCGAGCACGCCCCCATTCTCATCGATGGGGCTGTAGTGGAGCAGGTTGAGAGCTTCAAGTTCCTTGGTGTCCACATCACCAACAAACTATCATGGTCCAAACACACCAAGACAGTCGTTAAGAGGGCACGACAATGCCTATTCCCCCTCAGGAGACTGAAAAGATTTGGCATGGGTCCTCAGATCCTCAAAAAGTTATACAGCTGCACCATCGAGGGCATCCTGACTGGTTTCATCACCGCCTGGTATGGCAACTGCTCGGCCTCCGACCACAGGGCGCTACAGAGGGTAGTACGGCCCAGTACATCACTGGGGCCAAGCTTCCTAAGGCCCTAAAAAAAATGTTTACGCTGCTGCTACTTGCCGTCATTGTAAATAAGAATTTGTTCTTATCTGACTTGCCTAGTTAAATAAAGGTAACAAAAAATGTAATACAAAATGAAGACATTAAATAGAGCCATGACTAAATGGAACTCTCTGCCACCCCAGGTAACTCAAGCTAGCAATAAAAATAGATAAAAAAAACAGATAAAAGAATACTGTATGGCACGACAGGGACTGTGAAGAGACACAGATATTTTTATGCATTTTGTATTGTATTTTGCATTGTATTATGTATTGTATTATGTATGTGATACGTGGTTGGGATACGACTGTGATATGTGGTTGTCTCACCTTGCATTCTTAAGATGAATGCTCTAGCTGTGGGTCACTCTGGATGGGAGCATCAGCTGAATAGTTAAATTGTGATGCAAATGTAGTGCTATGTATATTTATGTATATTATGTATTTCATGTGTTGTTACCTGTTTGGACCCCAGGATGAGTAGCCTCAATAGAAGCTAATTGGGGAAACTAATACTAAATCCTAAGATGGGTAAAATGTTACATGATCGTTTCAAAAGGTTGACTAAATGTTTTTTTGCGTGACCTCTGGTCACCAAAATAGCAAAAAAGAGGCTGCAATCACACTTTGGGTTTGTTTACCAAAGCAAACACACAAAAAAGACAATTGGAGTGATTGGACCCACTTTTCCTTTCAAAAATTGCCTAAAAAAGGAACTAGAAAGTATAATGGGTGAACTAGCCCGTAAACTTGTAAATTCAGATAGCCTATGACATAGGCCATATGCTTATCCCTTGAGTTCGTAAACGTAAATATCCTTACTTCGGTTCTGACAGAGGTTTGAGGGCTTGGCCAAGGAAGTGAAGTCTGCATCAGGTGGTGTCTGGCCATCAGAATCCTGTTTCTCTGGTCCCTCCATCTCTTAGCTGCCCGCTAGAGATCATTAATGAAGTAGCCCTCTCATTGATATTGACTGGCCTGTCAGCGGCCCTGCCTCAGCCCCTAATAGGAGCCATTGGTCTTGAGTAAAAACCCAGCACAGGTGGGGGGGCGAGGGCAGGGGCATGGTGTGTTTGTGTGTACATGTGTGTGTAGGAGAGGTGGGGGGTGGAGGTCAAACATGTTTTGCATTTCAAGTGCTCACCCGGCCACGCTTCATGCTACTTCTAATAAAACAGGAGAGGGAAATATGGATTTTATATTGAACACGAAAATCATTTTATGAACGTGATGCAAAGGATATCCTATCTGTGAGAAACAAAACACAGGTTAAAGATTGAAAATTGAATGTAAATGGGGTCCTGGAGTCCAATACAGCTGAGAATGTCAAATGTCTCGCAATAGAAGTATTTCTTACATGTATTTATTTTTTATACAAATAGACTGGAGACATACTTTATGTACCTTTAGTCCTTTCTCCTATGCATACAGGCATATGACCCGTGTCACAACATGTATACACTCTTCACATCATACCTACACTGTCCATTACATGTAAGGGATTACAAAAAACGGTAACTGTAATCCATTACATTACAAGCACAAATATTGTAATCAGATTACAGATACTTTCGAAAAACTAGATGATTACTTCGAGGATTACTTTTAAGTTCATAAAGGATGTTTGCAAAAAAAATCTTTGACGCTTCTCTGTTTTCTCAATGACATTCAAATCAGCATTGAAAAAAGGCTCTAGTTTAAGTTTGTTCTATCTGAGCGAGTCTGACCACAAGTCAGAGACCACTAAGATTATCCAACTTGAAAAAACGCTTGGAGGTAAGGATGACAGCAGTGGTGTAGTCTACGGCGATACGGATATCACTTATTATTGATACCTACATAGCGCGTTGATGTGAATCACAATGCCGCTCTCTCACTTAGCTATTTGCGCCTTACGGATTGTGGTTGTTGTGGATGGCTGTTCACACATCTAAGTTTATATTTGAACCCCAATAATGTTTGAATTAACTAAGTTTAAGCTGCCTATCAATCATTGTTTTTGAAACCAGTAAACAGTGAAAAATGCGCTCTTGCAACAGATGCATAGTACGGATCCCAGCCTATGGAATAAAAGTAGGGCTTTTATTGCTCAATCTAATTCATGCTGATAAAAAATATAAATCCATAGGCCTAATGGACACATGCTCAAACTACCACACGTTTGATAGATTTAAAGGGGCAATCTGTAGTTGCTACATCCATTTTTGGACTTATAAATTATATGTATTAATGTAAAGATACAAGTTAATCTTATTATTATATTGAGTAGAAAGCGATGGATTAGAAGAACCCTACATAACCAACCCCTGAAGTAATATGTAACATCCATGTATGGCCAGCTATGTAAACTTTAACATTGATTTATCCTGCAATAGATGTCATTGCTGCTCTTTTGACCCTATGATCACTCGACTACACAGCTGATGCCCCCGGACTGTTTCAATAACACTGTACCTAATTTTGTTCACCTGTCGGCCCCAGCCTCGAACTCAGGTCCTGTGTGTACCTAACTGACCCGCTCTGCCCATTCATCGCCATTTACCCGTTGTTGTCTTAGCTCTCCTGATCAACACCTGTGATTGCTTTATGCCTCTCTCTAATGTCAATATGCCTTGTCTACTGCTGTCTTGGCTAGTTCTTATTGTTTTATTTCACTGTAGAGCCCTCAGTCCCGCTCAACATGCCTTAGAAAGCTCTTTTGTCCCACCCCCCACACATGCGGAGATCTAACCTGGCTTAACTGGTGCCTCCAGAGACAAAACCTCTCTCATCGTCACTCAACGCCTAGGTTTACCTCCACTGTACTCACATCCTACCATACCCTTGTCTGTACATTATGTCTTGAATCTATTCTACCTCACCCAGAAATCTGCTCCTTTTATTCTCTGTCCCCAATGCACTAGACGACCAGTTCATATAGCCTTTAGCCGTACCCTTATCCTACTCCTCCTCTGTTCCTCTGGTGATGTAGAGGTTAACCCAGGCCCTGTAGCCCCCAGTTCCACTCCTATTCCCCAGGCGCTATCATTTGTTGACTTCTGCATCCGTAAAAGCCTTGGTTTCTTGCATGTTAACATCAGAAGCCTCCTCCCTAAGATTGTTTTATTCACTGCTTTAGCACACTCCGCCAACCCTGATGTCCTAGCCATGTCTGAATCCTGGTTTAGGAAGGCCACCAAAAATTCTGAAATTTCCATCCCCAACTACAACATTTTCTGCCAAGATAGAACTGCCAAAGGGGGTGGAGTTGCAATCTACTGCAGAGATAGCCTGCAGAGTTCTGTCTTACTATCCAGGTCTGTGCCCAAACAATTTGAACTTCTACTTTAAAAAATCCAGTCTCTCACCGTTGCCACTTGCTATAGACCACCCTCTGCCCCCAGCTATGCTCTGGACACCATATGTGAACTGATTTCCCCCCATCTATCTTCAGAGCTCGTGCTGCTAGGTGAACTAAACTGGGACATGCTTAACACCCCGGCCATCCTACAATCTAAGCGTGATGCCCTCAACCTCACACAAATGATAAATGAACCTACCAGGTACAACCCCAAAGCCGTAAACACGGGCACCCTCATAGATATCATCCTAACCAACTTGCCCTCCAAATACACCTCTGCTGTTTTCAACCAAGATCTCAGCAATCACTGCCTCATTGCCTGCATCCGTAAGGGGTCAGCGGTCAAACGACCTCCCCTTATCACTGTCAAACGCTCCCTAAAACACTTCAGCGAGAAGGCCTTTCTAATCGACCTGGCCCGGGTATCCTGGAAGGATATTGACCTCATCCCGTCAGTAGAGGATGCCTGGTTATTCTTTAAAAGTGCCTTCCTCATCATCTTAAATAAGCATGCCCCATTCAAGAAATTTTGATCCAGGAACAGATATAGCCCTTGGTTCTCTCCAGACCTGACTGCCCTTGACCAGCACAAAAACATCCTGTGGCATTCTGCATTAGCATCGAACAGCCCCCCTGATATACAACTTTTCAGGGAAGTTAGGAACCAATATACACAGGTAGTCAGAAAAGCATAAATTTGCTTCCTGTCACACAAATTCTGGGACAATGTTTAGTCCATGGAGAATAAGAGAACCTGCTCCCAGCTGCCCACTGCACTGAGGATAGGAAACTCTGTCACCACCGATAAATCCACAATAATTGAGAATTTCAATAAGCATTTTTCTACGGCTGGCCATGCTTTCCACCTGGCTACCCCTACCCCGGTCAACAGCCCTGCACCCCCCACAGCAACTCGCCCAAGCCTCCCCCATTTCTCCTTCTCCCAAATCCAGTTAGCGGATGTTCTGAAAGAGCTGCAAAATCTGGACCCATACAAATCAGTCGGGCTAGACAATCTGGACCCTTTCTTTCGAAAATTATCTGCCGAAATTGAATCAACCCCTATTACTAGCCTCTTCAAAGGGGGATGACCCAAACTGCTACAGACCCTTATCTATCCTACCCTGCCTTTCTAAGGTCTTCGAAAGCCAAGTTAACAAACAGATTACCGACCATTTCGAATCCCATCGTACCTTCTCCGCTATGCAATCTGGTTTCAGAGCTGGTCATGGGTGCACCTCAGCCATGCTCAAGGTCCTAAATGATATCATAACCGCCATCGATAAGAGACATTACTGTGCAGCCGTATTAATTGACCTGGCCAAGGCTTTCGACTCTGTCAATCACCACATCCTTATCGGCAGACTCAACAGCCTTGGTTTCTCAAATGATAGCCTCGCCTGGTTCACCAACTACTTCTCTGATAGAGTTCAGTGTGTCAAATTGGAGGGCCTGTTGTCCGGGCCTCTGGCAGTCTCTATGGGGGTGCCACAGGGTTCAATTCTTGGGCCGACTCAAGAGCGACATCAATGATGTCGCTCTTGCTGCTGGTGTGTCTCTGATCCACCTCTACGCAGACGACACCATTCTGTATACTTCTGGCCCTTCTTTGGACACTGTGTTATCTACCCTCCAGACGAGCTTCAATGCCATACAACGCTCCTTCCGTGGCCTCCAACTGCTCTTAAATGCAAGTAAAACCAAATGCATGCTCTTCAACCGATCGCTGCCCGCACCTGCCCGCCCATCCAGCATCACTACTCTGGACGGTTCTGACTTAGATTATGTGGACAACTACATATACCTAGGTGTCTGGTTAGACTGTATACTCTCCTTCCAGACTCACATCAAACATATCAAATCCAAAATTAAATCTAGAATTGGCTTCCTTTTTCGCAACAAAGCATTCTTCACTCATGCTGCCAAACATACCCTTGTAAAACTGACCATCTTACCGATCCTCGACTTTGGCGATGTCATTTACAAAATAGCCTCCAACACTCTACTCAACAAATTGGATGCAGTCTATCACAGTGCCATCCGTTTTGTCACCAAAGCCCCATATATTACCCACCACTGCGACCTGTACGCTCTCGTGGGCTGGCCCTCGCTTCATACTCGTCGCCAAACCCACTGGCTCCAGGTCATCTACAAGTCCCTGCTAGGTAAAACCCAGCCTTATCTCAGCTTGCTGGTCACCATAGCAGCACCAACCCGTAGAACCCGCTCCAGCAGGTATATCTCACTGGTCACCCCCAAAGCCAATTCCTCCTTTGGCCACCTTTCCTTCCAGTTCTCTGCTGCCAATGACTGGAACGAACTGCAAAAATCACTGAAACTGGAGATACTTATCTCCCTCACTAACTTTAAGCACCAGCTGTCAGAGCAGCTCACAGATCACTGCACCTGTACACAGCCCATCTGTAAATAGCCCAACCAACTACCTCATCCCCTACCGTATTTATTTATTTATCTTGCTCCTTTGCACACCAGTATTTCTACTTTGCACATTCATCTACTGCACATCTACCATTCCAGTGTTTAATTGCTATATTGTAATTACTTCGCCACCATGGCCTATTTATTGCCTTACCTTCCTTATCTTACCACATTTGCACACATTGTATACAGATTTGTTTTTCTAGTGTATTATTGACTGTATGTGTGTTTACTCCATGTGTAACTCTGTGTTGTTGTATGTGTCGAACTGCTTTGCTTTATCTTGGCCAGGTCGCAGTTGTAAATGAGAACTTGTTCTCAACTTGCCTACCTGGTTAAATAAAGGTGTAATAAAAATAAAATAAATAAAAAAATACCTAGGTGTCTGGTTAGACTGTAAATTCTCCTTCCAGACTCACATTAAGCATCTCCAATCCAAAATTAAATCTAGAATTGGCTTCCTATTTTTCAACAAAGCATACTTCACTCATGCTGCCAAACATACCTTCGTAAAACTGACCATCTTACCGATCCTCGACTTTGGCGATGTCATTTACAAAATAGCCTCCAACACTCTACTCAACAAATTGGATGCAGTCTATCATAGTGCCATCCGTTTTGTCACCAAAGCCCCATATACTACCCACCACTGCGACCTGTATGCTCTCGTTGGCTGGTCCTCGCTTCATATTCGTCGCCAAACCCACTGGCTCCAGATCATCTATAAGTCTTTGCTAGGTAAAGCCCCGCCTTATCTCAGCTCACTGGTCACCATAGCAGCACCCACCCGTAGCACGCGCTCCAGCAGGTATACTTCACTGGTCATCCCCAAAGCCAACTCTTACTTTGGCCGCCTTTCCTTCCAGTTCTCTGCTGCCAATGACTGGAACGAATTGCAAAAATCACTGAAGCTGGAGACTCATATCTCCCTCAGTAACTTTAAGCATCAGCTGTCAGAGCAGCATACTGATCATTGCACCTGTACACAGCCCATCTGTAAATAGCCCACCCAACTACCTCATCCCCATATTGTTATTTATTTTTCCTCCTTTGCACCCCTGTATCTCTACTTGCACATTCATCTTCTGCACATCTATCACTCCAGTGTTTAATTGTTAAATTGTAATTATTTTGCCGCTATGGCCTATTTATTGCCTTACCTTCCTAATCTTACTACATTTGCACACATTGTATAAAGACTTTCTATTGTGTTATTGACGGTACGTTTGTTTATTCCATGTGTAATTCTGTGTTGTTTGTGTCGCACTGCTTTGCTTTATTTTGGCCAGGTCGCAGTTGTAAATGAGAACTTGTTCTCAACTGGCCTACCTGGTTAAATCAACGTGAAATACATTTTATTTAAAAAATTAAATACATTCAATTGGTAACATACATTTTCGTCTTCTTCTAATGCCTCTGAAGGGGAAAGTAATCTAAAAGTAACTGAACAGATTACGTTACTGAGTTTGGGTAATCCAAAAGTTACGTTACTGATTACAATTTTGGACAGGTAACTTGTAACTGTAACGGATTACATTTAGAAAGTAACCTACCCAACCCTGCCTCCTACATAGAGTTAGTTGAAGGTTGTTGTGTAAAGCAATGTACCATTGGAATGGTCCTCCGTTGGATAAAACAGGCCTGCATGTTTGTCCCAGAGAGAGAAGAGCTCAAACTGAAGCCTAGCCAGAGAGATCTGCTGTGTAACTCTATAATGACAGTTATACAGTCCTAATCACTGTAATTATCTTTGATTTACTAAAGCCTCCACACTTTTAATTGAGTGGACAAGTTTAGCTGTTTTGGATGGTCGGATCCTCTGTCTACAGTTTTCAGTCTCATCTCCAGATGCTGTGTCAAAGCTGCAAAGTGGAGGACCTGCCCAGGTAGCACTAGCCCTGTATGTTCTGGCAATGCAAAAACTCTCTACTGCCCTAACAATGGTAAATTGCTGCATACCTTTTGTACCTTTAAAAAAATGCAATTATTTAACAAAATTAGATTGTTTGAGCTATTTCATAAGCACAGCTCAACTTTCCCTTCTGATTCACTATGTACATAACAATGTTATCAATGTATCATTCACAAATAGAATCCATATCACTTCAGATGCGGTGAACAATTCGGATATTAACAATTCCGTATTTCATATTTACATTTCTGGGGGAATTTCTTGGCCCAATATCTCAATGCAAATGTTATGAGGTCTATTTTCTTAGGCATAAACGAAGGGCGTTTTATCATCAAAGATCAGACTTGTTTGACGTGCCAATCTAAATGTGGCTATAACCCCTGATGGAATAGTTATTCCGTGCTTCTTTATGACTTACAAGGGCGCAAGGTTGTCAGAGGAGAAAAGTAAATTGACAAATAAACACCATTTCATGATATAATAAAATATACAATATTACATTTAGATTAGAACTTAAAGCTCAGAGCCAGGTAATAACCATCAAACAAAAACCAAGTGGGGGAACGAAAGAGTAACAGTAAAGGTTAGTTGGGTGGCCTTTATAGATCGGCCTGTCTGAGGAGGAGGAGGCGGGGTCGGAGGGCGAGGGGGGCGAGGTGGCTGATGAACTTCACTTTCTATTAGTGGCCGACAGGGGGACGCTGCCTCAGCCGCCGATCAATAGGCTGAAGGACAAGGGTGTCAGAAAAATGGAAGACCTTTCTCTCTGCTGGCAAACGTGTCTCCGAGAGAAAGAGGAAAGGAGCATAGGGGGGAGTGTCACAGAACTAAGTTCTCTCCAAGGGGGGTCAGTGATTGAAGGCTTCCATTTTGGAGGGCCCTGTGGTCCTGATCCTGCTCTCTCAGACCCTCTTCTGTCTGTTTGCGCTAGGTCTCTGTGTCTCCATCCGTTTCCCAATGAGACCCAGAAGTCTCATTGGGAAACTAGGATAGGAACTTTAGCAAACACTGTACTGGCTTAGCTGAGTGGTTTCAGTATAAAATGCACCACCCTCTTCCTCACTAAAGAGACTTTTGACTCTGAGTGTAAAATTTGCATGTCATCCTTAAAGTTAAATTTCACCTAAAAACGATATTTTTGTATTTTTTAATTAGTCCATTGTTGAAATAAAATAAAAAATAAAAAATCAAGTTTTCAAGATATGTAACTTTCAAAATACAGAAATCATCACCGTATGATGCATTATGCATCATATGATGCCAAACATAACATCTTATGATGCAAAATGCATCACACATGGATGATTTCTGTAGCACAGTTTTCCACTGAAAGGTCAGTGTAGTTGTCTGTAAAAGGTGCCTCTTATACTACTCAAGGCTACTGGTTCTCTCTTTCCCTCTCTCCACTCCCTCTCCCTTGTTCTTTCTCTCTCCCCTTGTTTTTTCTCTCTCTTTTTCTCTCTCTTCCCCTCTCTCCTCTCTCTCTCCCTTGTTCTTTCTGTGTCTGTCTCTATCTCTCTTCCTCTCTCCTTTCTCTATTCTTAAGTGAAAAAAGCACCACAAGCTCTGCCTTCCCTGATATGTACTGTACCTGTAAATAAAACAAAATGCAAAACAACCTGTCATATGAAGGCTTACACAAAAAAATCTACAACAATCATTTCCATAATATGTTCTACTGAATGGTGTGCGTGGTTGATAGGTGAGACCAGAGGACCCTGGTTCTAGTCAACAAATTTCTCTGTCTGACAAGCGCTATTATGTTTATGGATATTATGAGAGGAAGGGATAAAATGCACATAATTAGCCATCCCAGCTATAATCTCATTGACTTGTCCTCACCTCTGTGGGCCAGCCTTTTACCTTCGCTTCAACATAAAAACCACAGCGGAGTGAAGATATAACTTGCAGTTAGTGTGTGTGTGTGTGTGTGTGTGTGTGTGTGTGTGTGTGTGTGTGTGTGTGTGTGTGTGTGTGTGTGTGTGTGTGTGTGTGCGTGTATGACAATTTATACAATTCGGAAGGGTAATTGAGAGTGTATTATTTGTGTTTTGTTAGATAAGGTACCTCTAACACATCAAAGTTTGCTTTTATGTGTGATTGTTTCCCTGCTTTTAACCTGAAGAACAATACTTCTGCTCTGGCTGTGGTCCATGATAAACTGATTCAAATGTTTATTACCACTAGTCCACAAGTTTTTTATTGGAGGCCGTACACTCCCCCCCATACAGTTAAACATAGGTAGAACATGACCTACAGCAGTGGTCACCAACCGGTTGATCTTCAAGGCATTCCTAGTCGATCACCAAACCTTTCTGTTGAAAAGCCAACGATAAAGCCTTGCGGTCTTATTTAATTTATTTGTGTTGCGATGATGGCGGCAGGTGCACTTGATTCAGAAGCCATACGCGCCGGGTAGACAGTGTTTCCATTTTGAACCATTTCATTTGTATGAAGAGATAAACTCTGCCTACCCGGCGGACCAGGAGAGCGGACCAGGAGAGCTGTGGCTAAATCAAGTATACCTACTGCACTGGCCAATCGGATAGCTCAAATCATTCTATGACCCCGCAAAAAGTTTGAGATTTCAGAACTTTTTAAACCATGACCAGAGAGAGAATGTCAAAAAAGACAGCAAAGAGCTGCTGTTTTATGAGTGAGTTCATGTATGTTTTTATTCAGCACTGTCATCACTATTTTTATTCAATACTTTTACAAAACATAAAATGCGCTTCTCCCTACTTCCACTTGCGCTGCAGCTGCAGCTGCAATGAGTTAGTAGCCAAGTGTATCGATAGGCCTGTGTCATTAGCTGCTCATTGTCTATTTAATATCGAGGAATAGTTCACTTTCTTAGGTCATAGGAACAACAACAATGCGATGTGACTCGAGTTTCGCCATTAGGTGGATGATGATGTCCTCTCTCTCTGGTCAGTCTCACTGGAAGAAAGGAGAGAGCAGGGACCGTAAGAGGTGGACCCTCTGCTGCTCTCTCCCTCCTTCAGATGCAGGTACCATCAGTCCAGTAAAAAAAAAAGCGAATTATTTAAATGTATGCTCAGCTGTGTGTCTCACAAGTGATACAACAGCTGATCTATTGTGTTATATAGCTTGAGTTTTGAAATATAATATGGTCAGAGAAGAACAATTTTGCCGGGCCAAGCAAAGCCAATATGCTGTGATAATGAATTAGGCTTACTGCACAATGTCACGACTTCAGCCGAAGTCGGCTCCTCTCCGTGTTCGGGCGGAGTTCGGCGGTCGACGTCACCAGTCTTCTAATCATCACCGATCTACTTTTCATTATCCATTTGTCTTGCCTTGTTTTTCACACACCTGGTTTGCATTCCCCATCATTATCTGTTGTGTATTTAACCCTCTGTTTTCCCCCATGTCCTTGTGTGTGTTTGTTTACTGTGAAGCCGTATTTCCCGGCTGGTGCATGTATTATTGTGCCTCGCCTGTGTTGCGTGTGGCATGTTGTTTGTATTTACGCGTTTAACGCTTTTTGCATGTTTATTTGAAAAATCTTGAAACGGTTGGTGACTACTGGCTTACAGCATCCATGCCCACACACACACACGCACGCACGCACGCACACACACACACACACACGCACACACACGCACACACACGCACACACACGCACACACACGCACACACATGCACACACACGCACACACATATAAGTGCACTTTCGTTGCAGATACATTCTAAGTACTGTAATCTCGTGTGGACCGGCACATTCCTCTCTGGCCACAGCAGCACATGGTGCTCTCTAATACACTGGTCTTGGGCAGAGGGCCAGGCTGGGGGACCGGATCAGGCATGGCTCTGAGTGGTTAGACCAAAGCCTAACCTCCCCTTTATCCCCTGCCAGCCCAGCCATAGTGTAAGGCGACTGGGGCTGCAATCTGGGCTTCATGGGCCCTTCACTGTAACCCAGGACTTCTGGAACGAGACCAGCGCGTTCCTACTGCAATCCACTGCCGAATGTTGGTGCCCACCCATATGCCTGCACACACACATATGCACAGTCACAAACAGAAACACACTTTCTCGCAGGTAGCCTAGTGGTTAGAGCGTTGGGCCAGAAGGTTGCTGGAAGGATGCTGGATCGAATCCCTGAGATGACAAGGTAAAAATCTGTTGTTCTGCCCCTGAGCAAGGCAGTTAACGTACTGCTCCCCGGGCGCTGAAGACATGGATGTCGATTAAGGCAGCCCCCTGCACCTCTCTGATTCAGAGGGGTTGGGTTAAATGCTGAAGACACATTTCAGTTAAATACATTCAGTTGGACAACTGACTAGGTATCCCCCTTTCTTTAAAACTATTGCATAAATCTTCACTGATAGCTCTTGAATTTACAGCAAGAACGTTAAGGCATTTACTCACCCCACCTCATTCCTCAGTCAAACATCCCTGACTACATTGACCCTGTGTCTAAGGAATGCTGACCAACTGTTGCTCTTTCCTATCTACACACACACACACCTACACACACACATACACACACAGCAGGCTCACAGTCTGACCCTAGGCCTCAGCCCCTTTCACCTCAACACCAACTCCTTTTCATTCACAGCCACTCCTCCCTTACCCTCCTTGTCCCCCACCCTCAGCAAGCAAATGTAGTACTTTAATTGGCATTCTCCCTTCACCCCCTCCCTCCTTCACTCCCTCTATCCCGCTCTCCTAGCTTCCGCTATAGCCACTTGTCTCCTCAGGATGCTGTGCTGCTGTCAGAGGGTCTTAATGTAGTCTTCATCTGAAGAGAAGAGGGCCCCATAAAGCAGCTCTCAGCACTGTCTACTAGCCTGTTCCATTCTATTTGTCCCTCCCTCCTCTGCTCCCTCCCTCCTTTCCTCCCCCTCTCTTTTGTGTTGCGATATGAATGCACTTTGATGCTTAGGAACTAGGCTCTGACATGAGCAGCCACCGCCTGCCCTTGTTAAGCCCGTAATTAGCCTGTCCTCCTTATTTATCAGGCAAGTACAAATTAGCCCCCTCTCTTCCAGGCACACTGGCCATTACATACTCTCTCTCTTTCTCTCTCTCTCTCTCTCTCTCTCTCTCTCTCTCTCTCTCTCTCTCTCTCTCTCTCTCTCTCTCTCTCTCTCTCTCTCTCTCTCTCTCTCTCTGTCTGTCTCTCTTTCTTTCTCTTTCTCTCTCGCTGTCTCTCTCTCTCTCTGTTCATCTCAGTGTGTGTGTATGTATGTGCATATGTGTGTGTGTATTTGCATGCATGTGTGCATGCATATGTGTGTGGCCGTGTGTGTGCTTGCGTTTAAAGCAGGGTCGTGGGGATGTGAGACGGCGCACAAAGGCCAGGGAAGCGCTGCTCTGACACTCAGGCAGTACTGGAGACAGCTAAAGAATAGCCAGGCCCCCAGATGAATAGCTCTCATTAGGGAATATACAGAACTGCACAGCAAGGAGGAGGGAGAAAGGGGGCGAGGGAAGGAAGGATTGGAGAAAGGGAAGAGAAGAAACATGAAAAAGAACAAGATTAGAACCACAAAATGAACAGATTTAAACTCAAGAAGGTTATAATCCCAACAACAAACGTAGCATGATGATGATGATGATGATGATGACGATGCCAATGATGATGGTAATGAAGATAAAAAAAATTCTGGTACTGATAGAATTAGCCAATGAATTAGACTATAAATTTAACTATTACTATCCAATAATACTTTTGAATACTAATAGTAATACTATAATTCTACTGTCCATAAAGTACTAGGTAGCTACAGTAAGGGCGATGCAAGTTGAGGTTTGATAAGGTCTCTCAACTTGCCCTTTTACATTCAGTAAGATGACTCATAAATAGGCTGTGTTGCTTAATGTAATGATAAACTGTAGAGATTAAGGTTCTGATGAGTTGATCTGCTCTCTCTCTCCCCCCTCTATCTCTCTCCCTCTCCCCCCCTCTCTCTATCTCTCTCCCTCCTCTCTCTCTCTCTCTCTCTCTCTCTCTCTCTCTCTCTCTCTGTGTATGTTTAGAGTGAGAGCTGAACCATGAATACTAAGGGAGAATGTCTTTCTCGGCCTCTTCATGTGCTTCTCGCTGGCATACCATAATACCATAATAACAAGGATAAAGACAAATTATAAATTTTCTGTGTGTTTGTGGTCACAATCTTTGTGCAAAGGAGAGCACATGGGTACATAATGGAGATATATCTCTCTCTCTCACACTTATTTACCCTCTCTTTTCGTTCTTCATTCTCTCTGCTTCCACTTTCATCTTTTTATTTTGAAAAATGGCTGCCATATTAAACCCTGACCTCCCCCCACCCCACCAAGAAAAACGCATGCACGCACGCTCACACACACACGTACATGCACACTCACATGTACAGTCACACACATGCACACACACACACTCTCTCCCTCTCTCCCTCTCTTTCTCCCACACACCATCCTCGAAGTGCAATGTCTTCTTTAGGCAGAACAAAAACACATTTCCCTGCAGAAAAAAGGAGTGCCTCATTCAGGTGGGCACCCCCTCACTCTCCCTCACCTCCCTCCTCATCCCATGTGCCCCCTAAGTGCCTCTGTCTTAATAGGGATGTAAATAAGTTCAGACAGTTGTAGACCTTTGTCTGGCGGTCCCCTCTGGAGAGGCATCATGAGGGTCTGTCTTTGTCCACATTTCCTTCTCCTGCCACGGGATGGAAAGAGTTTTCAGCCTTTCAGACCATCCACCCAGGGCCGCCTTAAGGTAGGGGCTTACAGAGGCTGAAGCCCCTGGGCCCAGGCCTGTAGGGGGCCCAAGAGGCAAAAAAAAGGACATTTATACAGTATATATTATATATGTAGTAGACAGTGCCTTCAGAAAGTATTAACACCCCTTGACTTTTCAACATTTTGTTGTATTATAGCCTGAATTTAAAATGGATTAAGTGTAGATGTTTTTTCCACTGGCTTACACACAATACCCCATATTGCCAAAGTGGAATGATGTTTTTAGACATTTTTACAAATTAATTAGAAATGAGAAGCTGAAATATCTTGAGTCAATAAGTATTCAACCCCTTTGTTACGGCAAGGCTAAATATGTTTAGCAGTAGAAATGTGCTTAACAAGTCACATAATAAGTTGCATGGACTCTGTGTGCAATAATAGTGTTGAACATGAATTCTTATGTAAATTAGGTATTTCTGTATTTCATTTTCAATACATTTGAAAAAATTCTAAAATCATGTTTTCGTGTTATGGGGTCATTATTGGGTATTGTGTGTAGATGGATGAGAAAAAAATATATGTATTTATTTTATGTTTACACATACAATTGACAACATCATACAAACATCAACTACGTCACACCTGCCCAGACCCACTAACACACACCCCCAACTCCAGCGATCACATCGCTCTTCGACCACATGGCCTGAAACTGCACCGTTTTGTTTCTCTCCATAGCCCACGCACTTTCAATATTTAAATAATAAATCATAAAATTTTTCCATTGTGTTAATGATGGCTGATTGATTGTTTTCAACGTTTTTAGTATGCGTGTTTTTCAAGATGAGTGATGAGAAGGGAATCGTCCAACCCATCGGGTATCTCACTACAACCTATGCCTGTCTTGAAATATGCACAGACGGATGAAAAGGAAGTTTCCATTCTGACAGCCAACTTTCTAACAGCCAACTTTCTAGCTCCGCACACAACTTCCGGACATTCCCAGAAAGCATGTATTATTTAGTCATTATTAGTTTAACACTTAAGACATGACTCTTCCGTTGTGAATTTTGTCTCTTGTATAATAAATTCTATACTTTATCTTATACTGGATTACAGTTAATTTTGGTTAACTGTAGTTTCGTTAGTTATTTTCCGACTTTCCCGCCATTTTGTGCCAACATCAGTTCTTTTTAAGTCTTGATTCCAATAGTTTACATTTTTTTCTTAGAGATTGTCAGTTGGATATGCTCTCTGTAAGGTTTTGTATATCTTCCATATCATTCCCACAAGCTTGCTCTGATTCCCAAATGATTTCAAATCGAAGTGTTGTAATATGTAACTTTTAAGTTGCATGTATTTGAAACTATTGGTCAGTCCAAAATTACTTTTTCATTTTGTTATGGAAATAAATGATTTCCGGTTACCAAGTAATTTACAGTTTCTGTTGCCTTTAATTTTTCATGTGGACCAAATTATCGGTGAATTCTGAAAAGCTGTCGAAGGATTGTTCCATAAGGTATAAGGTCTGAATACTTTCTGAAGGCACTGTATATGATTCATTGTTTTACTGCAACCACAGGAGGACTCAGGAGCCCGCTCTCAACGAGTGTAGACAGCCTGCTGCCGCCTGCTGCTGCCATGCTAATCATCAGATGGGGGAGGAGATGAGGTAGGGGGCCCACATGGGTAACTGCCTTGGTTGTGTAGCTGATTCAGGACCCGTGGTAAGCTTTTGGGGTCCCTAAACGAGATTTGGTTGGGATCCCTCCCACCTTGCGGGCAAAATACTAGTCGCCCCCCTCTTGACGGCAATTCTGCACATTTTGCCATGGGGCGTAGAGAACATTTTGCAGTTTTAAAACACGTTTTCTGCAATTGTATACATCTTGACATGGAGAGGAGAGTAATTTTTTCAGTTTTAAAGCTAAGTACCTGCAATTCTACGTGTCCTGCGTGCCTGGTCGGTATTCGGCCATGATGACTACGTTTAGATAGCTGGCTAGACTAATTTACTAATCTAAAAATTGTTAGCTGACATGGCTAATTGAGTGACTGTCAAGTGGTGATGCACAAGCAAATGTCGAAATTGCACCTTGTGTACTCTACTATTCTAACTCTCAACAGTAAGTTGAGAAAAAAAAATCAAAGCCCCGGGGCCTATGATTTGGTAATCCGGCCCTGCCTCCACATCTGAAAAACAGCTTGTTTTCTCCCTGTACTATGGAGATAGAACTTGCAGTTAGTGTGTGTGTGTGTGTGTGTGTGTGTGTGTGTGTGTGTGTGTGTGTGTGCGTGCGTGCGTGCGTGCGTGCGTGCGTGCGTGTGTGTGTGCGTGCGTGCGTGTCATCACCGTTCCCTGTTTATTAATAAAGAACGAAAAATGTCTGATTTCTAACTAACATGAGGTATAATTTTTTTTTAATGCTAATGACACCGTGCTTTGTGGATGATATAGTACACAGTGCATGAGATAGTTGTCATTACCAATTATGTTAGTGAAACATTGGAGGACTAATTGCAGGGGTCGGCTTGCCAAATGCAGATGAACAGTTTCAGATTCATAATTCAAGGCAATTTGGGCTGGATCGATGGAGGTGTGAAACAATTAAATAATGCAATAAACAACGATTGTATCTAAAAACACAAAGTAATCCCACATAATCATGACAGTTGCTGTATTTAGTGGGCACACAGGGTCCACAACGATGCGGCAGCAGCTTTTTGGTATAATGATCAGTGTCATTAGGTGCATTCAGCAGCATTAGCCCTATTCCCCCACTGATTGAGCGCGCACACACACACACACACCACATTGGTTGGTCCAGCTTGGCACTAGCACCATGCGGAATGTGTTAGTGTGTTGGTTGTTGAGGGCAGAGGGACGTGCTGCTTTAATGCACTAATAATTGTTTATTATTGTTGGATCCCCAGGGTAGCACTTTATGGAAATTACTATATTTTCAATGGAATGGAAATAAAGTGTGAATAGAAAAGTAGCTTTTTGGATTTTCAGCCTCTGTGTCCACCTTGCTGTTTTACAGTGTGCAGCTATGGTACTGTACCTTTGGAAACAAAAAGGGTTTCATATCCGTATGGTGGACAACAATGCTTTTTACTCACAAAAACAAATCCACTCTGTGCACATGGCTTTTTTATTCCATGGAAATAGTACTTATCTCAAAAAGGGTTAGTCTATGGAGGTAATGTTGTCCAAAACAATTAAACATTAACCAACTAGTTAAGAATTTACAAATGACAGTACAGACAGATATTCAAACAGGTTGATAGATATATGAGGAGTCCCTGGCTTGCTTCAACACTTTTTCTTGTTTCTGAGTTTTGATGACTATCTAGTCAGTTTGATTTAGGCGAGAGAGAAGACATGCTGCAATGGTTCTTGGAAGCATAAGCAGAACTTGGTGAACCTCTGCATATCTCTGTGCACTTAAATGACAAGCGTTGTTAAGTTCACTGACCTCATAGTGAGGAGATCTCTGAAGAAAAATGTTCAGGCTCTGAGGATTCCATTCCAGATCCAAACCCTAGTGGTTTTGGCCCAGGAGATGTGTGTCTTTCTGTCTGTCTGGGGTGTCTGCAGGATGATCCAGGTCATGGCCCAGAAAGGAGACTCTGACAGACTTCTGTACTAACCTGGGCCAACCAAGGCTGGCCTCAGTGAACCCCATCAGACCACATTGGAACTCTGTGGACTGCACCAGACTGCTTCAGACTACCTCGGACTACCATAGACTTCACCACACTACCTCAGCTCTATGGGGAAAAATACAACGCCCATTGTGTGTGACTGGGAGAGAGAGAAATAAAAAAAGGGAAAGAGATGATAGAGAATGGTGGGATGGACAAAGAGAGAAAGATAGATGGAGAAAAAGAGAAAGGGAGGAGGAGAAAGATAGGTAGATGGAGGGACAGAGAAGTGGAGGCCGGCAGGCAGGTGGGGGGGATACAGCCATTGCATGAAGAGCGGCGCTAGGCAGCCAGCGGAACTGTAATTAATGAACAAGTTTCTCATGATTAACTTTTATTAAGCGATACTCCTGAGTCCGCCAGCCGCCAGGTAATGAGCGCGTCCTGGATAGAAGGACAGAGGAGACAGGACTCTCCATTCACTCCCACTGCCCGTAAAACTGCCCCACACACACACCCATAAAACACCCTACTGTAGAAGGCCTATAGATGTGTCATACCTGCTAATGAAGGAATATCGTTCACCACTGTATGTGTAAACATTAGTATGCAGCCAGGAACTTCTTGAAGATTATATGCTGTAAGGTTTTTTGTATCCTGAATAAATAAGTATAACCACAACCAGCTACACCAGACATGGCGTTTCCAAACCATGTCTTCCAAACATGTTTCCAAAAATGAGCAGTTTGTTTTACAGAAAATAATGAAAAGAAAGAGGGCTCTATTATTTGCCTAGAAGTCAAAAATAAAGGTAAAAGTGACAAAAATGGCAACGGTAAAGACATGTTGTAAGACTTTTGCATCTCAACCCTGACTTTATTTGAAACTACACTTTTCTGCTCCTTTACAAAACATTTAATGACTGCGGCCAGAGAAGCAGAGACCAAAAGCTCTTCTCGTCCAGGCTCAAACCCACCAGGACGCATGGCTTTTCGGAATAATACAATCACATTTCAAAATTGAGGCTTACCAAATATAATAAACATAAATCCTGCCTGCTAATACTCTGCTGAACACCTTAAGCATACAGCATGAAGCAGGTATGGTCTTTTTACGCTTGCACCTCATAAAGTAGTATTAGCAGTTAGCGAGGGGGCTTGGAGTCTCATCCGGGTGGGTTTAGGCCCTGTGTGTTAGCTAGCATGTCGGCTAGCCAGCGTTATTAGAATGACATCTGCTTTACACTTCCTGCACTCCAGTGCATACAATACCATGACAACCACCCTCTCTCTCTCCAGCAGTACTCCAAGTCCGTCTGAAGACTCCTCACTCTACAATATGCTGGGGACTGGCTACTCACCTCACACCGGAAGACAGAGATATTGGGGGGTAAAAAAGGGAGTGAGAAGAAAGGTAAAGAAATAGGAAGAGAGATAGTGAGAGAGAAGGAAAGGGAAAGAGATAGGTCTAAATCTACCTGAAATTCTGTCTCTTGCTCTCTCTATGTGGCTGTTCCAGTCTTTCTATCACATGACCTCTCTATCCGTCTGTCAGTCTTTCCTCTGTTTAACGATATGACAATGTGGTAGACCAAGCATACTGAGCAATACAGGAGCCGAACGGGAGACTCCGTTATCCAGCACCACTGAGGGGATGAGGGAGTGGGGAGGGCTGCATGCAGATATCGCTATTGCATCAGCTGCCGTGCCCAAAAAATCACATCAGAGAGCAGAGACTGCTATCTGACAGCGTTCACATGAATCTGAATATGGACACTAACACTCTGTCTGTTTAACGTCAATGTACATTGTGTATTTCCAAGTATACCGTCTATCTATTTTGACATCGATGACAGACTGGAATGCAATGGTGATATAATCTATTGCTTCCATACCTTTACGGACATTGGGTGGTTACGCTTTTGATTGCTGTCCTACCTGGATATCTTCCATGCTGTTCCTATTTCTATTTCTGAATATCTATGCACTGGAGGCACAATGGTACTGGACTTCTGATGGATCAAACCACAACCTCCATGGTTTTGTATGACACTAGTGGAAATTGAAAACCACACCATACATATTGCATTCCACAATGAATGGTGCACTGCTGCCGTATGCGCAGGATGCACAAGCTAAAATCGTATTTCTCATTGATGGGTTATTCCTGTGTCCGACGTGGAGATATGTTAAAACATGAATGAAATCTAAATGAAATCTTAACTTGGTACAACCGTAGCACTGCATTGCCTCCGTGGCTAATCTGAATTAGACTTGCAGCAAGGAGATCACAGAAGTGCACGTTTTTCATAAAGGAGCTGTTCGTCACCTAACTTGTGTCTAATATAATATCCTGGATATAAGTATCCCCCTATGTCACTAGTGGTCTGCATACAAAACAGTACATCCACTGGGTAAGCCAAGGCATCCTATCTGTGGCTACTACTGAAGTATCAATCTCATAGACAGATGCAGACAGTGTGACTGTCTAGCACATGGTTAGTGTTATATACTGTATAGGCTAGCAGATGTCTGAGTATTGCCTTTAGTGGCTATCTGGCCAATTCCATAAGAGCAGCGTTCTATGTGATGCTGACTGCTAGGTCTGGTCATCAATAAAGTCTCTCTCCCCTATGCCCCAGACAGTTCTATTTCACCAGCAGCTGTGGCTGAGAGAGAGTCCAGTGAGATATACACCCACAACCAACACATTTAGTCACTGGTGAAGACAATCACATCATAGGAAATTGAGGCAATGCATTCATGAAGTTTGTGTTATTTTATAGTGAGTCTTATAACCAGCATTAAATTACTCACAAATGCAATGTTTTAACCGTAAGGTCTCTTGCAAATGGGGATGATACTACAGCCTCTCAGAGACCATCCAGGAGAAATCTAGTGTAGTAAACCATAAATCCAAGATTGGGCCATAAGTCCAAGTTTATTGACTACTCTTCTCATTATCACAAATCTGCTCCTGGCTTCAACAACTCACCACAGACATGGCTGTAAAGTCTCCTCTTCTGTCAGGGTTTGTTTCTCTCTCTCTTTTCTCTTTTCATTTTTTTCTCTCCATCACTCTGAGTGACGATGAAGGCAATGAACCGGACCGCGAGTCACACGGCTACGCTAGCTCGGAGATGTCATTCTCATCCTACATATTGACAAAAACAGGGATTTACACATATTAATGAATAATACACCACGACACCTAGGAAGAGGTCTGAGGAAAGAAGAATGTGTGTGTGGAGGGGTGGGGGGGGAGGGGGGGTGTACTCTGTATCAATTTAGTTGTTATTCCTCCGGGAATATGCTAATACCTCTGAGTAGCTGTGTTCCTTCCCTTTGTGGTCAGTGTACCTTGTTAGGCTGTGGCCTCTTCACTGGCAGTGAGGATAGAGAGAGGGAAAAAGAGGCAAATAAATAAATAAAGGAGTGAAAAGGCGGAGAGGACGGGAGAGAGAAAGAGAGAAGTAGAGGGCTTGTACGGCAGCACCTTGACGCGGATGTACAGCTGCTCGACGCGCGCCTGTCTCACCTTTCCCCTCGTCTGTCGACTGACGCGTTTGATTCTCCACATTCATACATCAATGAGCCGAGCATGCTGACACCTCATCTCACGGCCTACTTTGGGTACGAAGGCCCTGTTTTGCATACCCCTACCCACCACCACCATCCCTTTCTGACACCTTGCCCATCTTTAAAGAGAGAGGAAGAGATGCAGAGAGAGAAAAATACACAGACTGAGAGAAAAAGAGAGAGTGTGAGTGAGTGAGTAGCGGGACATAGATGACGAGGGACAGAGCGAATGGGAAAGGGTCAGAGGGAAATCAACACATCTCCTTTATTCCTGCATCCCTTTTGAATGCTTTTTTGACAGCTTTCGTTTGACCCTTCCCACCACTGCCAACACACACACACACACACACAACATAATATGATATTCCTATTGTGTCAAATGAAGACAACTATCTGTGCCTCTAAAACAGATCATTATGACCAGCTCATTAGTGAGCACTACTTACACTACTTACGTACAGTACTCTTCAGTCATAAATCTGCTTTCTACAGAGAAACACACTTATTATAATCCTGGACCACATGGTTGGAATGGGGAGCCTGGCACATGCAATATGACAGCTCCTGTGTTTTGATATGTATATTTCCTGGGCTTATTTCTTGTAATTGCATGCTTATTAGTTTTAATGGGTTTTAGAGAAATGTCTATAGCTATGGCACTGCTGACTTTGAAATTAGGCTTGCCTCTGTGTCTGATCCATGAGGAATGGATGGTAGCCTATAATGTAGGCTGGCTTAAATGTGTGTATCAGATGGTAAAATTGTAGTCTATATAATGTTTATTGTAGGATCCATCTGTACATCTTTATCTACATGTTACATACAGCCAAAAGCCTGTCATGAAATATGCGCATACAGTATGTCTCTCTCTTTAATACATTTTTTTATGAGATGGAAATTCAGTCCAAATGCCAATGGAATGATGCCAGTTCTATCTATA
>QNTS01001068.1:642745-667577 GCA_003317085.1 Hucho hucho | reverse complement strand
GGGGGTGTGAGTGGTGGTGGCAGCAGTGAGGGGGTGTGTCGACATCGGAAACGAGGGGGTGGGCAGCAGGACGAGGTGATGAAGAGAGCTGACGAGGATGGGGTGTGTGTGGTGGGGAGGCGGGGGGAGGTAAAGATGGGGGTGGGCTCTGAGGTGATGGAGTCTGTATAGGTATCATATTGATATCTGCCAAAGCTAATGTAATACATTTACGTTTTCCCCGGCCCTGAGAAGGAGAGTGCTGCCTTTTAAGTGGCGCAGGCTGTCATCTGTGTGCATGTGTGAGCGGGGAAGAGAGTGTGAATGTCACTTTGAACTGCATTCCGCCGCATCGTACCGCTCCCCCTAATGAGAGAAAGGGGCTGCCTCCATGCCAGCCCAGGGGCCAAGGAGGAGACGCCACCCTTCGGGCACCCAACCCCCCCCACCCTCCTCCCAATCCCTCATTGGGCCTGACAGCCTCAGATAAATCAACCACTCCACACTCCTCTGCCCCTCCACCTCTCCATCCTGCCATCCCTCCTTCCACCACCTGCAGTGGGAGGAGAGCGCTAATTTTCCACAGGGAGAGGGAGAAAAGGAGGGAGGGTAGGAGGAGAGTAGAGGAGGAAGGGGGTTGTGCACACTGGGTCGCAGAATTCCTCCAAACTGTTCTGAAGTCAAAGTTCTCTGGGAGACTGCAAGGATCTGGAACATTCCATAGCCTCAAGTCCAGTTCAGCGTGCTTTGAGTGTTGCTCAATTATGGGTTGTTTTCTTTGTTTGTTTGCCCTGCATGCATTCTGGTATCACCGTTGTGAGATGAAATCCCTCTTCTGGATGTTTTCGTTGTGCATAGGACAAGAGGTCTAGGGGTCACTGTGCTGACGATGTTGATGCTAACGCTGTTAGCTATCTAGTGCAGAAGAATCGTTCAGACTGTGTTCCGTCCGGCTGACTGGCCTGCTGGGTAATTACACTGTCGGCTGGGTTGAGAGGTATCACTCAGTGTGTGAGGGGCACGGGCAGGGGCACGGGAGGGGCAGGTTCACGGGCAGAACACCCAGGTGTGCACTGTAATACCCCCACCCTGCCTCCCTCCTCTGTACAATGGCTTAAACATCTCTGCCCTGCAGGCCAATCCCAAGATGCAATAGTCCGTCCTCTGCGTGTAAGTGTGTTTCCACACAATATTGCATGCACTTGAAGTCCCATGGTAATTGGTGTTGCATGTAATCCGATTACAAAAAAACAGTAACTCTAATCAGTTACGTTACCAGCTAAAATATTGTAATCAGATTACAGAGACATTACTTTTGAAAAACCTGATGATTACTTCTTGGATTACTTTTACATTCAGAAAGGATGTTTGCAAAAAAATACATTATGAGACCTTTATATTTTTTCAATTTAGCATTGAAAAAAGGCGCAAGTTTAAGTTTGTTCCACCTGAGGGAGTTTGACCACCACTCAGAGACCACTGTGATGACACACCAAATGTGTTTGATGGATCCTTTTCATCTTATTCGGATGCCTCTTAAGGGGGAGGTAATCTAAAAGTAACTGAAAGTAATCAGATTACGTTGCTGAGTTTGGGTAATCCATAAATTACATTACTGAATACAATTTTGGACAGGTAGCTAGTAATTGTAAAATATTACACTTAGAAAGTAACCAACCCAACCCTGTTCATTAGTTATTCCTACCTGCAAGATAGATAGGATCCCTAAACGTCAATGTCCTTAATAAACCTGATGCTTGTGTGTTGTCAGACAAGTAAGATACTGCGGGGGACGTACTTATGATTTTTTATTTATTTAATGGCCATCTAATCATAATAGCTTCTTGGCTTAGATGAAAGTGGAATGTATTTCAACCTGATCAACATACTTTTTTTAAATTGTTTTGTTTTCAAAGGAGCATTTTTTTGGGGAAAAGCTGTTATTTTAGAAAAACATAAGACAGCAGACACAGGCGTATACTAGAGGAGCTAGACACCAAATTGAGTTTAGGGATTGTAAGCAAATGTAGAGGAGCAGTGGGTTTGTTTGACGGCTGGTACCGAGGGATGGAGATGGAATCTGCTAGGTGGCCCTGGCATTGTGAAGAGGCTACAGATGAAAGAAGAGCAGAGGAGTGTAAACTCCAGACAGATGGTAGAAGTACAGTAAAAGGGGGATGAGGTAGGGATGACAGGAGCGAGAGAAAACAAGAAGAAAGAAGAAAAAAAACAGGGGAGAAAATCCAGGAATGTGACCTGCCGGAGTACATTTTTTTTGCGTTGTTGTTTTCATTATCTGGCTTCTGTCATTTCATAAGCTTTGTATCTTTGAAATGAAGGAGCGAAAATAAAAGCAATAGAGGAAAAAGCAGAGGAAAAAAACCTGTGAAATTAATCTTTTGTGCCTGGCCTGATGGAGGTGCGACATGCTCAGACAAAATCCGGACCAGGAGAAGCTGCTGTGATTGATGAATAAAGTAAAGGTGTCAGAAGTGTATTATGTAAATTAGCGGAGGCAGAGACCATTTCGGGAGCGAAAGAGAAAGGGGACGGCCGCGTGTGCGTGTCACAGGGGGCGATCGTCCCCCAAGCGCCGGCACCGTGACATCTTTCATCTCGGCAGACAACCTCGGCTCGGCCGGCAATCTCGGCTGTCGGTACGGCTCTATGACACTATACTATGAGCCGGAGAGAGAGAGAAAGAGAGGGAGGGGGATAGAGAGAAAGGAGATGGAGAGAGGAGCAGGGTTTTGAATGAATACAGTCATGCTGATTGACCAGTGCATAGTATAGAGTTACAGCCAGCACACTGTTCACTTTCACACAGGGGAATACTGCTAGTTCACTTGTTGGAGTCATAAAAACAATTGTAAAAAAAACTCACTGTCTTATTCCCACTGACAAAACATTATACAGGCCTAGGATTGGAGATTGAGATGGTGTGTATTGTGGCAGTGTATGTCTTATGGTTCAGTTACCTGTGTAGTGTGTGTTGTGTTAGTGTATCTGGATGTTATGGCGTGTGACATTATAAGGGTTATCGTCTATTCACATTAGTGTTCGGTAGTGTGGGTTCCCTCTTCAACTCTTCAGCGCCACATTTTTTTCCAACAACACTCACACATTACACCATAAGCCAGTGTCGGGCCTGTAAACTCACAGCATCATTAAAGATGCGCTATGAAGAAATCGCTCCGCCATTTCCTGGTTGCTAAAATTCTAATAGTTTGCCTAATTTCAGTTTATGTGACAAAACAAGCAAGTATAGTGTAGAGAATAATTGTACCATATAAACGCTATAAAATATATTTTCCATAATCAAAAAAAAAAGACGTAAAAGACGCAAAAATGAAACTTAGGAATGGGACCCATAGAAATAGCTCACATAGAACAGATCTACCACTTCTTAGACTTGCTTTCAATGAGAATGACGTATCTATAACACACATTTCTATGTGAATGGTCAGGTCGCCCAAAAAGTTACATATTGTAGCTTTAAGCTTCACACAAACACATGCACGCACACACGCACGCGCGCACACACACACACACATACACACATACACACACACACACACACACACACAGCTGGCGGAGATAGCCATGGTTCACCCACCCCAGCACCTCACCAGCAGCTTTCCACTTCAGTCAAACACTCACAGCGACATCGCTTTTAATAGGATGACAAAAACAATCGATCACGTATGCACCAACACAGAACAATATAAAGAGGTTAAGGGAAATTGATGACATCGTCTGCTTTAATTCGGCACCGAACTGCGGTCCTGGGTGATTGAAATAGACAAAGATGTATAGGGTTACCTTGTTGAGGAGGATGCGTTAATTGCTAGCACTTGTCGTTTCTCCTCAGCTTTGTCTCAGTCACAGAGGCTAACTAGCCAGCTCTTCCCTATTCAGTTTGTTTGTTCAGCGGACAGGCTGCTGAAGAAGCTATTTTCATCAAGCAGCTCGTTATTAACGGGTTCATAAGTAAGCCGGCCCTGCTATTTCTCCGTGTTAGTGTTTATTATGAGTCCACAAAGAGCTAGCCTGTCTCTAATGAATGAAAGAGCTCTGTGTAATTGAGCCTTATTAGGCCCCAATAGAGTACCGGTGGCAGAGATATTAGAGAGAGAGAGAGAGGAAGAGATAGAGAGGGAGGGAGGAGGAGAAGAGAGAGAAAGAAAGAGAGAGAGAGACAGACAGAGAGAGGCAGAAAGATATAGAGGTACAGTATAGAGGGATAAAAGAGAAAGAGAGGGAGGGAGAGAGAGTGGGTGCACGTAAAATAGTACAGTGAGATTGGGAATAAAGGGTAAAGAGAGAGGGACATAGAGAGAAAGAGAGGGGGAGAGAGGCTGGCATTGTCAAACTCGTTCCGCTTCTGTGCCTCTGTTTATTAATTTCGTCACTGAGGCACATGGCAGAGTAATTTCAGATCCCTTCCACTACAGTGGTTTACATATTTACACTGTAAGTATGAATGACAGTTAAAACTGTGCTGATGCCATATCATACAGACTCGTAAACATTGGTGAGCACTTCAGCTGGCGTCATCTTAAAGGGCGGCTGGTAAGCTAGCGGTTAGAGCGTTGGGCAAGTAACCAAAAAGTCGCTGATTCGAATTCCCGGAGCCGACAAGGTGAAAATCAGTCGATGTGCCCTTGAGCAAAGCACTCCAGGGGCGCTGTCCTACTACGGCTGACCCTGTAAAACAACACATTTCACTGCACCTATCTGCCAATAAAACAGCAAAATAAAGGCACTCTGTCCAGGAAATCAAAACTAGGTCTTTGAGGTGAGTAGCCACAAACTGCGGACTGTTGTCAGTCACAATGGGTACCAGATTTCCAAGACAAGTAATATACAGTATGACATTATTCCAGCACCACAAGCAAAGCATGTTTAAATATATATTTTAGTTGAATTTAACTATGGCTCCATCCTATAGTTTAGATTCATGAAATCAATCAACAAGAAATTCATGGTCCTATCCTTTTATGCCCTCTAAAGATGTAGGATCTTAATTTGATCCCCATGTTGCAGGAGAACTTTCCTGCAATGCAAGAAATGTAAAACTTGTAGTGTATTTGATGTTTAAAAAGGCTTCTGAAGTTTGTAATTTCAGACTTGATTTCCCCTTATGAAAAAAGCATCAACCCTTACAAAAATGTTCATTAATTATAATCCACATAATAATTCACATTTCCTGTTGCTGCAGGATTATTCTCCTGCTGTAGCAAACTGGCTCAAAATATGATCCTATCTGTATGTCCACCTTACGCTTCTCTATAACCTTCTATGTCTCTCCACTATGACAACCAGAGGTCGTTGCTATCATCAAGCTCCTTGCCCCCCCCCCTCTGTGTTTCTCTCTCTTCAGGGTGTTCCAAATGGCTGAGGTAGTCAAATTCACCCACCTGGCTATTTTTCAAGTGAGACATCTCTTTATTCAGCCTAGAAAAAGCCTCAAACACACACCCTCCTCGCTTCTCCTCACTCCCATCTCCCTCTTTCCCACACCTCATTCCATCTTTCAACCCTCCCCTCCCATCTCTCCCTCTCTTGCTCTCTCATTTCTGGCCCGTTTTCCTCTTCTACATACATGCAGAACTGTTGTAGTGTGTTATCCCATATCTCTCTCAGGCAAACGTATGTGGGCCCTCTCTCCCTTTCATGTCCCTGTGTACTCACATTACTGCCCAGAGACAATACCAGCCATGAATTAGTAAATTTACATATACACATAGGTACATATGTCACGTGCCTATCGTGTATAAGGCACTCATTGTGTGTGTGTGTGGGTGTGCGTGTGTGAAGTGATGCTCCAGTGGGATCATCATTAGACAGGTTCTAGACTAATGACACAGGAAACGGACTCATACAGAGAACTTCTCTAAAGTCCTATGTCTCTCTCTTACACACACATAGGAATACACACGAACACGCACACACGGACACACACCCACAGACGCGCACACAAATATTCACAGGCGTGCATACAGGCACACACACACACACACACGCACACGAAGACTTACGATTCATATTTCCTGGCAGAGCAATGGAGGAGGTAGTGGATTATATCTTTCTGCTACAATGCCCTGAAACCAAATTATTCACCAATTTTGCTGATCATTAATCTGATTGATTAGATTCCATCCCATCACCGAGGCAAACCTTTTTTTCCCACATCAACATTACACCCACATTACCCAGCAAATGTAGATGTGGATATTGGTGCTTTTATATGATGGACTGTTTTTCTGTGTGTATTTTCCACTTTGCTTTCAACTCGTGAACTGAGTGGTATCAAAAAAAACAACAACAGCAAACAAAACAGATGTTTGCCCAAATGCATACGGAATTAGTCTATTCTCATGCCTCTAAAGACCTGATGAATTAGCTCAGTGGCTGATTCCTCTAGCGCTGTTGACTTTCCAGGGCACAGCCAGAGAGGAGTGAGCTGTTTAAAACACTCTACTCTCTCTCAGTTCCGTAATGGTGGGGATTAACTTGGCCTGAACTGTGGCTGGTTTAACCACAAGCGGCCATTTTGGATTCCGATGTTTGTTTTTGTTTTAACCCTCTTAGCGACGGGGTCTCGGCCCCAAGCGAACCACTCGTGGCGCCCCTCAATTGGAGCTGTAGTTACACAACAGATGAAAACACCCTAAAACTCTGTTTATGGAACAGGTGCGGTAATAGTCATATGCAAATAATTTTTGCTACTTCCAAATGTTACTTTTTTAAGATAGAGGCTTACTGATATTGAGCACATCAAACTGCACAACCAAGAGCAGCTGTCTTTATTGAGTCAATGATTTTATGATTACAGTATCTCCATGTATGAATCTTTAGGGATGTGTGGTGAAGATGACTCCGTTCATGGACTTACTAGACCCTGGGCTGTGTTAAGTACACAAGGCCTAAACAACCTAACATCAAAGCTTAGGACTGCAAAGGTTATAAACACGTATCGTTCTTTGAGGTATAAAGAAGATACAACGGGGATTGTTCTAAAACAGATACAATGCTATGTACTTTAAAGAGCTAAATGATTTGAAGTCACTAACCAGGTTTCCATCCAACCTTTGTATGCGAGTAAAGTACATGTCAGATCTTTTTATTTTATGACAGGCTTCAAGGAAACAGAACATTTATCTGTACTTTCCAAATGTCGACAAAACAAAATAAGCTAGAGAAGGTGGGATCCTTTTGTGTCGATGAAATTAATTATGGGAGAAAAGTCTTTGGAATGCAAATATTGATATAATAACCATCATATCTAAGTAAACTTGGAGTCATGCGATGACATGTTGTGTGGTCCTCCCACTATGACTCGGGAAAGCATGCAGTTTATTAGGCTACAGATGAAATGCGTTATGATGAACTTCACTGGGTGGTGAAAGTGCACGGTGATGAGCTTGATGCTGCTATCCAATAAATACTGAGGGTCTTATTCTGGTGACATGATGATCGATGCGAGGCTGTCTTTTGACAGTTACAAATAATCTCCCTATTTTGTCCATAGTAATCTCATCATGTAGGCTATACGTGTGCGCACGTGCCAATACCAGAGTGGGCACTTTCGATATGTAAGGCAACATATTTTGTGACAAAACCATCATTAGAGTAGAAAATGCGATGGAAACCCATATTACTTGTATTTTTTATTTGGTACGTGGGAATTTAACCGCAAAAGGTATTTTTATATGTACCATGTCATCACGCACAGCCTTTTATCTGCAACCAGTCAATTTGATAGAAACACATCTCTGGTGGGAAAATGTGCATATTGTTTTTATGTGTATTTTAGAATATTTGTCGCCAATTGGATGGAAACCTAGCTACTGACATGTAAATATTGCCATTTTTGTATATTTCCTTTCTACTTATGATAAAAGTTAGACAGCCCTGAAAGAGAGTGAGGGCAAGCCACATGAATGAATCCTTTACACAAGCTTGGTTTTCAAAGTTTAGTAATTAGCAAATAATCAGGACATTGGAAACTACAAACAAACACCAGACCAATCCGGCAATGAGCCCTCTAACTCTTTATTTTCCCTCTCTCTCTTGCTTCGTTCTCCATCTCATTTATCTTTCATTGTTTACTTTTTAATTAATCGCGCCGGTTCATTCTAAACATGTCAGAATAAATAAAAAATGTTATTGCTGTGATATCGGCCGCGATTCTGTTATTAATGCTGTGGAGAATTCAGGCACTGTTTGCAAATAATATCCTCAAATTGAATCATTGTTGCATGAATATATGCAAAATATTCATTTCTGGCGGTGTGAGGGTTGAGTGCTTTTAAATTGGAGAGATCATTCATGGCTTCACCTTTTCAGGCGAGATAAAGTTGTGTGCAGTAACATTACAATGAGGGGAGAAGAGGAGAGGAGAGAAGAAGAGAAGAGAGGGATGAAGAGGGGAGAAGAGAGGAAATGAACGAGAGTGGAAAGGGGGTATCACTGTGTTTCTGTGTAAGTTAATCACATCTGTGTTTGTGCATGTTCTCATATCCCAGGTTCCCATTGAGCTGCTAGCAGCAAGACATGTTAACTTTGCTCTCTGGACTTTGTTCAATGCACCTGACACTGAGAAGCAACATCAAGAAATAAACCAGGCCACTTAACCCCCTGTTTAACCACTGTGTGATAATGTGTTTGTATGGTAAAGCAGATGACATCCACTTTACAGGGATACCTTCTTTTTAATTTGCTTATTTGGCTCATGTGCTCTAGTATGAAATGTGTGGCCGCATATTTGTGGTCAAGGATTATATGTGAATATATCAACCAAGTGTGTCAAATGACTAAACAGACTAATGCCAGCAGAGACCATGCTATTTGTTTGAATCACTCCTAACAATTTTTATGTGACCCAGTTCAGTAGGCTGCTACCAGAACAGAACATTTTCAGATTACTGTCCTACCTAACCTACTCCTGCCTCCCTGTCATTCAACTATATTGGAGAATGGGTGTAGTTTGTTCTCTTATTGTTTGGGCTTGTTTCCAGCCAACCTTTTCTCCTCTACCCAAACTCCTGGTGAAGAAGCCATTTTTTAAGCGGCAGGAGTACAGTCATCCATCACATACCACGCCCAGGTGATTTGCATGTTAAGAGGTGACTCCCCCTCCCTCGCCTGTTATTGCAAAGTTCTCCATCCTGTCGCAGAGGGAAACTAATATCCAAGGCAAATCTTTTTTTCTTATATTCATGCAACCACGATTAAGTATAATCACTGCATAATGGCTAGTAGAATCAAATTCCTGGGACATGAATTTCAATGCAATATGCCCAATATTTTATGTTAATAGAATAAACATGTAAAGTTGATATGATGGTCTTATTTTTATGTAAAAGGTATGCTGAAGAGTAGTGTGGCACACTCACACACGTGTCCGAGCCCCCGCCAAGGGATAGGCTGTTGCTAAGAGACCAGGGAAGGAAACGGACCATTGCCAATGATGAATTAACTGAGGAAGGTGGTTGACAGTAATCTTTGTCACTAGACGCACTGGCTGTCTAAATCCTGTCATTTTATGCATCTCATGCAAAACAGATGTACCCAGATACTAGGAGGGGAAAAAATAGTCAAATTCACCGGGAGAGGAGAAAAAAAATCATTATACATGGCTAGGGGTTGGAAGGCTGTCACAAAGAATTTCATTATTTTTCATCCCATAACAAGAAGGTGGATTGGAGCGTATTGTAATTTTCTTTGTGACTCTAAATAATTTGGGAAGTTTGTGGAGGGGAAGTTTGCTTCCCTCCATTGCGTGCTCATTATGATGGGATCAGGGCAGATGTGCTCAATCACCTCCAGAGAATGATATGCTTACACACAGAGATGGCCTGACACTGCACTCCTCCATTCCTTCTATCCCCCTCTCCCCTTCACCTCTCCTCCTCTCTTTTCAATCTCTCTTTCTCCACTCCAACTTTCCTTCCCTCTTCCTCTTGTCCATTTTTCATCTCATCCAACTCCCTTTCCCTGCTGTTCTCCCTCACTCATCATACTGTCTTTCAAATCTCCCTATCATCCATCCATCCATCCAGTAGAACGGCCCGAACAGTCCATGTAGCAGCCCATGTCTGCAGATGACTTACTAAGTGTTGCGGTGGTTGTTTTATTGGTTATCCTGTGAAAAGATATGACTGCTCATCCTGTTCTTCAATCACAATAGCCACGCATCTAAGCGAAAATAATGTATATTTAATAATTAACTCCTGATAATAATACCTAATTACTGAATAAAACAAGTATATATTTACTCTATCTTTCACCATGTTGTAGTTGTGTAATAAAGTATTCCATTCAGCATGTCGTAGTTGGAATATGCATTAATTACACCCTCTCTCTCTCTCTCTCTCTCTCTCTCTCTCTCTCTCTCTCTCCCCCTTTCTCTTTATAATATTATAATCAAGACAATGTCCAGTATGTTGCTTTTATTCAGTAATCATATTTTTTCCTTAAAATGAACATAAACCTAATGTGTTATTCTGGGAGAGAAAACTAAATACATATATTAGATGAAGACACCGTTGATGCAAGTGAAGAATATTTTATCACTTCCTACCTGGAGGTAAAAACCCTCTGCCTCTCTCGGCACCTTGAGTAAGCATTCTCTGTGAAAGTAGACTAGAGAGGGATAGAGAGAGAGAGAGAGTGGAGAAAGAGAGAGGGGAAAGAGAGAGAGAGAGAGAGAGAGAGAAAGAGAGAGAGAGAGAGAGAGAGAGAGAGAGAGAGAGAGAGAGAGAGATGTACTGTACGTGTACTCCATGGAGTCCCCTCTCTGCAGTCTAGGTCTCTGATTTTCATTCATTGTAAAGATTGATGAGATCCCGGCCGGACTGAGTGTAGACCGCAGGATTTTGGGGGGTATTATTCAAAACAGGACTTATTTTTGGAGGCCATTATGCATGCACACCTGATCAGCATGTCACCAGGCCTTCCCGCACCGCATGATGGAACTGCCCAATTTACCTCTTTTCACCTGCCTTGCATAAAGGCGGCTCACACGGCATACACACACAGGCTTTCTCTCTCTATTTCCCTCTTCCGAACTTGCACACACATGCACGGACACACACACACAGGTCTCCTATGCAGTGGCCTTTCCGTGTCAGTTATTACAGAGACACACTGGAACGCACACATACACACACACACACACACACAGTAAAAGAACTTGGCAGACTTACGTACGTGGGGAATTGGGCCAGCGGAACAATAAGATTTAACAAAGAGGAAGTGATGCGTTTGTCCCTCTCATGCTCCTGTGGACGTCCAGGAGTCTCTCCTTGTCCAGCTCCGGGGTCGTTAACCTGGAACGGAGGTGTGTGTATGTGCGGCAGTGTAGTGTCGTGGTGTGTGTCCCCTCAGCCGTAACAAATGTGACATGGCCACAGAGGAATAGTGGCGAGCAGGACTCCAGCGCAGGACTCCAGAGCAGGACAGGATGTTTCAGTGTGTGTAATATCACCTACAGCTCTTACCTCAGCCCTTGTAAAGAGGAGAGAGGCTTTTATTTAAAGAGGCTGACAAAGTGCTCTTTTAATAGCGTCACTGACGTACATACAGGACTTATTGAAACAGTGGGTTGTAAATCCGGTATATTTTTCTGTATGATTTATTATAACAAGGATATGCCAGTTGACGTAAGCAGGACCATAATTGGTGATGGACATGTCTTTGTGTTTGTATGCGTTATAGGACCTATGACTATATATTAAGAATTAAACATATTTAATTTTGTTGACAAACTCCATCATAATATTCACAAGTAGTTTCTAGACTGGAGACCTTCAGATGAAGCGCTGCTGTAGCATCTTATGCAAGACCTCCCTAACCACTGTGTGATGTATGGAACCAGAGCAGGGGCCGCGCTATCTGCCCTGATGTTGGCAAACTTTCCGGGCTAGCCTAGCGACTCATAGCTATTTATACCACTGAACTATGTGTAGATGTATATGTGGGCACAACAGGCCTGCAGGTTTGAAGGAGAGCTAGGGAAGTTTTCTGCGATATGAGAAGGATGGTATTTGGATGGCTTCGCTGGTCAATGTTGCGTTTAGGTCTCGAGGCTTGGGGCAATGTGAGAGGAGAGAAGAAAGAGATAAGAGAATGATAGTGGAGAGATAGAGGAAATAGATTATACATAAAAGAGAGATGGACGGAGAGGGAGAGAGAGGACAGTGAGAAAGGAGAGCAGAAATGGAGAGGGAAGAGAAAGAGAGAGCGAGGAAAGGAGAGAGNNNCACACACACACACACACACACACACACACACACACACACACACACACACACACACACACACACACACACACACACACACACACACACACACACACACACATTCACACTCTCATGCTTCTCTGTCTCTCTCACACACAAACACATTAAAATGCTCCCCTCTAGCTTGACATCTCTTTTCCCCGGTCCCCATTCAGCTCAGGCCAGGTGTATGTATGTGAGTGTGTGTGTTGCTCTGACTCAGTGGACACACTGCTGGCTGCCCAACCCATTGCCCGACCACATTAATCACAGCTCTCACCACAGAACCAGCTCTTTATCCCACCATCCCTTCTCAAAGAGGAACACACTGAGTGACTATAACTCCTGACCTCTTAGAACCAACCCTAGTGTCACCTCCATTCTCATACCCAGCCCAGGCCATGTCCCTTACCCCCCATCTTCCACCCCCACCTTAGCTGGACTGATCCTACCATCATGAGTGACTCTAGTTTTCATTGCCTGCCCATGTAGGCCATGTTACCCTTTATTCCACCGTGTAGGCCATGTTACCCTTTATTCCACCGTGTAGGCCATGTTACCCTTTATTCCACGGTGTAGGCCATGTTACCCTTTATTCCACCGTGTAGGCCATGTTACCCTTTATTCCACCATGTAGGCCATGTTAGCCTTTATTCCACCATGTAGGCCATGTTAGCCTTTATTCCACCATGTAGGCCATGTTAGCCTTTATTCCACCATGTAGGCCATGTTAGCCTTTATTCCACCATGTAGGCCATGTTACCCTTTATTCCACCGTGTAGGCCATGTTACCCTTTATTCCACCATGTAGGCCATGTTAGCCTTTATTTCTCCATGTAGGCCATGTTACCCTTTATTCCACCATGTAGGCCATGTTAGCCTTTATTTCTCCATGTAGGCCATGTTACCCTTTATTCTACCATTAAAGACATATTGACCCCTTCTCCAACCAGGCAGGCTCTAGAGTGAATCAGTAAGGGAGGGAGAAAAGGAGGTAGGAAAGGAGGAAGGAAGGATATAAAGGTGCCGTTGTCAGGTATTGAGAACATGGGCCCTGTGTGAAGCCGTGCCGCCATGCAGCTTCAGGTGTCGTATAGAGAGTGTCTTGTCGGATGTCACCTCACCGCGTGGTAATTGGTGGCAGTTTGAGGTGTAAACAGGGTGACGGCGTGGCTATAATCACTCCCTGTTTGTGTGAACGGAGTGAGAGAATGAGGGATGAGGTGGAGGGGGATGAAGGGCATGGGGGAGGAAGAGGGAGGTGAGGGGGATGTGTGACAGGGTGTGAGACCTAACCCTCACTTCTTCTCGGCTCCTCTTGAATTAGAGACATCGCCGGGAGAGAGGTGACACACTCTCACTTCGTGGTGCAGAGGAGCTGAGATGCGCACGTGCACGCACAGGCACACACACACACACAAACACACACACAGAAGTACACACACACAAAGTCTGACACCCATCTTCACATCTCAGGAGCAGAAACCCGGGGAGTCCCAATTAGAGGAGTGGAAGGAAATGGGAAACTGTTACATATCCACTTAAGAGTGGCCAGACACACACACACTCTGCGTGCATGTGTGTGTTTATTCTTGTGTGCATGTGTCCAGTTATTTATTTGTGTGTTGCAACAAGGCTGTGTGTGTGTCTGTCACCCAGAGCGCTGGGCCTTGGCCCTGAATTAGTGACACACCACATTACCCTCCTGCCTGTCTCTCCCCCCTCAGCCCACCAGCCCAGTGCCCACAAGTGCCAACAACGGGAAACTGTGACTTTACACAACGTGACAGCCCACAGTAGCCCCCTCTGCTTCCTCCTTCCTCTCCCTCTAACTGTCACACTCCTTCCTTCCCCAGTCTGTGTAGGGCTCGCAGTGTAGGCCTTGCTGTAAAGCCAGGGCGCGGGGTGCAGAGGTTGGGATGCATGGGTGGTGTGGTGGGGGGTAGTTAGCTATGTTTATGCCGTCACTGCTACTGTCACTTAGAGGAATTACACATATCCATACCCATACACACACACACGGAGGAGGAGGTGCGAGGTGGACACGAGCTGTGTTGCAATAAGGAAGAGTCATGTCACACAGGGCTTATCTTAACACACCTACATTCATAGCTTTTAGTTAAAAAAAACGTTTCTTCCACCTCCATTGCTTTTACTTCTCTCATTTGCGTCTTCTCATCCTTTTCTTTAGTCTCCCATCTCTTTTCTCTTTCTCTTCCATTTCTCTCCCTCACCCTTATTTATCTTTGGGTTCTCGTGTCAGACACAGTCCATCCCCTCCATGTTGTGAACATCCCAGCCACACACAGATGGACTATTTCTGTTCCGGAGGAGCAAAGCCTAGGAAAACACAGAGTCATGTTAGCATCACAGAAAACATTTCGCCCTCATGCCTCTCCCTGAATTATTCAGGAAACCAACCCTGCATGCGTCAAAGTTTTCTGTAACCTTGTGTTCCAAGGTCCACTTTTATTGTCTTATTCTATTCCTTTTTCCCCTTTCATGTTAGATGGCTAGGCTAGAATGGACACGTGGTAATGTCATCAGAACTGACGACCTGATGACGTGTTTGTTTTTAGGGTCAAGGTTAGGGACAAGGCTCGGGAAAGAATTTAGTTGAGTGAACTGAATTAAAATCTACATTGTGATTAGAAAGGGTTATACTTCCTGTCTGCCATGGCCAAAGGACCTCTCACTGATTCATGTTCCCTCCACAGTCTTAGTGATGTCACTCAACAGGAATAGATGTGAGTACTCACAGATGGTACATTCTTAGAGGTTGTTTGTCCTCTGTCTCACCTGAAACTCAATGTTCTTCTATGTGTTTCATTGGGACCGTTGTATCTGTGTGAATCTGTGGTGTGTGTCTGGCTAGTGAGTGAGGGATGAGAGGAGAGAGATGGGGAGAGGTCTGTTTGGGGCTGGGTCTATAATAAGTTGTCCCTGACACCCAGCGGCCTAATCATCCTCTATGATCCAGCCTCTGATGCAACGACATAACCCAAAGTCCGAGTCGATAAATCCAGCCCTCTCTCTTCTCCTCCCTCTATCCCTCTTTTCTTCTCCTGCGGCTTGTGTCGGGAGGGTTCTGAGAAGAGATACAAACACTAGTAGTCTATCATGGCAAGGTCGAACTGTGTCCAAAACTCTGCAAATCTGTGAGAAAGAGAGAGCGAGAGAGAGAGCGAGAGAGAGAGCGAGAGAGAGAGTGATTAAGAGAAAGAGACAGAGAGAGAGAGAGACAGAGAGGGGTGGAGTGAGAAAGAGACGCACACATACACAAAGTGGGCATAAGGTGGGAGCTTAAACAACTTCTGTGAGTCTCTCACTCTTTACCTCGTGCTCCAGAATGGATTTAATATTCTGGAGGGGTAGCAGAGCCTATTCTTCTGCGTGACCAATCCCGCCATCAAGTCAAATTTGCATTAGCAAATGGGAAAGCATCGTTGGTCTATTTGTTAATCTGATCTTTGTTTACCCAACACTCTTGTAATCCACTTTTAATTAAATATCCTCCCAAATATGTGCAAGCAGCAGTTTGACTTTGTCTGTTCTCGCAGTGCCAGACGGAGGCAAGAAGACGAAACATGAGATGGCCTAGCGCATCCCTGTGTAGGGATTTTAGTCATGACAGATGCACACTCACATGCACACACACTCACACTCATACACACTGTGTGTGTGTGTGTGTGTGTGTGTGTGTGTGTGTGTGTGTGTGTGTGTGTGTGTGTGTGTGTGTGTGTGTGTGTGTGTGTGTGTGTGTGTGTGTGTGTGTGTGTGTGTGTGTGTGTGTGTGGAACACACACAGCAAAACATACACACACACACAAACAAACTCACCTCATCGCCCAACCCACAGGGCCGGGGCATGGGGAGATAGAGGGTCTGGTTGGGTCACAACTGGAGATCAAGCTCTGCTTATTGTCTGGGGAAATAACTCATTCCACACTCACAATGTAACTGTATATATTAGTTAGACACACACTACGTATTTGTATTTGCCTATGTATATGGTCTTACACAAGCACACACACACACGCACGTACGCACGCACGCACGCACACACACACTCACACACACACACACACACACACTCCACAAAATGGCTGCATAATGTCCTTTATCTATATGCAGTTAATGCCACAGCCACTAATAATGCAGGCAGATACCTGGCAAGCAATTACTTCTCCTGGGATAGTTCTGCAATAAAATGCACAGGTAATAGAAAAGGGCAAAGCACATTGCCAATGAACAGAGTGAGACAACATTGCAGTGGATATAACATCGGCCTGAACGAGACTACAGATAATTCCTCCAACCCTGCCTCTCCCTCCATTGTCATTCATATGCGCTGTATTCTGTTCACATATAAAGAAAGACAGAGACATCGTGTCTGTATGAATGTACCAAAGGTCACATCACAGTGTTCCTGACCTTACGATATCTAAAGAACTCTATTTGGACCAGTCCAAGGCGTAGGATGCAATTCTATACAGTAGCGTTGGCTATGTTACACAAAAGCAACACTGGCGTGCCAAGGTGCAGCGAATGCTCAAGGGCCAACTCGATTAACTTTGTTAGCGAGGCTGATTTCTATGCCATAGTCGGAGGTATTGAATATGGACCCAAGGCGATTGTGTTTAGCATACTGTCTGACGCATTGCTAATATAACAAAACCATGACACAGGGTAAAAAGTGTTCATATTCTTCATTGCAGATTATCTATAGAGTTTGGTTGTGACTATAGCTTCCCCCAAGCTGAGGTTTGGCAGATATGCAGGCTAATTGTTGACATTCTGTATGTAGCATTAACATAGCATTAAGGTATTAGCATGTATTCCTTTCTCCAGGATTTTCTGCTGAACAACAGAAATGGTGGATAAAGTTAAGATATTGGCCGACAACAAGTCACCATGTTTGTCAAGCCATCTGCTGTGGCACATCTTCTGTTCCTCCCTCACAAAAGGACCAGAACCTCCTGCTTCATTTAGCCAAGGTTCTCACAGGAAGGATTTGGAGTTCTGAACAGAACTGAACTGAATTTAATGAGAACACAACTTATGATCTCAAAATAAACGTATCTTATCTATTAAAAAAACATAATACATCATTTACATTTCCAATTTCCTATTTTATAAAGTCTGAACATACAATGGAAAATACTTATGGTGTGATCACAATTCATTCTAAATCCTTGATTGCATACAGTATATACAGTGCATTTGGGAAAGTATTCAGACCCTTTGACTTTTTCCACATTTTGTTACATTACAGCCTTATTCTGAAATGTATTCAATATTTTAACTTATCAATCTACACACAATATCGCATAATGGAAGAAGTTTGGACCCACCAAAACTCTTCCTAGAGTTGGCCGCCCGGCCAAACTGAGCAATCGGGGTGAAGGGCCTTAGTGACCAAGAACCCGATGGTCACTCTGACAGAGCTCCAGAGTTCCTCTGTGGAGATGGGAAAATCTTTCAGAAGGAGAACCATCTCTGCAGCACTCCACTAAGCAGGCCTTTATGGTAGAGTGGCCAGACGGAAGCCACTCCTCAGTAAAAAGCACATGACAGCCCGCTTGGAGTTTTCCAAAAGGCACCTAAAGGACTCTCAGACCATGAGAAGCAAGATTCTCTGGTCTGATGAAACCAAGATTGAACTCTTTGGCTTGAATGCCAACCGTCATGTCTGGAGGAAACCTGGCACCATCCCTACGGTGAAGAATGGTGGTGGCAGCATCATGCTGTAGGGATGTTTTTCAGTGGCAGGGACTGGGAGACTAGTCGGGTCGAGGGAAAGATGAACGGAACAAAGTACAGAGAGATCCTTGATCAAAACCTGCTCCAGAGCGCTCAGGACCTCAGACTGGGGAGAAGGTTACCCTTCCAACGGGACAACAAGCCTAAGCACACTGCCAAGACAACGCAGGAGTGGCTCCACACTCTTCTCAATTTACATCAACAACATCGGTCGGGCAGAAGGAAGCTCTCTCATCCATTTACAGTTGAAGTCAGAAGTTTACAAACACTTTAGCCAAATACATTTAAATTCAGTTTTTCACAATTCCTGACATGTAATCCTAGTAAAAATTCCCTTTTTTAGGTCAGTTAGGATCACCACTTTATTTTAAGAATGTGAAATGTCAGAATAATAGTAGAGAGAAGGATTTCAGCTTTTATTTCTTTCATCACATTCCCAGTGGGTCAGAAGTTTACATACACTCAATTAGTATTTGGTAGCATTGCCTTTAAATTGTTTAACTTGGGTCAAACATTTTGGGTAGTCTTCCACAAGCTTCACACAATAAGTTGGGTGAATTTTGAACCATTCCTCCTGACAGAGCTGGTGTAACTCCGTCAGGTTTGTAGGCCTCCTTGCTCGCACACGCTTTTTCAGTTCTGCCCACAAACTTTCTATAGGACTTTCTATAGGTCAGGGCTTTGTGATGGCCACTCCAATACCTTGACTTTGTTGTCCTTAAGTCATTTTGCCACAACTTTAGAAGTATGCATTGTCCATTTGGAAGACCCATTTGCGACCAAGCTTTAACTTCCTGACTGATGTCTTGAGATGTTGCTTCAATATATCCACATAATTTTCCTTCCTCATCATGCCATCTATTTTGTGAAGTGCACCAGTCCCTCCTGCAGCAAAGCACTCCCACAACATGATGCTGCCACCCCCGTGCTTCACGGTTGGGATGGTTTTCTTCGGCTTGCAAGCCTCCCCCTTTTTCCTCCAAACATAACGATGGTCATTATGGCCAAACAGTTGTATTTTTGTTTCATCAGACCAAAGGATATTTCTCCAAAAAGTAGGATCTTTGTCCCCATGTGCAGTAGCAAAATGGAGTCTGCATTTTTTTATGGCGGTTTTGTGAGCAGTGGCTTCTTCCTTGCTGAGTGGCCTTTCAGGTTATGTCGATATAGGACTCATTTTACTGTGGATATAGATACTTTTGCACCTGTTTCCTCCAGCATCTTCACGAGGTCCTTTGCTGTTGTTCTGGGATTGATTTGCACTTTTTGCACCAAAGTACGTTCATCTCTAGGAGACAGAACGCGTCTCCATCCTGAGTGGTATGACAGCTGCGTGGTCCCATGGTGTTTATACTTGCGTACTATTGTTTGTACAGATGAACGTGGTACTTTCAGGCATTTGGAAATAAATTGCTCCCAAGGATGAACCAGACTCGTGGAGGTCTTCAATTTATTTTCTGAGGTCTTGGCTGATTTCTTTGTATTTTCCCATGATGTCAAGCAAAGAGTTTGAAGGTAGGCCTTGAAATACATCCACAGGTACACCTCCAACTGACTCAACATATGTCAATTAGCCTATCAGAAGCTTCTAAAGTCATGACATCATTTTCTGGAAATTTCCAAGCTGTTTAAAGTCACAGTCAACTTAGTGTATGTAAACTTCTGACCCACTGAAATTGTGATACAGTGAATTATAAGTGAAATAATCTGTCTGTAAACAGAAAAATGACTTGTGTCATGCACAAGGTAGACTTGCCAAAACTATAGTTTGTTAACAAGAAATGTGTGGAGTGGTTGAAAAACGAGTTTTAATGACTCCAAACTAAGTGTATGTAAACTTCCGACTTCAACTGTATATGTAGATGATACAATCTTATACACAGCTAGCCCCTCCCCGGATTTTGTGTTAAACGCTCTACAACAAAGCTTTCATATTGTCCAACAAGCTTTCTTTGCCCGTTACCTTGTTCTGAACACCTCCAAAACAAAGGTAATGTGGTTTGGTAAGAAGAATGCCCCTCTTCCCACCGATATGATTACTACCTCTGAGGGTTTAGAGCTTGAGGTAGTCAACTCATACAAGTACTTGGGAGTATGGCTAGACAGTACACTGTCCTTCTCTCAGCTCATAACAAAGCTGCAGGCTAAGATTAAATCTAGACTTGGTTTCCTCTATCGTAATCGCTCCATTTCACCCAAGCTGCCAAACTAATCCTGATTCAGATGACCATCCAACCCTGCTAGATTACGGAGACGTCATTTATAGATCGGCAGGTAAGGGTGCTCTCGAGCGGCTAGATGTTCTTTACTATTCGGCCATCAGATTTGCCACCAATGCTCCTTATAGGACACATCACTGCACTCCATACTCGTCTGTAAACTGGTCATCTCTGTATACCCGTTGCAAGACCCACTGGTTGATGCTTATTTATAAAACCCTCTTAGGCCTCACTCCCCCCTATCCTAGATACCTACTGCAGTCCTCATCCTCCACATACAACACCTATTCTGCCAGTCACATTATGTTAAAGGTCCCCAAAGCACACACATCCCTGGGTCGCTCCTTTTTTCAGTTCGCTTTCATCTAGCGACTGGAACGAGCTATCTCCATCTCTACATTCAAAGACTCAATCATGGACATTCTTACTGACGGTCGTGGCTGCTTCGCGTGATGTATTGTTGTTGCTACCTTCTTGCCTTTGTGATGTTGTCTGTGCCCAATAATGTTTGTACCATGTTTTACGCTGCTACCATGTTGTGCTGCTGCCATGTTGCGTTGCTACCATGTTGTTGTCATGTGGTGTTGCTACCATGCTGTGTTGTCATGTGTTGCTGCCCTGCTATGTTGTTGTCTTAGGTCTCTCTTTATGTAGTGTTGTGGTGTCTCTCTTGTCGTGATGCGTGTTTTGTCCTATATTTTTTATTTTAATCCCAGCCCCTGTCCCCGCAGGAGGCCTTTTGCCTTTTGGTAGGCCGTCATTGGAAATAAGAATTTGTTCTTAACTGGCTTGCCTAGTTAAATAAAGGTTAATAAAAATACAAATAAAAGTCTCTGAATGTCCTTGAGTGGCCCAGACAGAGCCTGGATTTGAACCCAATCAAACTTCTCTGGAGAGACCTGAAAATAGCTGTGCAGGGATTCTCCCATTTCACCTGACAGAGCTTGACAGGATTTGCTGAAAAGAATGGGAGAAACTTCCCAAATACAGGAGTTCCAAGCTTGTAGCGTCATACCCAAGAAGACTCAAGGCTGTAATCGCTGCCAAAGGTGCTTCAACAAAGTACTGAGTAAAGGGTCTGAATACTTATGTAAATGTGATATTTCAGTTTTTTTGTTATACATTTGCAAACATTTCTAAAAACCTGTTTTTGCTTTGTCATTATTGGGTATTGTGTGTAGATTGATGAGGGATTTAAATATATATATATATATATATATATATATTAGAATATGGCTGTAATGTAACAAAATGTGGAAAAAGTCAAGGGGTCTGAATACTTTCAGAAGGCACTGCAGTGAGAGTAAGTTCATTAACATTGGTTCACAGACCACCTTCATTTATCAATACAATATAGCATACAATAACTTGTGAATATTCATAAATATTTAACTTTTTTTTATAACGTAGTTCTCATAAAAGCTGTTCTAATACACCTCTTCTCACAGTCCCCATCTTTCCAATGAGAGTTTTAAGAAGTGATTTAATAGAGGTGTAAGAATGGACTGGCTCATTATCTGTCCATTAGCTGGGCCTGTGAGCTCCACTGGCTTCGTATTGCTTTCTATTGGGTTAGTGCTGAGGTACACACACAGCCAATATGGCTAATTTAGTCACCTCTACTCCCAGACAATGGAGGAAGAAAACCACTAGCCTCCTAAGGCTAGCTTTACCAATGTTTGCACATGTTCTCTTCAGAAGGGAGAAAACAACATACTGCATATCATGGAACTGCATACATTTACACTAAAGAACAGTCATTTCTTAGTATTTCCTTTACATTTTATTTACCATTTGTTTTATACCCTCTAGAAAATATCAAGAGCAGTAGCTTTGCAAATCTGAAGCTAGATGCTAGCTGCTTTTGCCTCTGTTTTGTCTTTACAAGTGAGGTGCTACATAGACCCAGATACATCCTCAAGCCATCAGGAATATAGGCTTGTATCCTAAACCAAGCCCTATGGATTTTGACACAGTTCTATCGGCCCTAATTGAATCATAAATAGATGTATATCATCCATTAATAAATAAAGACACATTTCTTATGAATGAAATGGAAAACGCTGTATGGTAAGACATCAATCATTTACCATAAACCGCCGTATTAGAACGTTGCTGATACAGTGCGCTAAAATTAGAAGTTAAATCGAGAGCAGAGCGCATTAGTGTACGTTTTTATGTAAGCAATTATGAAACCCTTCAATGTTAATTTATGTGTGATCTGTGAACAGAGAAATGGATAGAAAGGGGGAGGAAGAGTGAAAGGGATAGAAAGGGGGAGGCAGAGAGAAAGGGATAGAAAGGGGGAGGCAGAGAGAAAGGGATAGAAAGGGGGAGGAAGAGAGAAAGGGATAGAAAGTGGGAGGCAGAGAGAAAAGGATAAAAAGGGGGTGGCAGAGTGAAAGAGAACATAGGGTGATGCAGAGAGAAAGGGAGTGGGAGATACAGGAAGAGGCAAAGAGGGATAGGAAGTGAGAAAAAGGAGAATGAGATAGAGGTAGTCAGAGAAAGAGGTGAAGAGCGATGGAGGGAGAGATGGTGAGAAGATGGTGTGAACATGCATATTAATGAGGTTCTATGAATCAGACTGATTACTGCAACAATTAGGAGACTGTCGTCATCTACCATGGGGTAGAACGAGGGAAAGAGAGGGATGAGTACAGGAAAGTATGGTATATGTATTTTCTCAACACCTTTGTTTTGTTTCTCATTATAAAACATTTAAGGTGTTTTGTCTCTAGGATTGACATTTTAAAATGTAATGACAAGTGATTTTTAAAGAAGACTATTATGAAATATGACCATTTTGAAGATCCTAGAAAGCAGAGAAAGAGAATAGACATAGGAGAAGATCAAGGCCAAACCAGAGGTCTGTCTTTATGTCATGGACAGGAAGTATCCCTCTGCTCCACTGTCCGGTGTGTGTGTGATGTGCAGATGTTCCAGATCTGGTCTGTGGTCATGGCCTATACAGAGAGTCAGCTGCAGTGTGTGCATGTTTGTGTGTCAGAAACAGGTATTAGATCCAAGGCCACCACACAGACAAGGTTTTAGGAAGTTCAAGTTTTGTTTACTTAAAAACCATTCACTCGCACACACAAACTCAGTCCAAGAGAATAATGTTCATGCTGCTGGAGGGTTAAAATGGTCGCCTCAACCACTCATCGTTGGGTGGTCCAGCCATTGATTGGGTCGTTTGCCAGTCGTTCCTTGTCATCAGTTGTCACAGCCAGTCCTTGGCTGTTGTTGTAGCGGTAGTTGTAGTTGTAGCTGTAGTTGTAGTTGTAGTGAAAGTTGTAGCTGTAGCGGTAGTTGTAGCGGTAGTGGTAGTGGTAGCGTTAGTGGTAGTTGTAGTGGTAGCGTTAGTGGCAGTGGTAGTTGTAGCTGTAGCGGTAGCAGTAGTTGTAGTGGCAGTGGTATTTGTAGCGCTAGTGGTAGTGGTAGCGTTACTGCTAGTGGTAGTTGTAGCTGTAGTTGTAGTGGTAGTTGTAGCTGTAGCGGTAGTTGTAGCAGTAGTGGTAGTGGTAGCGTTAGTGGAAGTTGTAGTGGTAGCGTTAGTGGTAGTGGTAGCGGTAGTGGTAGTGGTAGTGGTAGTTGTAGCTGTAGCGGTAGCGGTAGTTGTAGCGATAGCGGTAGTTGTAGTTGTAGCGGTAGCGATAGTGGTAGTTGTAGAGGTAGCTGTGGTTGTAGTTGTAGCGATAGTGGTAGTTGTAGTGGTAGTGGTAGTGGTAGTTGTAGTGGTAGTGGTAGTGGTAGTTGTAGCTGTGGTTGTAGTTGTAGCGGTAGCTGTGGTTGTAGTTGTAGTTGTAGCGATAGTGGTAGTTGTAGTGGTAGTGGTAGCTGTGGTTGTATTTGTAGTGGCAGTGGTAGTTGTAGTTGTAGCTGTAGCGGTAGCAGTAGTTGTAGTGGTAGTGGTATTTGTAGCGCTAGTGGTAGCGGTAGCGTTACTGCTAGTGGTAGTTGTAGCTGTAGTTGTAGTGGTAGTTGTAGCTGTAGCGGTAGTTGTAGCAGTACTGGTAGTGGTAGCGTTAGTGGTAGTTGTAGTGGTAGCGTTAGTGGTAGTGGTAGTTGTAGCGGTAGCGGTAGTGGTAGTGGTAGTGGTAGTTGTAGCTGTAGCGGTAGTGGTAGTTGTAGCGATAGCGGTAGTTGTAGTTGTAGCGGTAGCGATAGTGGTAGTGGTAGTTGTAGAGGTAGCTGTGGTTGTAGTTGTAGTTGTAGCGATAGTGGTAGTTGTAGTGGTAGTGGTAGTTGTAGTTGTAGTTGTAGTGGTAGTGGTAGTGGTAGTGGTAGTTGTAGCTGTGGTTGTAGTTGTAGCGGTAGCTGTGGTTGTAGTTGTAGTTCTAGCGATAGTGGTAGTTGTAGTGGTAGTGGTAGCTGTGGTTGTATTTGTAGTGGCAGCGGTAGTTGTAGTGGTAGTGGTAGTTGTAGCAGTAGTGTTAGTTGTAGTTGTAGAGGTAGCGGTAGGTTTAGCGGTAGCGGAAGTTGTAGCGGTAGTGGTAGTGGTAGTTGTAGTGGTAGTGGTAGTTGTAACGGTAGTGGTAGTTGTAGCGGTAGTGGTAGTTGTAGTGGTAGTTGTAGCGGGAG